>JAVJGJ010000014.1:40760883-40775123 GCA_035590215.1 Microhierax caerulescens
CTTTCCTTTCCTTTCCTTTCCTTTCCTTTCCTTTCCTTTCCTTTCCTTTCCTTTCCTTTCCTTTCCTTTCCTTTTTCATACTTTTCATATGTGAAAATTTCATATTTTCATATGTGAACCACATTGAGTACAACTGGTCAGAACCCAAACTGGTGATGATGGTTACCTGTCTTCAAATGCTCGCTGCTGCTTCACACTAACTGGGAATAGTTACAGTTATTTTTATGATATGATGTATGGTGTTATAAAAATGCATCTATATCTTTTTACAAAATCATACACTTGTATGTACAGACTGATGATTTCGATATGTCACAGCTTGAAACTTTTATTGTTACCAGTCAAATGAAGTTTGAATAACAACTATGTCATTCATTGCATTTCAAAGAGGCACATCTGAAAAATGACAATAAAATATTGTCAATTTCCATTCAATAAACATACGTGACATACATGTTTGAATAGTTCTACAAATTTGGGACACTGTTTTGCTTCCACTTATGTTTTAGAAGTTCTTGGTTTTTTTCCCCCCACTTAATTTTCTGCCAAACTATAACATTTAAAGAAAAAAAAAAAAAGTGTTTTTCTGATACAAGATTCTTTATTGTTTCTCATAGAGAAAATTAGTAATATTTCATTCTCTATTTGGCTAATAGTTCTGATATTGATCCAGCAGATACTTTATTATATTTGTGAGATTGCTGACTGTAATTTAACAGCTACATAATGAGTATTCCCATGCCATTCTGAACAATGATAATTAGAGTGAAATTAATACTATAAGACTGAGGGTAACATATGTCTTAGGAGATAAAACTGTTATGAACTGTTGATACTGGTTTCTATGGTCTTTTCCTGAATGATTTGTCAGATAGTAAAAATTAATGTTAGAATTTCCACAGAATGAGAGAGTGGAAAAAATGGAATAACGTCAAGTATTTAAGTGCCACATGGTAAAATTGTGGGTATTGTGTTATGTGCAAATAAAAATGAGTCTCTCATCAGCATAATGTACATATAATTTCAGTGCATTTTGCCAAGCTCTGGAACTGACCAATTGAACAACAAAATGTATGCATAATAAATTGTTCTCTGACTACTTTAATCAATCACTCATGGTATTGCAAGAGGAAGGCAGTTCCTTAATATTCACCTGAAAGAATTCATGTTCATTGATTTAATCAGGTTGCCTGAAAAAAAAAATCAAACTCCTATGAAGCATGAAGGTAAATGAAGACTTAAGTAAAAAACCCAAACTACAGTGTTTTTTTGAGGATGTAGACATGAGGAAAAAAAGGTAAGACAATAAAACCAGGCAAGTGTCATATACATTACCCGTGACTGCAAATGAGATAGTGCTATAGGCACACGTATAGTGTCAATATTTTCTATGCCTTGAAGAAAAATGAGCCAAGGTGTGGGTACAATTATAGTTTTTGGTTTGTGTATATATATCTGACACACATATATATATGTGCCAAGATATACATTTGTAGTTCTTAAGTGAGGTTAAATAATTATTACCCTTGTAAACATGAATTCCTCAATTTCAGGTAGCTGGCAGGTAAATGAGGGTCTGTGATACATCATTCTGTGTATGCCCATGTGTGTCTTTCTCTGAAAGCAGTTAATCAGATGAAAGAACAAGACCACTCCAGAAATTCAAATTTCTAATATTGCTAATTACATCTTAATTGTTTTAAACATTTTATAGGGGTTAAAGTGAGCAAATGTAAATGTGAATCTCTACAACATGAATGCTGATGTTTGAATTAGTGACCCTAATTCTTTACAGTCAATGTAGAGAATTAGGCATTTCTAAACGAGATCAGATGAGTTGTCCTGAAATGTCCTGAAACCCACCTTTTTTTTTCGATTGTCTATACAAGGACCAAGGATCTCTAGCTCACACACAGGCAGCTGTCTCCTGTCCAATTTTAGGTGATTTGCATTGAAAACCACTTTTATTGTTTCTGGTATTTCAAAACAGGAAGACATGGAAGGCTAAAAACACCGCTGTGGTCATCTAGTCTGATTTCCTTGACAAGGTCTGAAGCCTTACATTTTCCTTACTCAACTTTATATAAGAACCTGAATTTGAGAATTTATTTTTGGATGAACGAAAAGTAACTCAGAATACATAGAAAATGAGTACTTTGAAAATGCAACAAGAAGACAGAGCTGATGTCTCATTTACTGTTTCCTACTGCATTACACTAATACCCTCATTTATTGAAGGACACAGAAAATAAATTAAATTAAAATTTATTTTGGATTACAGAAAAAAGTTTAAAGGTAACCTTTTAATTTAAATTTTGCAGATAGTTATCTAATTAAGTAGCTACAGCTCTTTCAGAAGAGAATAGTTGTACTTCAACTATCAAAACCTGCAAACACAGGAAAACAAACTATCTGTTCAGCATAACATACCTGGATTTTTGATATTTGATAATCCATATTTCCACCATGGAAAACACACAAAATCTGTTCCTTTTTTGTGGTTTTAGTGACATATTGTTAGCATTGTTTCAATCACAAATATTCTGCATACTTATTCATATCTTGGATGTTACTCTTAAATAGTCTTATCACTAATATCTGATTAAATTTTATAATACAATTTATATATAAATATATTTACACTCACCATTACAGAATGCTAGAAAAAAACCAGTATGTATTTGTAGCATTGTCTGCACAGTGTGTAGCGCACATATCTGCACACACAGAACATTTTAGAAAGTGGACTGTGTATTTACCATTTTTGCCATTTCTAGCGGTAGTAAGCATAACATTTCCATTCCATGTTTTTTTCTCAATTTATGTCTTCAATTAAATATTTTCCTTTGCCTAATTAAGTAAAACTTATTAGCTTTTAGTAGAAATTCTGTTTTTCGCTTTTGTTGGCAATAAAATACATTTTTGTATAAATTATTGAGAAAAATGTACAGAAAGTCATGCATCGTCTCTCCCTCCTTGCCCTCTTCCTCGGGGGGGTGGGGGTAAAGAAAGAAATTTCTGCCACCAGGGGACAACAAAAGAGAATCTCTATTGCCAGAATTCAGGAAATAGTGAAAAGCCTCCTCATTTTTCTAATTCAAATTCACTATAATAATCCTACAGCAGAACATGGTGTAATTTATTCTGGAATATTAAATGGAATGGGAGTTTCATGGGATGTAAATAAAAATCTGATACTGGTAATTTGCCTAGAGAAATGAATGCTATTAGCAATATGTGTATGTCTTATGTATATTTTCTTATGTCTTGCCTTGTTGACAAGAAGCAACAATCTACTTTGTCCCCTTTTGAATATGTATTTAGCATCTGAGATTCTGTAAACCAGCAGTGCAAAATATTGTAATAGTGTGCAATGAACTGTGTAACAGTGTCATTTTAATTTATCGCTGAGTTTTTTGTCTTTAAAAATCTGTTTTGAAATAAACAAGTATAATCTTCTCCTGAAAAGCCTTCCTTGCTAATCACAACACAAACAAAATGAAGTGCTTATATGGTGCCCTCCTCATTCTTTTTTTCCAAAGTAATTGTAGGAAAGCAGACCATCACAAAGAAAAGGGCAGTTTTAAGGAGCCATAGAAATTTAAAGCAATATAAAGATCAGACATACAGAATAGGCAACCACTCCTATTTCAAGTACCAAAACCGAGAAAAAAATAATAATATTCATAAATAACCTGAGAAGGAGAGATCCTGTTCTGAATTATCTGACTATCTCAGAAGCTAAGACATTGTAACAACTGGGCCAGTGAGTTAGCTAAGATATCATGCCTTGTCTTTCTCAAAACCCTTGCACAATTCCACACCCACTGCAAGGCATGCCATATCTTCAGGGCACTCGGTTCTATATCGGCTACTCTTTTGAGGGCCATGCAGTCCTTGCTATCGTTACAACTGAAACTGCAGGTACTGAAGAGATTTTAAAACTAATTAAGCCATAGCATCTGCATGCTGGACCCAGAGGAAACCTGTGATGTGCAAGGCTGTGAATGTAACATGCCCATCCTAGGAGGCCCCATGGTAGAGCCATACAAACGTGAGCCATTCCAAATACTTTGGTGGTGGAGATTATTTCCTGGGATGGATGGATGGATTCGGGAGTGCAGACAAGATTTTCAGTTCCTTTCTGTAAGCTGTCCTTAACATCTTTAAGGGTTTCTGGAAACCACACCAGTCACCTCTGCTAGGAAGACCAATGCTTTTGACAAATTGGCTCTGAAAATACCTGCAGCCTTCAAACTACAGAATCTTATAAACTGCTGCTCCCAGGGGCAATGCCCTGTCTCTATGCAGCATACGCTGAAACAAAGAGTTTCTAGTGGACACCAGTTTCTCCCTTACAATTACTGCTAATCCACTCCTGTTCATAGAAAAGATAACAAAACAGAATTAAACCCAATTCTTCACTGTGTGGGACTGTTGTAAGAAAGGCAGTTTAAGGAATCAGTAGTTTATTAATTTTGGTAGATCGGCTAATAATTTAATAATATTTCACCCATTTTAAAAAGAGAATCCACATTTATTTGAATGAACTTGTTTTTTAACTACTGAGTGTCTCTATCTTCCTTTTTCCAATTTCAGTAACATATTTAGTTTTCCCAGATATCACTTATATATGAAATGAGCTTTTGTTCAATTTCAAAAAGCTCAAAATAATGCCAAGCTTTGTCAAGCAGTGTAAGCTACAATAGAAAAAGTCAACATTTTTCCCCTTTCTGAATTAATTTTTAATCTGTGAGAATTTGTTCTGTGATGAACTCAAACAGAAGCCATTCAGTTGCAGAGTGTCAGTCCAAAGTGCACATTAGAACATAAACCTGAGAGAAAATGGCAAAGCCCTCTGAATTTGTAATTAGTTTGATTAAACAGAAAAAGGCAATTAAAAAGAGTGTTGAAATCAAGGACCAGATTCTCAGCTGGTAAAAACCAGTGACATTCCACTGGCTCAGATGAGTAGTTCTATATAAAAATCTATAATAAACCTCAGCATCATTTATGTTAAGTAGGAAAAATAGTGCAACTGATACTGCATAGGACCTTACCACAATTTATAAGATAACCTTGAGACAACCTGAATCTATAACCTAATCTTGTTTCATTAACATGGGCTCAAAATAAAATATTAATAAATGGCATTAGGCCAAAGTCATGTTTCTGCTGCAAAATGAATAGGGACAGTTGATAATCGATATGTTGTATAACCAGTGATATAGGCAAAAATTTTAAAAATGGTGAAATATGCTTGGATTGACCCTTTTACATGAGGAAACTGGCAACTGTTTTCTGAACCAGCTGGAATTTATGCAGCATCCTATTAGGCAAGCAGCCAATAGAGAATTGCAATAATCTAATCTTGAAACAACAAAAGTGTGAATGACCATCTCTAGGTCTGACTGTGAAAAACGTTACTGCAACATAGCAGTTCTTTAAGTAGCAGGATAGTAACATACACTGGAGTTTGTGCGTTTTTTTTTTTAAAGATAAGGGAATGAAGGTGTCTGAAAGTTTCCCAGCTCTTTACTACTGTAATAAAAAATGTATTTTCCTTAACGTAAATTACTCTAAAGATGTCTAGTTGTTAGACTGAAAAGTTATAAAGAAGATAAAACCAAAATTGCTTATGTACTCAGTGTTTTATCAATATTCATATTTATAATGGCAAGACAGGCTCCAAACCATGTGATTTGTCAAAGTTGTCTTGATTTTAATGGTGTTAGGCCAGCCAAATAACTGGATGAAATTCAGAATATGTAACTCCATTATACATAAATTCAATTTTTCAAAATTTAGGTTAAAAAAACCCCATGGATGTACTTGTCTTATTTGCTAGTTTAAAAATAATTTACAAAAAGATACTAAAACAAGCAAATTATTACAATTATTTATTTCTTCTAGGCAGTATAAATAAGTATTTCAAAATTAGGACATACCAGTTAGGTGTAATGTGTCCATTTTGTTATTCAATTCTTACCCACGATATTTTTTTTTAAAGCAGATTCGGGCTATTGGTAGGGGTTTGTAAACTTTAGAGGCTTTTAGTGCAGTTATTTCACTTATATAATGCTGGTTTTCTCTTCATGTTTTAAATTATTTGAATAGTTTGGTTTATGACACGTTAATTTTTCAAAGTTTTTTTTCAAATTTGAAACTTCTCAATGTATGTAAGAATTAACCATAACAACAATAATTAGAAAACTAACGTGAAAGGCTTAGTGGTATGCTCAAAAAATTGTGTATATGTGTCCGATGGCCATTTGGACTCATTTGAAGGAAACAACCACACAACTACTTTACTGTATTTGATTTTTAAAAGTCAATGCCTTTATCCAAATGGTCAGAAACTAGAAATGGCCCAGTAGCAGAAAACAAGAGTGTGAAAGAATTTGGATTTCGCTTTTTAACTAATGAAGTTCAGTTTGATAGTGAGCAGCCAGAAGGTCAATAATAATATTTTTTAAAATAAAATAGCAAAGAAAACATTGTGAACTAATATGGCACACATATATGAGATCAAACTTTGGGTTTACGTTGGTATTTACATATGGCAGCTGAATTACATACGTCCCGTTGCTCACAACAGTCAGTTTATATCTTATTCTCAGATTTTCTCAGATTTCTGTTTTTTTTTTTTTTTTTTTCTTTTTTGCTTCTTTTCTGTTCCTGTATAAAAGAAGAAAACACAAACATGTCAATAAAGATCTTCATATTTTAAAGACTCCATTCAGCTATCCCCCACTTTCCATTTTAAGAGGACAGAGATTTTCTGATATACATGAATCATATTTACAAGTCCCAAGTGGTTGCCTCAGATAGTGTAGGGCCTCTCAAATGGTACAAGATGTCACTGTGTAAGCAACTGAATTGAAAGATGAACATATTTGTGTTTTTAAATGTAAGTGATGCATATAAATCATCCATCCAAGCTATGTATCTTTAGAAAGGCCTCAGTAGATGTCTGAGCCCAATTGCACTGTGAGATATGAAAAAGCAGGAAATTCTCTGCTGGGCTATAGGAAATTCTCTTTCAGCACACTCTTCTTATAGTTTGCTTTGGTTGAAGACCTAAAGGTTTCAAAGAACACTAATTTTTGCATATGATACAAGAAGCTGTTAGCATATAATACAGTAGGCTTCCTTTTCCAAGAGAGTTTGGACCATATGATTGATCTTTCCACATTCTCCACATTCCTTCCAACCTGTGCTGTTGTATGATTCCAAGATCTTTTTTTTATTATTATTTTTTATTTAAGGGAAAGTAGTCCGAAGAAAAATTAATTCAGATTTTTCTATTTATTTATTTTAAAAAATATTTTATTGTGTGACTAGACAAACAATGGGCTTTTATAATGTGTCCTTTCTAGACAGGGTATTTAGATTTAAATTTTAAGTTAAGTTGAGGTATACTTGAAAAAAGTATTTCTTGCATATTAAAGAACTTCAGATAAAGTATACTGAAGTCTGTGATCCTTTTTGTGGCGGAGGGTAATGTTGGGTGTTTTGTTTGTTTTTTTTCTTCTCTTCTGGTCAAGGTACATTTCCTTAAGTAGGTGTCTTTCCAGGCAACATTCTTCTCTTTCCCACACTGTTTTTGTAGAACCTTGTGCATTTTCTTCTGAGTGCAGTGAAGTGTATTTCTAACACTCTTCCTAATTCCCTTATTCTATCCTTATCAGAATGGGAAAATAATAAGGGAAATAATTTGACTCACACTCTCTGAAAATTATTTAGATGCAAGGCTATATAATACCTAACAAACATGGGTGTGAAATATAAAGCTTTCAGAAAACTGTGAAGACGTAATATAGAAAGCTAAAGAGAAAATTGTAACTCACATGTAGTTATACCTTATATAGTAAATATATTCTGTTCAAAAATAAAGGTATGTCTTTGATACACAGAATATGTATAGTTTTTCTTTGAACAGCCAGGCCTGTTTAAAGAAGGACCTCAAATCTGCTGTGTCTCGTTGCTCAAGAAAAAGCATTACTAATAACAAGCCCATGGCTCTGACCAACAGGTTAAATCTTTTTTTAGATCCCACAAAGTCCATGTAGTAAATATCAAATGAATAAACATCAGATGCGATTCTTCCTGAAGTGGTCTGAAGTCATGTGCCACAAGGCAGTAAGAAATCTGCAGCTACTTTTGCTGTGCCATCTTGCTACTATATGGATATGCACAGTGGAGTACTTATAGTGCAACTATAGTGCTTACGGTAGTACTGTATGACACTAGTTATGGGAACTGTGAAAAATGCAAACCACTCTGCATCACTGAGAGAGAAAAGCAAACTAGTGAATGAAGGGAGGGAATTGAGGATAACTTATCAAATCATAATAAAAATCTGGCAGCCTCGTGACAAGATAATTACCTATCAGTGCAGTCTTAAAACCCCCAAAAAACTTAAAAACCGTCACTAAGCAAAGTTAGTATCCAACTACATAGGGAAAAGTGGCACAACCTCCATACAGCTCGTAGTCTTTCTTCAGCTCCTCTACAGACTAGGGTGCTTTGCTATAAAATTGCAATTTCAGAGATTTTTTTGTGGGTTATTATTTTAATTTAAATAGTGAGGCAATCACTGCAATACTGCCCAAAGACAAAATATTGTGAAATTGCACAAAACATTAAAACTATTGTACCATAGGGGAAGGAGGGAAGAAATACCAGCAAATGCATAGGTAATTAAGTATATTTTCTGTATTGTTTTTATAACCTCTGTTTTTGGTGGGGTTTTTTTAACATGATTTCTTTAGACTGTCAGCATTTTCTGACTCTGGAACTGTCTGCTGCTAATATAAGAGGCAACATCCAAATCTCAGTTTACTCCCTAACACTGATGAATAATTTCTTGCTTTTGGGTTTAAAATGTTTATTTTCATTGGAAAAATGTATTATAATGATTTCTTTTTAGAAAGATTTTCCTTACTATTGCTTCTACTTGAAACAACTTTTGAGATGTATTGCAACTGTAAGGATTTACAATCAGACTTTCACTGTAGAGAAGGTTATTAGGAAGCCATATGATATTACTGGGGAACCAGATGAAAATACTTCATGGGGTAATGAGGAATAATAGTTTGCACTTTTCTCTCTCAAATGAGCTTACAAGTGTTAATAAATTTTCACAAGATTTCTGTGAAATAAGTACTGTCAACTATTTAAAGATATGGGACACAGCAAATGGCAGACCACAGATGACACAAAAACTTCATAACAAAACTAGAAAAACACTACAAAGGAAACATAGTCTCACTTGGTATAAAAGCCTGCAACTCCTTTGATTTTCAGCATAGTCACAATAATTTCAACAGCTGAAGATGTTTCCTTTATTCACAGTTACTCAGTTATTTTTCTGTCCTATAGTTACAAGACACCATTACCACTCACAGTGGACTTGTAGTAAACTTCACGCAGCTAAAGTTCTGGAGGATTTTAAATTAGTATTATGATGTAGAAACACAATAATCTTGATTATGAAACCATCCAGGTTATGAAACCTAGAATAGCCAGATAAGGCCTTGTGAAACTGTTAAGTGGGGATTGTACAACTTTTAATGCTTGATCTTCCTCCTTTCACTAAAATCAACAGAAGTCTTACTTTTCTTCAAAGAGAGGACAGTTGATCATGTGCCAGTGGTTTCTCACTGGTTGAAGTTTAACAACACCCAATTACATGTATAATAGCATACCTGGGAGGGGGGGGGGGGGAGGGGAGGGGGAAGAGAAAGAAGGAAATAAAACCACTTTTTAGACTACTGAATGAATCCTTGAACTCCATTTTATCCCACTCAGATGATCCACATATGCACCTAGTAACTTACAGAATTAGCTGCATGTTCTCTGTGTATTTCCCTTTCTTGTGCACTGTCTAGGTTTAGTGGCTAGGTCCTTGGCTGAATGTAGTAAACCTAAAAGAGATGTTAAATTACACATTTGTTTAAGGGAGACTTTTCTTGGCTGAGCTTGGAATTGAAAACAACAATAGGAAAGAAGTAGGTGTGAAATTAAAACTGCTATCTTCCCCAAAAATGGTAATAGAAGATTAAAATAGCACTTATGATGAACAAAGCCTTCCCAACTGACTCTCATATGGCTCACTGATACTTGAGAATAAATGCAAGGAGACAGTCTTTTCCTTGACTATAAAACTATCCAGGGATTCAAGAAGTCCAAGAAAGAAAAGAATTAATATATCATAGGATGCTGTAAACATGAGTAAAACCTCCTCACAAAACTAAAAAAAAAAATACACTTCCTGTTATAATTTGCCACGAAATTGTGGCTTAGACTTTTGCTCCTCAGAAAGAGATTAGCAGAGTACCTTATTGGCTATAGGGATGATGTCCTTGATGAAGCACAGTGATGGCCAGATGGGTCAAGTCATATTAAGTCAAAATTCCAGAGCTGAAGGGTTTTTTATTTAGATTATTCAAGAAGACTAAGACCTCTTGGTTGAGACAAAGAGGCAAAAGCAAAAAGTCAAAGACACTTTGGGGTGGACATTTTAAAGCTGTTCTAAGATAATGAGTTTTGGTAATTCATATTTGTTAATAGAGCCTATTCCATGCTTTATAAATACAACTGAAAAAAAAGATAATCCCAAAACAATTTGAAAGGAAAAAAAAATCAAGGAGATTTAAAGAAGTCTATAAATAATCTTTTCTTTTTCTTTTGTATCTACTACAATACCTTTCCCACTGAAAAAAACAGGTCCGAATTTTACTTGTAGGTAACTTTAACCAGCCCTGCCCATCAAATTAATTTTTTTAAAGGGAAAGTTTCAACAAACAGATGGGCTTTGCAGCAAGTCTTTAAGGTCACCAAACACTGGCTGTAGTGAAATAAGAAGATCCCTCATGAAGGACATCTTATTTCAAGTGGGAAACCTTTCATTCAAATCCTGAATGTCATGGTAACACAAGAATGCTAGTCCTGGGGAAGAAAGGTATTCTTGTAAATCGGGAGTTGATTCTATAGCTGTCACTCATACCACACAGACTGTGCCCTGTGGACTCTGGGACCTTTTTTCAGTTGTCTCTGAAAGAATGATATCAAAGAAATTAAGCAAGATGTTCCTTTACTAGCAAAAGTCACAGCCTCTATATGGCAGTGGGTATTCATGAAAAATCTGAAACATCCACGCAGTGGCATGGGACATATACCCAGCTATTTCAGCTGTTCAGAAAGTTGGCTCTTCCAGCTTGTTTTCTAGAGCCACGTCCAGAGACAGGGCAGCCTGGGTCCAGTTCTTTGGACTATTACTGCATGATGATTGATAGTTCTGAGCAAAATGTAAACTTTCTTCCCTATGGTGTTTCTTTTTTATGGTTATTCAAATAGCTTCAGAAAAGCCCATTTTCATGTGGTAACTTCTATTTCTGTATGGCTGATATGGATTTGCTTCTGTGGAGCAATGATGGTTACCTTGTGGCAACAAACAACTTTTCAGAGATATGGGGTGAAATTTGTCCTCCGCAGCTGCAGAGGTTGGTCAGCCCTGAGCAGAGACCATACCAATATACTAGTAAATAACTCCATGTAATATATGCATATAAACGTTCCTTTTCAAATCACTTATTGATTATTCCCTCCTCTCCTACTCATCTAGAAAAGAAATCAAGTTCAATTTCAGAAGTAACAAGGGCTGAAGAAAAGAAATACGTATATGCACATGTCTACTTTTCCATCTACATCTGCATCTTCATCTGCATACAGAGTAATGCCGGCATCATTTAATTGTTGCTGCAATACTAAGAAACACTTGAGACTGAAAAACCTTGGTAGAAGATATCCATGAATATTAACTGATAGAATATTAATCAACAACACTGGATAAAGAAAGATAATTAAAGTCTGGTTTTGTGATCTAGCCTGAAAATTTCTGTTGTTTTTGTAAACATGTTTCTCTGAACCATACCGTTGCAAATGATTCTGGCCAAAAACGTATGATTTAGACAAAGAAAAGGAAGAATACCTAAAGGAGATTTATACCATTTATCTCAGAAGAATTTAGGAAGAATTAATAATAATTCATAAAATTATATATATTCAATATGTATTTTATGCATTACAATGTTGATTAACAATGAAGGAAAATCGCACCTGTGGTGAATACATTTAATGAAACTGTAAAGCTAATAGGAAAACCCCGTTTTGCCCTGCAAGTGGACATTTAGAGTCTCTTTTCTCAACTATAAGTTGCAGTTCATCCTTTCAGCTTCAACTTTCTGCCTACATACATGTGTACACAAAATGAACAGCAGTGTTCTGTGATGCTGTGGAAATTTAACCAACTGTTTAAAACAGAATGAGGAAAACCAGGTTGTGCCTAAACCTTTAGCAGCAGCTTCGGAATCCTTATACAAGACCCATTTTAGCATAACATCTAACAATACCCCCCACCTTTGAACACAGGAGTATTCTGTTGTTTTCAGTGGATTACACATGCTTTAAGATAAACACATACTAAAAAATGCTGCTGCATGAGGCTAAGGCTTCCTTAATCTTTATCATTAGGTGTGGCAATCTCATAAAGCATCCATCAAAGTATTTGTAAGTATCTGCTGCAATCTATCTACTATTCCTGATGAAAAGAAAGGGGAATATATTTTGCCCTTCGACGCTGTTTTGCTTTGTGTGCCAGTGATGTATTCAATAGTAAAAAAACATTCAATTAGAGCTGTTCCCAGTGTGATCAGTGCTTGCCTTCGTGTTCAAAAAGCTGCAAAATAATGGGGGCAGACCTTCAGCTGATGAAAAATGTCATACTTCAGTTACTTCAGCAAAGAAACAGTTTACACCACCTGAGGATCTGCTCTGTGGCATATTTGCTTTCTGTGTTCTCATCTTTAGATTTCATGTTGGCTTCAATGCAGAGGTTGCAGCCATGTTGTTCTCAATATCATTGCATTTGCTGGAGAGAAGAACATGCACACTGAGACTTCTGTTTTGTGCTGTTGATATTTTCTTGCTGAACAGAACAAGTCATTCTGTATGGAGGCACACATTTTTCCTATGTATGTTTATAATACAAACTCCTTAGGAAGAAACTATTTATTTATACACATTTGCACAGAGAACAAAATGATAGGAACCTGACCTTTATTAAGTCTTTTGTGCCCAAATGGGACTATTAAGTAAAAGTAAAAGGCAAGGTATATAAAAGAAGATAGCTATTTATTATGAATTAGTATTAAATAATTTTTACATTCTTGGTTAAGTACCAGAAAAAGCTCATGCGTATACGGAGTATGAAGACCAGATGTCTCTTTTTAAAAATCTTTCTTATAACTACAGAACAAGTATAACTTTCTGTACTCTTGTTTACAAGACTACATTGTAATAATTGCCTGTTCTTTCAGCAGATCACATTTATAAAGAAGAATTAAGTTTACTTCTTGAGCAGACATAAAAATAACAACAAAAATTCAAGGGGAGCTCAAGCTGACAGAAGATTTTAAGTGAGAACATTTGTTTATTGCTTATGATTCTTTATTATAGACTCTTTAATGTACAGTCTGTATTCCCTTAAGTGAAACTAGAAATGAGGTAGAAACAAATGCAGTTTGTGAGTACTGGTATATTATTATGGATAGATTTTATTGTTTTAGAGTGTAATTTGTTTTCAAAATCTAAATATGTTGTGTGTAAGTGAATATTCTTATTTATACACAGAAGTAGCCTTAATTTCATCTGTTGGCCTAGCAGAACTAGTCAAAATCCTTACTTATACAATATATAACAAAAGCTGTTATTTGTAAAAAATTATCCCCATCTTGAAGTCAAGACAATTTTAATTATGATAAATGTTTTTTTGGTTTTGTTTTGTTCTTAACTGAAGGTTTGATTTGATGCAATCACATAATGACTTTGACTAAAATTAATTCAATGAGAACAGGAAGTTCAGCTGTTTTACACTGATTTACAATCTGTGGAAGAACATGCATGGTTATTAAGTGGTGATTTTTTTTGGGGTTTTTGGATTGCTTTTCTGTATGGATGATAGATCTGACACATTTCCATGTCTGCAATTTTTCCAGTGTGTAACTCATTTATATTGTGGGTCCTATATATGGCTTCCAATGTCACTTTTGGTATCTAAGTCCAATGAGTTCAAAAGATCACCATTAATGTTAACGGAATTGGCAAGATTCAACAGGGGAAGAAGTTAATCCTTTTGCTTTTTGCTGTACTTGAAAAATATACTGGCTAAAAAAAAC
>JAVJGJ010000014.1:40778228-40791903 GCA_035590215.1 Microhierax caerulescens
AAAGCATCTAGAATAGATTAAATACTTGCTTAAAGTATGATATGACTATCATGTAGGCTTATTAAAAACATCGTCTCTGTTTTATAAATATCAACACCCAGCTGTCTTGTGAGTTGCTTAAACTCACACAGCAATTTAGACAGAATTAGGACCAGTGAACTTGAAATGTCTGACTTTCAAATTCCAGCCCTAAAACTAAGCAAAGGAATGTACATTTCCCCTGATTTTTTCCCCTCAATACCACTTCATTAGCTGGATTTAATAATTGTTTGACTCTTTTCTGATGAATTTGTTCTCTTCTATCTCAATATTTTCTAGAGATCATGAATTCAACAATACAAATGAAAGAGATGCTCATTGCATCTCACACACAGTTATAAGGCTATTTATGATGAGGGTGAGACAAGACAGGTACTGGAAGGAAAAGTGAACGTGTGGAAATGTTCTTATAACTGGGGAAAAATAAGAGCTCAAAAAATCTTAGTACTCACAAGTAAAGTGAATGAGATAGTCTTCATAATAGGGTATTGAAAGAGCAGATACAGAGAACTACTAGTCAGCAAACAATTAACTTCCACAAATTTTATCAACTAAAGGTAGTTCCAAAATAGGGCTAAATGGGAATGTTCATCAACTCATTTAGCCTCTAAAATATGGGTGTCCCTAGCACAGGTATCATTACATATAGTACTATTTTGGCATTTAAGGATATGAATTCACATGGAAACAGGCACAGAACTAAACAGCATGATCAGTGAAAGAAATTAATTTCTTTGAAAAGAAAATCTGTGAACTTGACTTGTAAAGTCTGGTAAAGTCTAGCAACTATTTATTTGCAACAACAATGGGGAGGGGAAAGAAAATCTTATAAACCTATGTTCATTAACAAATGTTACTCTTGATTCCTTTCTATCTTTTCATTGATTATCAGATCTCTGTTCATTGATCAATATAAATTTTATTTTACTTTAGTTGAAGGCATTTTTTCCACATAATGAAATCTAAACATTATATAGAATCTAATCTAAATATGAAAAGGAAGGCAGTATAGGTACAGAAAATTGCCTGTGCGAGTTTATGTCCTGTGATGTACGTGAACTTTAATTTCAAAACGTGAAAAAAACGTGAAAAAAAACCGTGAATTAACAAGGCAATTTAAATGAAAAAGTTTTTCAGCATAACCTGTACATTACCTCTGCTATAAAGTGTAACACAGATGACAAAACAAGTGCATGTTTAATGCCATGCAGCCAAGTCTTGGACTACACTTGGACTACAGTTAAACACACAGGCATCTTTACTGAGATTAACAGCATAGGTTATGTGCATGGTATTCACACTGATAAAGGGATTTCCAGTCTGGCTTGCAGAATGTACTTTTTTATATTTTTTAAGTGAACACCCTGTCATCATATTTGTCTTCAAAGTATCAAGATTTTTGTATTCAAATTTGTGCATGGATGCACACATATTGAATATATATATGCAAATATACACACAATTACATATATATGCACAGTTTGCATACACATACATTGTATTACAAATCTTATAATTGCAAAAACATTGTCATTTTACAGAGGCACATGGTTCTGCACATACCTTTTTTTCTCCATCTTAAATAAGACATGACACAAAATGTTCATGACACTCAGCAGCTCTTGCTGTGGGGATTAAAGCACCTGCATAGAACAAAACCCAGAACTGATAAACAGACTCCATTAAAATGTGTTTTCACACTAGGATTCAACCAAAATGAGAGTTATCTTTTCCTTTGATGTTACAATTTGTACTGTAACCCCTTTTAGTTGTTTTGCTGTATGCAATAATTGATACTTCAATAATAAGCTTGTTTATATTCAAAATATCTTTAAACCTTGTATGGTTCTTTTGGTGTCTTTTATGAGACTGAAGTGCCTTCTTGGCATATCACTACTCTGATATCATCTTTGCAAGCCTTTCATTGCTAATGTATTGACATGAATAGCAGTGTTTTCATATTTTCATATCTACCACCTATCCAGCACTGAGAAACAAATACAGAATTGCTGTTTTCTTCCACTCATAATCTTTTGGGCTTCAGCCATATATATAAAATTTATATTAATACATGATAATAATCATTATTAAGTACAAGGAATGATGTGAAAAAAACAGAAGTGATTGTGGTTGCTTGACCCTGATTGAATGCTGAGTGCCCACCAAAGCCGTTCCATCACTCCCCTCCTCAGGTGGACAGGGGAGAGAAAATATAATGAAAAGCTCATGGGTTGAGTTAAGGACAGGGAGACGTCACTCACCAATTACTGTCACAGGTAAAACAGGCTTGACTTGGGGAAAAAATAATTTAATTCAAATCAGAGTGGGATAATGAGAAATAAAACCAAATCTTAAAAAATACCTTCCCCCATCCCTCCTTTCTTCTCAGGCTCAACTTTACTGCCAGTTTCTCTACCTCCTCCCTGCCAGTGGTGTGGGGAGACAGGGAATGGGGGCTGCGGTTAGTTCATCACATGTTGTCTCTGTCAGTCTTTCCTCCTCAGGGGGAGGACTCCTCAGACTTTTCCCCTGCTCCAGCATGGGTCCCTCCCACAGGAGACAGTTCTTCATGAACTTCTCCAATTTAAGTCCTTTCCATCTACTGCAGTTCTTAATGAACTGCTCCAGTCTGGGTCCCTTCCGTGGGGCAAAGTCCTTCAGGCAGAGGCTGCTCCAGTGTGGGTCATCTACAAGGTCACAAGTAGTGCCAGGAAACCTGCTCCAGTGTGGGCTCCTCCCTCCACAGTTCCTGCCTGGAGCCTTCTCCACCATGAGCTTCCCATTGGGTCACAACCTTGTTTAGGCATCCACCTGCTCCTGTGCAGGGTCACCCACAGGCTGCAGGTGGCTATCTGCTCCACTATTAACCTCCATGGGCTGCTGGGGGACAGTCTGCTGTACCATGGTCTTTACCACAGGCTGCAAGGGAATCTCTGCTCTGGCACTTGGAGCACCTCCTCCCCCTCCTTCACTGACCTTGGTGCCTGCAGAATTGCTTTCCCTCATATACTGTCAATGCTCTTTCCAGCTGCAGTTGCCCTTGTGCAGGGTTTTTCCTCCTTGCTTAACTACATTATCCCAGAGGTGCTACCACTGTCACTGATGGGCTCTCGGCCTTGGTCAGCGGCAGGTCCATCCTGGAGCCAGCTGGCACTGGCTCTGGCAGACATGGGGGCAGCTTCTAGAAGCTTCTCACAGAAGACACCTTTATAGGCCCCCCCTACCAAAATCTTGCCATGCAAATCACAGGAAAAACTGAAAAGGTACAGAAAGAAGTACTGCAATATTTTATAAATGGGAAGAGGAGAAAATACAACCAGGCAAAATAAATACCATCTGTGTTAGTCCATTATCACTTTCAGAGGAAATTATACTTTCTACTCTGGTTTATTCCTTAAAGAAATATGTATATTAAGAACATTGGTAGTGATTTGTTCCTGCATTTATTATATTTGTAAATTTTATGTCTCAACCCATTTTCCTGCAAGCAATAAACTTGTTTTGAGTAGGTTGTAGTGAGCACACATGGTGGGTTCGCCTTGGCTGGCTGCCAGATGCCCACCCAGACACTCTCACTGCCCCTCCTAAGGAGAAGAGAGGGAGAAAATAAGATGGAAAAGTTTGTAGGTTGAGATAAGGACAGGGAGATCACCTACCAGCCACTGTCATAAGCAAAACAGACTCAATTTGGGGAAGAGGAATTTAATTTATTGCCAATTAATAACAGAGTAGGCTAGTGAGAAACAAAAACAAAATGAAAACCACCTTCACACCTCACCCTGCTTTATTCCCAGGCTCAACTTCACTCTTGACTCTTCTGCTGTCTGCTCCCCCAGGGGTTTTCTGCCCTTTCTCAAATAACACTTTCCCAGAGGTGACACCTCGATGGCTGTGGGGCTGGTCTGTGCCCTGCGGTGGGTGGGCCGGAGCCAGCTGGAACCGGCTGTGCCCGGCCTGGGGCAGCCCCAGCCGCCTCACAGAGGCCCTGCAGGCCCCACTGCTGGTGCCTAGATACGAGTGTGTGACCTCGGTTGTTACACACGTCTGGGACATTGAACTACAAACACTACCAAGTTCTTTGAGAACACACTGTGTTCACTGCGGCTTTAACAGAGGAATCATGCAATCTTTTTGTTTCATTAATCACATAATGCTAACATTTTTTTTTTTACCTGTAGTTAGAATGTCTTGTGCAAACCCTTTATGAACCTTTTTTTCCAAATTACAAAGATTAGTAGCCATCCACTGGTGACTATAGCTTTATGAAAATCCCCCACCCTTTCTCAACAGATTTGCCTGAGCATCTGAAAGACTTTTGACACAGTGGCCCTCATCCTTTTGTATAAATATAATTTCTTCTTGCTAACTTCTCAGGCAACTGTACAATTGATTTTATTTAATATTTGTGATTTGTGTTTTCCCCATGTCACTTGCCACTGTGAGCACAAGCAGTGTTAGGAGTGCAGGCTCTGTTACTATGGGCAGTGTACTTGAGGCATGTTTTCTGTAACTCTGTTTAATAACATTTGTTCAGAGGAAAAAGGAGAATGCTTTGTGGGTTAATGGAGGACACAACTCCAACGTGAATTCAAGGTGACTAATGGACATGTATTCAGATGCTTAAGTACTGTTTAAGAAGCCTGTCTGAATTGGTAGCAAGAAAACTCCATTAGTGACATATTTTCCTGAGGCTTCAGTGGGATCGAAAGTAGAAGACATAGAGAAAAAGAGTGGTTTCTTATTTATGGATAAGTGAGTGTTGATGACATTTTGCTAAACATGAGGGACATAGGAAAGGAAGTGGAGACTTCTAGAAGTAGTGAGGGACATACATGCTTCCTGGTTTCAGCTGGGATAGAGTTAATTTTATTCTTAGTATCTGATATATTAATGTGTTTTGGATTTAGGGTGAGAATAACGACGATACACACTGGTGTTTCAGTTGTTGCTGAGCAGTGCTAACACTAAGTCAAGGACTTTTCAGCTTCTTTTGTTGCCCTGCCAGAGAGGATGCTGCAGGTGCAAGAGAAGCTGGGAGAGGACACAGCTGGGACCGCTGACCCCAGTGGGCCAAAGGGGTATTCCATACCATATGATGTCACGCTGAACAGCAAAACTGGGGGGAGTTAGCCAGGTGGTGGCAGCCCACTGCTCAGGAACTGGCTGGGCATCAGTCAGCGGATGGTGAGCAATTGCATTGTGCAACACTGTTTTTTTTATATTCATTTATCATTGTTATTATTTTCCCTTCCTTTTCTGTCTTATTAAACAGTCTTTATTTTAACCCACGCATTTTACTTTTTTTTCCAGTTCTCTCCCTTGTTTCACTGGGGGAGAGTGAGTGAACAGCTGCGTGGTGTTTAGCTGCCTGTCAGGTTAAACCACAACACAAGCCTACTTGTTCCCTGGAATTATTGTTCACGTGTCCAGCTCTAGGCTTAGAATCAGGGGACAGTATCGTCACCAAGTATCTCTTTAAGGATAAAGGAACACATAACTGTGTAGATTGCATGTGTTTCTGAGTTGAACAGCAGAATGAGATGAACTGCAGATGCATTCTGATATTGTACTTAGAAATATATCAGATGAAATCTCACCCTGAAAATGCTTATTATTTCCCAGCATACACTTAGTCTAAGGGAGTCTAGGGTGATTACATCAGGGAATAGATAGTACAACAAATGGGGTTAAAGTGAGAGTTCCAGTGCCTCACAGAACTGTTAACTGTCCCTGGGCCAAAACTATGAAAAGAACTAAAAACAAAAAGGCAGAAAATCAGAAAAAAACAGCAGTTACCTTTAGAAGCCTACATATTGCTACAGTACATCTCCACCAGACTTGCTCTTCTACAGCTTCTCATCAAAAATGAACAAGATCATGGCCAAGTTTATACACATATATAGGGTTAACCCATCAACACCAAAGAAACAGGTTTTCTGCATGGACCACTTCACTACTGATATGGTTCTTCCTCCTCCCTGAAGGAAACGCTTGCCATAACTGACACGAATCACCTGATACATATACCTCAGAAACTGACATTCCTCCCACCCTAATGCATGTTCACATTAATTCTTGACTTGCTTTCAATTCCCTCTCATAAAAAAAGAGTGATTCCATATATTAAGCTTAAGTGAGTAAAATACCAAAATTAAAGGATTTTTACCTTCCCAGTCTGAGAAATGATATGAGTAATGTAACAAATGGGAGTAACTGCAACCTAACGCACACTTCACTAGGGTAAATATGAGCAAGAGCACATGGTGATAAAGCCAGCTTTTCTTCAGGCACCAAGCAGCAGTGATTTGTCAGTGGCACTTCTGGAAAGGAAAGGGGACAAGCAAAACAGGTCAGAAAGGCAAGTCTGACTGTGGCAGGTCAGAATGTGTGTCTGTGTCTCTGGAAGCAGTCTTAACTCACCAAACTGAAATATTATTTATGCAAAGGTTTTTAATGAGATATTTTCATGGTAACTGTATGTTTGTTTAGCGTATTTGTTTAGATTATTTTTTTTTAAAGGAAGCTTTCAAAATAACAGTAAAATAACCAAAATGTTAATAAGTCAATGCAAATTCTGAAAAATACAAATGTTAAGGTTTGTGTAGAAATTATTTAAATATTTCTTTCCATTGCTGATACTCTTTCCCAAATCACAGTAGAAAATGCCTTTCATGTGTTTGTTATTTCCATAACACTGCATACAATATGACCTCAGTAACTGTGCATTGCCTTTATTAATAATACACCTCACAGTACTTCCATATCTCACACCAAGATAAAGATAATTTTATTATTTAATTTCACAAATTTTGGAAACGTATTTACCTTGTTCAAGTTGTTACATATGCAGAGTTAGTTCCAAGCCTTCTTTTATCTCTATAGATGCTTAATACAAGTTTGAATATTTTTTTAGCCCTATTCATTTAGCCATGCAAGAGCTTAAAAGAAAAAAACAAACCAACAACCAAACAAACAAAACCACATCATCTTGACTTCAGGTTCTTTATCTCTTTTTTATTCAGAAGTAAATTTTGATCCAAATCCCACCAAAATTAATGAAAGATTTCCAGTGTTTTTAACTGACTTTGTGTCAGAATCTAAATGAAGATATTTCAGTGTGCCAAGCATTTAAGTCTTTCTATATGTTTTCTTCCTTTTGCACAGAAAATGTGTTTCTTTCTAGTTTAATGTATAAAAAGCAGGGAAAGAGAATATTCATTAATCTTCAGCATTGGTTTTTTTCCCCCTTTTATGCTAAGATAATGATGCAACCACAATAAATCAAGTCAATATACTTGACACATATGCTATAAAACTATATATCTTACATTAAAATAATTTGGCCTTCAGATTTCTTTTCAGTATCTTCATGACAAAAGTGGGCATTAACTTGCTGTCAGAGACTGAAGTGGTTTTTGATTTCTTTACTCTCAAGTGCTAGACATGTTATGAAAAAGGAAAAGTGACAGCCCCATCTCCAGCTTAGATCTAAGTAGTTTGTTAATGTAAATGATTAGCTAGTATGAGGTAATGGTAGAGATATTTTAGAATATTTTGCTGAGTGATCTTGATCTGAACATAGGGGCAAAAAAGGCTAGAATATATGAGAAAATACCACTGTTCTTCCCATTTTCCTTTCTCACAGTTTCTAGCCTTTTCCACATAGCTCTGACAGTTAACTCTAAAAGCTCTATATAGAAATGACACTGAAAACAACATTTTTGTGTCCATATATTTCTGTACACTGTTTCCTCCTTCTGTTGTTTTTATTGCAACTTGCTATTTCTTCCTTTCACATAGGGCTGTAGTTCAGCCACTCCTGCACGTTTATCACCAGATCTCAGCAAGCCTTTCTTTTTAGCAAGGTATAGGAAAACACAACTCTTACTGCAGCTCTGTGCGTATCTTTTTACAGGCAGAAGACATTACTGTTTCAGCTGTCTATTCTATAAAGGATGTAGACAGGGTGATGGGTTTTTTACACTTTATCTGAGTGAGAAACATTGTATCCATCAGCGTTGCTGAGGTTAGCTTAACTCAGAGCAAAGTGTTGAAATGGAAGATGTAACTGGGAATAGGAGCCCACAGAACAGAAACCTAGGGCAACTGCACTCTTAGCTTAGACAAGTCAGTTACATTTTGAAACTTGGCTGGTATGAATTTAGAGGTAGCTTTCCTGAACCATGTCAGGTGCCCCATAAAAATAAAACCAACCAGCCAAATAAAAAAACTCTAATAATTGGGATGAGAAACTTAGCACCTTGTAGGTCTTTTTCATTATTTTGTTACAGCATGATGCTATATTTAGTAAATTGCTAAGCAATCTTAACAAGCTTTAGCCTTGTTTTTACTGTTATTCCACAAGCTATTGATTGCTTGATTTTATATCCAAGTCCACAAACATTTGTGAAACTGAAAAGAGGAAAAAGGTGTCAGGGATACAGCCTCAGTGGGGTTCTGATCACTCCTCTATTCCTGCCCCACCCTGCTCCAAATCTTGGTTGGCAAACATGGCTGTAAGGACCAAAATAATTTTTACATTACTAGTCACACTAGTATTTACGAGTATTTCCAGGACAGTCTTGGATGATGTCCCCAGTGATGCTTAAGAGCTCTGTACACTTCTAACTTATATAGAGGTACTACATGACTCATAAAATGGAATAACAATTTTGTTTTTTTCTTAGTATGAAAAAATTTGGTGTCATGACCTGCCTTAAATATCACAGAATCATAGAATTGTAGAAATTGAAGGGCCCTCTGGGGGTCAATATGGTCCAAACCCCCTGCTCAAGCAGGGACACCTAGAACAAGCTGCACAGGACCATGCCCAGATGGCTTTTGAGTATCTCCAAGAACAGAGATTCCACAACCTCTCTGGGCAACCTGTGCCAGTGCTCAGTCACCCTCACAGTAAAAAAGTGTTTCCTGGTGTTAAGATGGAATCTTCTGTGTTTCAGTTTGTGTCCATTGCCTCTGGTTCTTCCACTGGGCATAACTGAGAAAAGCCTGGCTCCATCCTCTGCACCCTCCCTGCAAGTATTTATATACACTGATGAGATACCCCTGAGGTGATTTAGGTTGAACAGCCCCAGGTCTCTCAGCCTTTCGTCATAGGGGAGATGCTCCCATCCCTTTAAACCTCTTAGTGGCCCTTTGCTAAATTTTTTCCAGTATGTCCACCTCTCTTGTACTGGGGAGCCCAGACCTGGATGCAGTACTCAAAGTGTGGCCTCATCAGTGCCAAAATATGTGGTAGTTTACATCTCGAACTTCTCAAATGGAAGGGAACACTCTAAAGTTTCAACCAGTTTCCTTGACATGGAATAAGACTTTTAAAGTTAACAGTAGGTTGAGAGCATGGGTTACAATCCAGAACTTCCCTTTCCATTTTGAATACAACAGCAGAAAAAGGAATATGTGTTTCGTTTCATAGAATCCTAGAATGGTTTGGGTTGGAAAGGACCTCAAAGATGGTTTAGCTCCATCCCCTCTGCCATGGTGTTGTTAACTTCATCTACCATAATAATTCCTTAACAATTAATAAGCTTCTTTGTAAATACACTGAAAGGGGCAGAATACGTTTCTTCAGATGGGATGGGATTGGTTTTGTTGTTTTTTTTTCTCCACTGACCATATGATAGGGTAGAGTTACCTGTTCAGGATTTAACAGCTAATGCTTGTATGTCTAAATAAGGCAAAATCAGTGCTGCCATTACTGTCTAATATTAGAGAGCTCTTCTGAAAGGTAGAAATTAGGGTTCGCTGTCTTTAGCCAAATGTGGTTTGGAAGGCCACTGCTGCATGATGCACTTCAGTGGTTTCCTTCCAGCGCAGTGTGTTCATTTGCTTCCAGACATAGAAGAAGCCTGCTTCTCCCTCCAATGAGGTCCCATTTGACTGTATTTGCAGTAGCCAAGACATGACAAAGGAATAATCTTTCTGCCCAGATATACACCTTCTTAGACAAATAACATGGCCAAATAAAATAAAAGACATACTTTACATAGTTGTCAATAAAAGGGTTTATTTTGTGTTTCAGAAAGCTGTATTTTTTAATTAACATCCAAAATGAATTATCTTCCTAATAAAGACTTCATATCAAAGTATTTTACTATACCTTTGCATTATTAACACTGCATTATGTTTTCAAAATATACTACAGAACATTTACAAGTTATGAGTAATAATAAAGCAATAATAGAAAATTATACCTGCCAGATAAATGAACATGTAACACAATGGATTTTCTTTGCATGTTAATTCTCAGAATTCCATACCTCATAACAGATTAACCAACCATTACTATTAGTAGAGCCAGTATTATTAGTAAAGCTCTAATGTAACAATTTTTTGTTTCTAACTGATGTCTCTGAGACAGTGCTTCAGTGGCTACAGCCTCCTTGAATTCAGTGCAACTAGACAAATTTATGACTGGATAAGAATTTGACCACAATAATTTCAATAAGACATTTCAGATGTGCAGTGCAACCCATGAAGAAGCTTCCTTGGCTCAAGGAAAGTTGTCATATGTATCCTGGAGTGGTTAATTTTTTGTTATTTTCTACTCAAGGCTGTGACAGTTAGTTCACACTTACTATTATTAAGGTTAACACCACACTTCCATGTTATTACAAATGCACTTTTTTTCTGTATTTAAAACAAAAATACTATGCTGAGACTAGTAAAGAAACTGAAAAAAAATCTAGAAAATGTATAGTAAGGGAGAAGGTGAAGTTTTATGTCACTATTCATTTATAATTGCACTATGTGTAACAATAAAAGTGTACAAGTCTGGTATTTCCATTCCCAGATTGTCAGAAGAAAATTCTTAAGCACCTCTTCATGCTTCATACTGATGCAAAACAAACCTAAACCAAGATAACGTGAAGCCAATTTTCAGTATGAATCATTAGATTTCAACTGATGAGCCCTAAAAATCTCTTAGTGACAATGGAGATCTCTGCATAAGACAGCTAGCCCACCATTAGCACAAACCCTCCAGATTTAAGTATTTCTGATATAGTAAAGAAAACCAGAATGGACATTTAAATAGCACAGACACTTCTGGCACATGCAGCTCCAGAAACTGAAATGCAGTTGTAAATATCACATACGGAATAAACCCAAATATAATTGTAAAGGATATGCAAAATAGTCACTACAAGGGAATAAAAAAATGAGCCTTTTTACCAGATTTAGATTCAGTATTACTGATTCTCATTGCTAGTAAAACATTTCCAGATGATTGGATTTTTGATGAGAAACAGAATCAGAATCTCTTTCTAATTTCCTTTGATGCTGGCAAAGCGCCAAACACAGTATGTCCTTCAGTGGTCACTACATCTCTTTCTTTACACTGTGAAAAATGCCAAGGGGCTGCCTACATATGCAACAGCTATCAAACATAAAAATGAGTTACTCTGTTCTTTAATGCAATCTGTTACCAATTCAAACACAAAATTATTTTGTGGTTTTGGGTTATACTTAATTCATGAAACAAATACTGGCATTTGATCACTCCAAGTCAAGCATAAGATTGGAGGTTATAGAGAAAAAGAAAAGAAGAAGGGAGGAAGAAAGGGAAGAAGAAGGGTGGGGAAAGGAAGGAGAGAAGGATGGATGGAAGGGTAGGATGGACAGACGGATGGACGGAAGGCAGGCAGGCGGGCTTTTAGTATCTAAACTGTAGAATTTAGGACTTTGGGAGCTCCAGCTCCTAAGACAAGCTGTGTCCTGTCTGCAAGATAAGATGAATCCTCATTCTGAGTTTCACTGGGAGAATATTTCAGCAAATGTACAAAAAGAAAAATCTGCACCATTCACTCTCTCTGTATGTACAGTTCTTGGACTAGGACTTTGGAGCACACTACTTTCCACACAATTTAGAAACAACTGGAATAGATATCATACATCTTCACTCTGTCAACTCTAAATTTTCAGATTGTTGGCTTTTTTCTTTATCCATTAGAGAAATATAATCAGAAAAGAAAACCCCCAAATTATAATATAATCTTCATAACATATGCCATGATCTCCTTGAACAACAGTCCTGGCAGACATGAACTGAAACTCCCTATTCCAGCAACCTCACTCAATTTTCAGATCCAGACTACAAATATTTGAGAAGATGGACTGCTATCCAGGTTGGTTTTGACTTGTCTTAGGTTCTTAAAGTTCTACATTTATTCAGACATTGAACATCTCTACTGTATTTTATGACAGTGCAGTGCTACGTAACTGGAGCAGTGAAGCTGATCTGGGTGAGCCAGAAATATGGTATTGTGCCCTGCAGTATTCTTTGGAAAGTCTTATTTAAAACAAGCATATTGGTTATGGTTGATATGAAATGAACATAGCAGAAGGACATTCCAAAATGCCAAAGGTTTTGCAGTTTCAGCATCTTAGAAGAGCAATCACACCACACTCTCCTGGCTGAATATTGAAGATTTTGGAGCTAGAGGCACTGAATATGAAGAAAGATGTTCTTCTGCAGTACCCAACACAGGTCATCAGGTTCAGCTGTACAGATTATCTTTCTTTTTTCTGCAATGTGGCCTGTGATAGAGAACACCCTATGGCCTGGTCTGTCACAGGACTGCATAATGTATGCACAATCTTGTCAGTTTATCTGCAATTCACCTTGGATATTTGAGATTTTTTACTGTTTAACTCACAAATAAAGCATCATATAAAATAAGAAAAATATGCATCTGTGATAAAAATCCTGTCTTTAAATAAAATTGTGTACAGTGCATTAAAATATCCTTTTTGTGGCTTATTATTAATACAGAGTGATGACTGGATGGTGTAACCATAAGCTTTCCTTGAATATTGGCTTTCTAAAGGGTGATTATCATAGAAATGACTGATTAGACACAGTTTCCAAACTGTTCACTGTAATACTGGCATTTACTGATGTTGAGAATTGCCACACAAAAGAGACAGCAACATTACTTCACAGTAGGAGGCTGCGTAATGCTGGTGCAAGTGGAGATTTTCCTTGAATGTGTCCAGAGAAAGGCAACAAAGCTGGTGAAACAGCTGAAAGGAATGTCCTATGAGGAGCAGCTAAAGGACTTTGGGATTGACTAGTTCAGAGAAGAGGAGACTGAGGGGTGACCTCATTGCTCTCTACAGCTGATCTCCCTGCTATCTAGTGATAGGACACATGGGAATGGCTCAAAGCTGTGCCAGGGGATATTTAGACTGGACATCCAGAAGCATTTCTTTACTGAAAGGTTGGTCAAACACTGGAACAGCCTTCCTAGAATAGTGGTTGATGCTCCAAGCCTGTCAGTTTTTAAGAAGCATTTGGAAAATGCCTTTAACAGTATGCATTAAGCTTTTGATCATCCTGAACTGGTCAATCAGTTGGACTAGATTATTGTTGTAGGTCCCTTCCGATTAAAATATTCCATTCCATTCCATTCCATTCCATTGCTATTCTATTCTGTTCTGTTCTGTTCTGTTCTATTCTATTCTATTCTATTCTATTCTATTCTATCCTATTCCATCCCATCCCTCTCATTCTGTTCCATTCCGTTCCATCCCATTCCATTTCTATTTCTATTTCTATTTCTATTTCTATTTCTATTTCTATTTCTATTTCTATTTCTATTTCTATTTCTATTTC
>JAVJGJ010000014.1:40791925-40813310 GCA_035590215.1 Microhierax caerulescens
CTATTTCTATTTCTATTTCTATTTCTATTTCTATTTCTATTTCTATTTCTATTTCTATTTCTATTTCTATTTCTATTCTATTCTATTCTATTCTATTCTATTCTATTCTATTCTATTCTATTCTATTCTATTCATCACCTTCACTTAGGTTCTGTCAAATAGAAAATTTGGACTTTGGGATAAGCTTTACAGGTGTGTTGACTGTATGTGCATAGTCATCAGGTTTGTAGCTTTGACAGATGCTAGTTCTTCCCTTGGCTGTTTTAATTGTACCATATGCCTGCTGGTTATTGAAGGCAGAGCCTGTACAACTCATCTCTTGCTGGGCTGAAAACTTTACCTTTCTTTTCTTCTTTTCTTAACCTTTTTTAGTCAGGTTTTGAAAATATTTTGAAAAAGATTCAGGGGTTTTGGGTAATAATAAGCATTTCAGTGGGAAAGGCAAGAAGCTTGTCTTTAGGCATTACTATGCAAACCACCTAGCATAACACATTATTTTATAGTTTGATTTTTCAAAAAGTCTCTCAAAATATTGAAGGTGCTACTTGTGTATTATCATGCAATAGTGTGAACTGAGGAATATTCTTGGTGTTTTCTCTCCTATTTTCTACAGTAAAAATATTCAGGTATAACACAGCAGCAAGAAGTTGAATTTCAGACCTATGGGCTAATTAACATGAAAGTATATGTATCACTATTATGACATGAATTACAGATCAGAAAATAAATATTCGAGGCTTTTTTCAGAGTCAGAGATGAAGCTGACAGATTTCTAACAGTGAAATTCTGGAATTCTTGTCCACATCTAAGAACTTCATACATGATATGTTTTGGTTTAGGGTTTGTGTTTGTTTGGTTGGATAGTTGGTTTTTTTGTTTGTTTGTTTTTTTACAACAGGTGTTTTGTTAGAAATTTCACTGTCTGTTCTTTATGTCCTTTTTCTGCTTTGGAAAATTGCCTATGAGCATACTGTTGTTAACTAAATTCACAGGACAGAGATATAGATATGAAATCTGTTACACAAAGAGGTTCCTAATTTCTAACTTTTACTGAGGATAATATGCTTTGGGAAGTGTTTCTCCTAGAACTGCAGCAGAGAAAGTAGAGGAAGTACGCACAATGATAAGAAACAGATGGTCAGTGCTTGTGCTTTGATGTGCAATGGAAAACTTTGAGAAGTGGTGATTTGGTCTCATGCCAGACCAGGAATCTGGGGCAGATTGGGAGATGATTTCCTCTTCAGCTTCATGTTTTCCAGACCCATATACCTTGGGATGCAGTTTTTTGAAGCAAAAGATATTTGTGTCTATTTTACAACCTCTTTCTTTTTCTGTTCTTAACGGTTTTCACTTAATGTAGTGAATGAAAAAGTCAAGATGATCTGTGTGCAGACCAGAAAGAAAAGGACTGCTTATGGAAGAGCAGTAAAGGTAACTGGACATGATTCACTAGGCTGAATCTGATTAGGAGAATCACAATTATTTAGCGCACACTCACACACACACGCACACAGAGACTATTTTATTTTGATGAATTTAAAATTCTTGGTTATTTTCAGCAGAGACCAGCTGCATTTCTGTGTTTGGAGGAAGAGAAGCAATCTCCAAAGAAATGAGGCTATGACCCCTCTAAGGTGCTTGGGTCATTTGCTGATTATAGCATGGCACAGTTCAGAATTGGTCTCTGCTGCTGAGAGACAGAACTGTAATGTACTGCCACTGAGGTTGCTGACTACACAGTAGTAGTTATTCCTGCTTATTGGCATCACGCTGCTCTTCTAGATCCCCAGATAACCAATTGCTAAATTGTGCATAAACTTCCTAAGTTATTTTAAAACTCAGTGTGAAAACACCTACTCAGATAACTAGTGTGCACTACCGATTAGACCTCGACAGGAATTCATTATAGACACAGAGCCAGTGTCACAACCCCTAAAATTGCATCCTTTCCCCACCAACTCCACTTTCCTTCTCCCTAACTCCATTTACAGCTTCATAACCGTATAAAAATGCTGCCTATATTTAGAGCTAGTTTGGTATTCCTCCCTCATGAGCTTTTAGAAATATTTTGCTCTCCTCATACCATGCCTGGCAGGAAAGTAGTACCTAGCAGTTTCTGGATTGGTTTGAAACAGAAGTATCAGCCTTATATATTCAGAGTATTTCCACATGGCTGTGCTGTAGGAGGTTACTTCTATTACATGCCACAGCAAGAACTACTGGCATAGCTGCAATGAGAACAGTATTAATTTGCTGTGGTCATTTTTAAGGGCAGGAAGAAACATTGTAAATGATTTATATCTTGTCATTAAAACCTAAACCTGCTGCTTCAAATTAATTAAAAAAAAAAACTATGAATAAAACAAAAACAATCCTTTACAACAAAAGTAGGTTTCTCAGCATAAGAATGAATAATTTTACGCAAACTTTTCTAGGTGTTAATACCCCAGCATCAGCTGCTCACTTTGTAGCTGGTTAATCACTCTCACGTCTTCCAGGAAGACAGAAGCAGTCAAAGGATTCTGTCCTCTGCTCTGTTTCTACTTAATTAAAAATAAATATATAAATAAATAAAATCAAGTTTGCTTCTGTAATATGTTTGGCATTGTATGGTATTAGCACGGTAATCCCCAGTGCAATTTTCCTTTATTGGTTGTTCCAAGATATTTTGTTTGTTGGGCATTTAACAAGCCAAATTATCTGGTTACCTGAGGATTTGATAACTAAGTTCTCAATGTACACAATTGTTTAGCAAGCTTGCCTGCCCACTTATTATATAAATTGACCCCTGGTGACATAGCATAAGCACAGTGGCTATGCCTAATGTTGCCTTTGTTTGCATTATTTTAAAAACACATTTCTGCTAGTTAAAAGGCTTTGAAATTCATTGAAGGTTTGCTTTGTTTTTTTTGTGGGCTTCTTTTCCTTTTCTTTTTTTCTTCTTTTTTTTTTTTTTTGTTTTTAATGGTATTGAAGACAAGTTAATGACAAATATATTAACTAATTATTCTAAAACTTCTTGAGGAAACTATAGCAATTATTCTGCTATTCATCCTCAATAAATTTCATCTAGCACATTCCAATCAAATCTGCTGTTATCTTAAACCCTTCAAGGCCCACGTTGGATGCCAAAAAGGACTGCTATGGCAGTCCCAGCTGGCAGCCAAGCCCTATGCAGATGCTCGCTCACTCCTCTCACAGTGGGATGGGGGAGAGAATCAGAAGAGTAAAAGTCAGAAAAGTTGTAGGCTGAGATAAAGATAAGGAAATATTTAAAGCAAAAGCCATGCACACAAGCAAAGCAAAACAAGGAATTCATTCACCACTTCCCATCGGCAGGCAGGCGCTCAGCCATCCCCAGGGAAGCCGGGCTCCATCACGTGTAATGGTTACTTGGGAAGACAAACACCATCACTCCAAATGTGCCCCTACTTCCTTTTTCTTTCCCATTTTTTTATTGTTGAGCATGATGTCCTGTGGTATGGGGTACCCTTTTGGTCAGCTGGGTTCAGCTGTCCCAGCTGTGTCCCCTCCCAGATTCTTGTGCATCCCCAGCCTGCTTACTGGTGAGGTGGTTTGAGAAGCAAAAAAGGCCTTGACTCTGTATCAGCCCTGCTCAGCAGTAAGAAAACATCCCTGTGTTATCTGCATTTCCAACGCAAATCCAAATGTAAATGATCCACAGATGTTCCTTCCAATCTATATTTCTTTTTTTTTTTGGTGATCCTGTGATTTCATTCCACCCATAATACTTAAAATTACAAGCATTACGGTGTGGGGGCTTTATCTCCAGTCTTCAACCTTTTCCTTTTCTGGAAACTTGTTTCACTCTAGACTTGGTTCAAAGCTAGCAGTTATCTTCCTCTAGGAATGTGAATTTGTTGGTGGCAATATAATAAATTGGTGAGATTAACTGAAATATTCTTTTAAATGTCAGTGTGTTATGGATAATCCCTCTTCTACTGCTCACCTTAATCGATTTGTAGACATGCACACACACAGTTGCCTCCTGGTAAAAGATATGAATTAGGGGATCCTAATTCCGGTCTCCATAGTAGGCTAAACTATACTTGCAGACAAGAAAATTTTAATTTGGATCAAACTGCAGAAAAATGGTTACTACAAATTACTTCTCAGACATAACCTCCAGGTCTCTTCTCTTCTTCAATCACAATAATGCTGTGTCCCCTAACAATTTCTCACAGTATATATGCTTGTGACCTGGTATTTCATGTATGTACTTAATTTTCTCCAGTGCAATTACATCCTTCCTAGTCCCTGCTCCAAACAACCAAGAGGCCAGGTTAATTTAAAGCCATCTGGGGTGTAATTCATGCCTTAACCTTGGCCTTGACCTTTATTCTGCTTTCTCTCTCTTTTTCCCCAAACTGTATTCAAGCTGTGTTCATTAAATAAAAACTGATGAAAAGACTCTTTGGTCATTACCTAAATTGCAGTTTTCTAGTCCTTTAATGAAGTGCTAGGCAGCTGTGACTGCTAAACACACATGCTTCTTTTAAGGACTAAACATTTCACTAATGCCTGCAAGATGACTGTGTAGCAATGTATTAATAACTAATTATGAACATAAATAATTATGCTAAATTGATTTTAAAGAAATATTTTGAATATAGAGAAGTTGACTAGATTGGATAGATTAAAATAATCTAGATTTTAATTAATAAAAATTCCCAACAAAACACTACAATTCTTCCATATTTAAAAGTGTCTTTCAATTTAAAGCAAAATTTCCATAGAAAATAAAGAATATTCTGAATACATATATAGTTTAAAACACATTTTAAAATGAATGAAACAAAGATTTCCCCAGAAAAATAATAATTATTATCACTTATTCTGTTTCTATAGTTATTAGGTTAACACTTTTACTCCCGTTATGTATTGGCAGAACAGTTAGCAAAGAGGACCTTGCCCCGTGGCAATGTTATGGCAAAAAAAAAGTCATTTTTTCATGACAGTACTTCCATGTTTAGAAAAAAATAAAGTACGTCTCTTCAGCCATGTGATGACATGAGGCATTTCACTACAAAATCAGGACTATACATCTGAGCCTTATTATTCTTCGGTTAGGTAAAGATTATGCCACTGACGAAAATAAATGCATAGCTGTTCATTTTGGATGGAGAATGCTTTGGCTGGGACGGAGTTAACTTCCTTCATAGCAGCCCATCTGGGGTGAGTTTAGATTTGTGACCAACACAGTGTTGATAACAATGTTTTGACTTTTACTGAGCAGTGCTTACCCAGCATCGAGGCCTTCTCTGTTTCCTGCTTTGCCCAGTCAGTGAGTAGGCTAGGTGGGCACAAGAGCTGAGAAGGAACACAGCTGGGATAGCTGACCCAAAGTGACCAAATTGATATCCCACGCCATATAACTTCATGCTCAGCAGTAAAACTGTGGGAATTTTTCCATGGTAGCCATTGCTTGGAGACTGGCTGAGCATTGGTCTGCTGTTGGCGAGTGCTTACTTTTACATCAATTATTTGTTGGTTTGCTCTCTTCTTTTTATTTCTTCTTTCTTTCTTTCTTTCTTTTTTTTTTTCTTTTCCTTTCACTTGTTATACTGTCTTTATCTTGACCCATGAGTTTTCTCACTTTTGCCATTCTGATTCTATCCCCCATCCTGCTAGGGGGAGAGCAAGTAAGCAACTGGTTTAGGGGTTTATCTGTCAACCACAGAGAGTGGAGGGTAGGTGGTAACCTAGCTATGTTATTTTGTGTGTAAAATGATGTGTAGAAATGGATTTGGTTTAATTAAATTACATAGCTGAGTAACCAAGGGTGGTGTAGGATAATTTATGATCAAAATAATAAGATGTGGCTATACTGAAAAGTGAATATAGCTGGCAAGCTTTAGATAAATCACTGCTCTTCAGTGAGGGATAGCTTTCCACAAGAATCCACTTTGTCAGTGTTTTGTAATTTTCAGAGGTACCACCTGAAATAATTTTTTTTTTTTTTTTTTCCCCAGTAGATCAGGTTTTGGTATTTCTACTGATGTTGCATAAAATAAATTTGCTTTGATTGGCTCAACCATTATTATGCTAGTAATTAACTGATCATTGTGGTGTTTGTTAAACCTGGTTGATTACTTTTCTGAACTGTGGAAACTGATTAATTATTTGGAGCGTCATACTCACCAGAGCTAGCAAGGTACATAACCTATTAAATTTATCCATTTTTAGTTCCTGACAGGTTGTTTCTATTGACTGATCATAGTTTTAAAGTCTTCAAGCTAAAGTTTAAGAGAATAATAAAAGAACCCACTGATCTGTTCCTTGGAATTATTTAATATTTGTTGTCTTGGTTGTTACTAGATGTTTTCTTTTCAAGTGAGAAAAATGTGTCATATTAAGCCAGATTCCACTGAGAGATCAAAAATCACTGTTTACATCCACAGAGGCAACTAAATATTATGGTGTGATGACAGAATTACCACTACAAATTGTTTTAATTGTTATTGGTTGATGGATATTGAAGCCTGACAGCTTTGTGCTTGTTTTAGAACTTCTTTTATTAGACAGATTTTCTTCATAATATTTGAAGATAGTCAACTTTAGATGATGCAAGGATCTCTGATGGAACCATATTGAAATATAAGTAAATATATAGTTAAATCCTGCTTTCATTTGAAGAAAAGCATGTAATGCATTAATGACCCTAAAGAGCTATATTTTTAATGCATTTCAGTGGAATATTTTCCAGGCAAAGGATTTTTTTTAGGTTTTGGCCTACAGATGTATCTTGTATATATATATATATATACACTTTTGTATATATTGAGATGCAGTCATGTTACTGTTGTATTTCTAAAAAAACAATTCTGAGACAGGGAGTATCAAATATTATTGTGGGAAAACACGGATAAATCATTCAAGCTATTTATTTTACAAAAACCTAAATGTCATCTATTAAGTATGCTCATATCATGCTAACCTGGCATGAACAAATACGTTGTCTGTGGTGAGTTTCATAATAGAAACATTTGTCTTTGGAAAGAGTTGCCTTCCATTACAGGTCTGATCTGTGCTGCAGAATGGAATGCAATAAAAGAGTAATAGGCAACAGAGCAAGGATAGGTGAGATGGTCTGTTTCAGATAAGCATGAGAGTAGTGAAAATAAAGAAGCCACCTTATACAAGAGTGGAAAAAAGTTGTTTTTTTTTTTAATATTACCACACAACACCTGGAGATCAAAGCTAGGTGAAAACATTTTGAAATGTTTTTACACAAAATGAACAATTTGAAAAAGAAACAAAGAAAGAAGGGAAACCTCCTAAACCTAGAAGTCAGAAATCAGATTTTAATTTTTATCAAATGACAGATTAAAAAAAAAAAAAAGAAAATATACGCAATTTTTTTCTTATAGGGATCTTGGGATAATGAAAAATACTGTCTGTATTGATTGTGCTGTGAGAAACTCCTGCATAAATCCTGAAAACCCCCACACATTAAACCAGACAAAAAATAATTTGTAGAAATTATTAATTTTTTTTCTGGGATAAATGCATAATTCCTTGCTTTACAAAAGATCCAGATGAGGACTCATTCTGTGTTACACAATATACCCAGATTTGAGGCAATTATTTCCCTCCCTTCTTTGCTGGTCATATTTGTATATGAGATCAATGATTTGCTCTGACAAGTAAGTGGAGGGACATGGGACTATAGTAAGACAGTTTTGATGAATGTAGTAAAAAGAGTAAGAAACCAAGAGAAGTAAGGGGAAAAAATGTTCCTGAAATAATTCCCATGAAACTTGGCAACGACAGTGTACTCTAGGGGGATTTTTTTGTAGTCTCACATTCTGTAAATGGCTTTAACTCTGTTGAAAATTGATTTGCAATTGTTAAGTAGCTTTTACATTTGTACATCATCATGGGTAACTGCTAAATAACAGACTAGCCACCGTATCATGCAAAAAGGAGTGTTTCTAACAACAGAGTAAGGCACCTTTAAATTTCATCTAACAAGAAATTAAGAGAGAATGAAAAATGGAAATCTCTAAACCCAGTTAGAATCAGTGACCACAAGCAATTTCATTTAAGTCTGGTAAGGTATGTTAAAGGTTCACTGAGTTCAGTGGTAAAAGAGTTCTGTATTCTTATTTATCTGAAGATCAGTGGACAATGGTATAGAAACTTAGAAAACCTTGACAGGTCCATAATTTTTTTAAAATGTATTCCCATTTAAAGTCCTTTGGCAGTTCAAATAATTGTATGAATGATATTTAACTTCCTTGTTTGCCAGAAGGCAAATGTGTTAATTTGGAATAGTTTGTTCTAATTTTCCCCAAAATCCATAACTACCATCTAAGAAGGTACCTAGGATAACTTCAGAAAAAATTAATAATCAGCTTCTGGAAGCTTTCATGAAAATAATTAAGGCTTTCATATTGAAAATTGTACTTCTGGGGGATAATAGACAACCCTTATCTGCAGGAAAGTTTGATTTGATCGCTGTCTGGTATGAGAATCAATATAGTCTCAGTTACTTTGCTTAAAGAAGCATTCCAGAATAAAGATTTTAATGGGCTGCAATAAAAAGCCATTTAAAAGGGACAATGAGTACGGTATTATAATGCTTCTAAATCATGTAAGTATATACAAGTATATATAACTACATTTACTGTTCTAAAACAAGAAAAAAATAAAATTATCAAATAAAGTGTAAGAATTTCTTTATTTTTAATATTATGGTGAGTTTTGCATTTTTTTTTCTAGAACTGCAAATTACTACATTTAGATATTCACTTGATAGCTGCTCCCACAATTTCCCCTCATATGTACCTTGAACATAGTAAGAGGGAGCAAGGAAGCTTTTAAAAGTAAAAATTTCTGAGTGTATAACTCAAAGAACTGTGTTCTCTAATGCAGTTTCATATTTTGCATAGGAAATATTAAGCTAGAAAAGTTCTTAAAAATCTATCAATACAGAAGTGGTTTTAGTTATCCTACTGACCAACACCACTCTCACTCACTGTTGCACATGATAGTTCAATGATCTAATTTATTTATTGATTGATTAATGAGTTAATCCTTTCTTTATTGATACAGGAAGCATTGAAAGTGTCATGAAGAATTTTCTTTGGCCTTAATCAGATTAGTTCAAACTCCAAATGAAACAAGTCAAACAAAAAGACACAGAGTCATCTGATGTTTACAAAAATAAGATATAGACAATAAAATAGAAAAGTTGAATAAAGCTAAGAATACTGATCCTGTCAAGGGAAGGACAGTTATTAGGAAGAGAATAAATGAAAAGCAAGGAAGAAAGTAGCAAAATTTGTGAATGATAAATGAATAAGATACTGAAACTCAAGAAATAAAACATATGAAGAAATTTACCAACCCTTCTGGTTTCAGAAGGTGAAGTGTGCAATCCCTCCTCCGCTTGTAGTCATTGGTAGAAGATAAAAGATTTACCCTTTAGACAGGTGTAGAGCTCCTGTTACACAGAGGCTTTTATTATACAAGATCTCAGAGACATGCCAAATTTAGCAAAACCTGGCTACTTTGGGATGTACTGACATGGGCTGCACATGTCAGATTTAGAAGGTGCCCCTGTAAATTAAAGCTCCCTGTTGCAACAGCTACAGGAAGAATACACCGCAGTAACCAGTCCTAGCAGACCTTATATTGCTGGCAGCACAGATCAGAAGCAACAAAGAAGACAAGGAAATGTAAAGTATCAAGCTGGATAGACTCATTATCAGAATGTGGAAATTAATTTAAAAAAAAAAAAAAACAACAAACAAAAAAAACCAAAACAACCAAGCCCTGAACGTTTTAAACCATATTTTCATGGTCTATGTGCTTGTGATGAGATCTGATTGTGTGGCTCAGACACAGCTACACCAGGACTAACAGACAAAACCAGTTACAGGTGCTCACCAGAATTCTCTGTGTTTATTAAATATCACATGTATTTCCTTATTTCCTACAGGAGGAACAAACATAAAAGGGAAACTGAAAATTATCTGAGAAGATATTTGCAAGAAGGAAAATTTGGAACCTGGACAAATGAATCAGTCTTCCTCACTGCTATCTGCTGTGAGGATGATTGATTATCCAGTGAAGGACATAATTTAACTGGAGAGTTTGCCACTCCTTTTTCCAGGAGTTTGAACATATTTGCTTGGTTTTTTGGCATTCTGATGTTGATATAAATGTGAGGCTGATGCTTCAGAAATCTATCTGATTGTTAAACATGATTCAATGAAGGTATTAAGTTCAGGAGTCTGGCTGGCTGTCACCTATCTGACCTGGTTGACTGCCAGGTGTAATGCTCCCCTACCCTTCCTCTCTGCTTTCCCCCAGTGTTTAATAATTTAAACTATTGATGATTTAATTTAGGCTGGTAATGAATGAGAAAAAAGATTTTTAAGTAGCCAATAGGAAAATTCAATTACTTCAAACCAATGTCTATGTAGAATAAATTAGTACCTTTTTAAAACATTTTCAAGGATGATTTAGCAAAGGATTTCCTTAGGGAAAATATTTTGTTTATGGGGGTTTTGTTTTCCTTTAAAATTAGCTTATAATTTTATTTTAAGCAGGTCACATCCACAAGACACTCTTTTTAAGAAATAATAGAAGACAGAACACAGTGTATCTCCACAAAGGGAATAAGACCTTGTTTGCAAATGACCCTTCTTCACATGCTTCATGGTCTGCAAAACAAGACTACAAAGACGGGTATCTTAGCTTCTTTACTTGTAACCGTGTGAGAGCAATAGGAGATTCAGGGTAGGGTTCTGATTTTTCTACTGAATGAGTCTTATTCTGTTTCACCTATCATGGGACCAAAGCCAGTTCTAAACCCATAGTTTGTATCTGTTGCACATGTTGTTTTGGACAAATTGCACCTTAAATTATGATTATGTAAGTTTTAAATTTGTAGACAATTTTGTAAGATCTCTGCATTAAGTATTTTTCTGGAATATGTTTAAACTGGTAGATATGTTACCTATGAACTGAAACAAAAAATAAAACTCGAAATTTATTTCCTCTTCCAGCTGCAAGCTTAATGTTCTTTGTGGTGGCTGACCACTTCAGATGGTCTGCTTCAGAGAGGGGGAAAAAAAAATCCATAAATTTTTGGTATCTTCAAAGTTTCTTCTACTATTTTTCTAGGTAGCTAAACATTTCAAATGAGTTGAGAGGTCTGATTATTATTATTATTGCTTTAACTACATTTGGATAAAAGATTCCACAAATTAACTGGACAGAGAAAATCTGCAGTCTGCTAGGATTTCCTTTCTTAGAAGAATAGCCAAAATGAAAAAAAAATATTTTCTGCAATGGTGTCATGGTGGAATTCAAAGTTTTTTTTCTGAGAGTTAAAAATGGAACAGAAGTAACTCATGCATAGATGTATGAGCCATCAAAACAGTAGAATATCATCAGCATTGTTCCGTTGGTAGCTAACTACCAGACTGTGTCAAAAGACAAACTTATATATGGCTTGGTTGAAAAATCCAGTCTATAAGCATGATTTGCAAAGGTATCTGTAAAGAAAAAAATAGTAACTAAAATAAAAATTTTAAAAGGAACAAGGTTTAAGGTAATTTGAAATCTGGAAATCTGTTAAGACCTCATCCAAAATATTTTTAAATCAATTTTACTGTTTTAGGTGGGTTTGCGATCAGTCCTCTGGTGTGATATAGATACCAATACTGACATACTCAAGATATAGTACACAACTGATGAGAAAAATTGGGAAACTTGAATTTGAGAAAGCTCCATTGTTCATATATAAGCTGTGCACTATTTTCTGCACTTCATAACATTTATGGGATTTCAGCTTAGGCAAGATTCCTGAAAACAGTATTTTGAAGGTTTTATACTTGGCCAGGGGCTGTAGAATGCCCCCAGAGTGGAATCTTATTTTCAAAGAGGTAGAAGAGCAGAAGTTATGCCATTGAAAAGGAAATTATATAAAGGGCAAATTCTGCTTTTGTGTTTGTGTATGCAAATTAGTCCAATGGAGTCTGTATCCAAGGTGCAAACTTGGCCCCAAGCATTATAAATTTGATTATTTCAGAGCCTAGTTCTTTAAAGAAGAACAAATAACCACTCTTTTTTCCACTAACAGGAATTTATAGGTACATGCATCTTCTTAGAAGTTCCCATATTCATGCTGACATACCTATTTCCACAAAGTAGGTCACCATTTATGGAGAAAGTCACTAAGCAGACTTTATTCTTAGAAAAAGTGTACTATTTGAGTGCAGTAAAGTCTTTAAAAATGAATAAACCACAGAAACATATATAATCTTTGGCCACCAGAGCTACCTTTATGTCCCCAGAATCCCTCTGCAGCAATTTCTATCAAATTTAGTGACACTTCAGATTAATTGCCAGATTCTCCCCTGCTGAACTCAGCCAACAAGCCACTCATGACTCAAGCAGATGTTTCTGCACTTCAGGCAAACTGCAGCATGTTTGCATTCCCCTTGCTCCCCCACCTCCATCACCTGTGACAAAGGCTTTTACCAGAGACATCACAGGAATTTTACTCAAGAGAAACGAGATGCCGGCCCACCAGCAGTGCTACAGAGCAGCCGAAGATTCTGTCATCCAGCACACAGAGGAATCTAAGGGATGGAGTATTATAAAAAATACAGGTTGGCATCATCAGTATAACTACACTGATCGCTTCTGTATTTACAGGGCAAAGGGGGGATAGCATGTTCCTTGAGAAGTTTCCTAGAAAAATGTATTTGTCTGAGCTCATTTCACTAAAGATTGTCATAAAGCTAGAGAGGATAAAAGGTAAGTATCAGAGGTAAATTGGTGTTTGGAATGGAGCTAAGCAGTGGCAGAGTAGACAGTGTCAGGTATTAAGACAGTGGTAAGGTGAAATGTTATAAAGGCCAAAGCAAGTCTCCCCCTGGATTCTTTTGTGGCCCTCAGGTACCCCGAGGAAGCCTCCCATAGAGGGGAGATCGGACAGCTTCCCTGCAGATGCTGCAGCGTATGGTACCATACCCACGGCTCGGGGCTCGGCGGTGCTAGGAACAGCTGGATCTGTGTGCACAACCTCTGCTGCCCTTTTGGTATCCCCTGCTCAGCATTAGTGCTCACCTAACTCCCACACACATATCTTTGTGGTGCCCTTTTGTCCTTCGGTTCCTACTTTTCTCAGAGAGACAGAGAAAATGTGACTGATAGTCTGTTTTTGCAACATCTCGGTTGCTATTTCAAAATACTTAATCATCCGAATAAAATTGGATTAACGAGAACTGTGGAGTTCTATACAATTATGCATAGGCAGATCAGGACTGCACAGTAACGGTACATTTCTTCCTGAATGTGTCACTTCTGCAGTGACATTCCGTTTCCATTTCCACATAATTTTTTATGTGTCACACCAGTCCCACACTGCCCCCACCCCCCCACCCCCCACCCCCCAAAAAAAAAAAAAGAAAAGAAAAGAATCCATCATTTTTGCAGGAAGATCGGGGACAGTCTTTTAATTGGGAGATATTTTGCCCAACTGCAGGATTTACGGGGGTTTTGTGTAGTTTTAATTTCCTTTCTTGTGACATATGTGATGGTACTCCATTCTTCTGAATTCCTGTTCATTTTTTGCTAGTATTGGGACTATTTTTTAGTCCCACTCTAGCTTTCTTCTCCACTTTTAGACCCCATTTTAGAAACCCTAAAGCTTTCTAAATTCCTTGTCTCATCCCTTCTTTCTGTACGACACAAGACTTCCAGTTGGGTGTCTTCAGCGTTCATGCTGCCTATGGATCATGCCTCACAGCCATTGCGGTCACTGCAGTTAATTTGCACTTGCTTCCTGTCCACCTTGTGTGGAACAACATAGACATGATATCAGGATGCAGGGACTGGCACCACCTCCACTTTCCTGCCTGGAGGACAGATCATTGAGTGCTTTAGGGAAAGATGTACAAGAACTGCATCTCTGAAGCTGGTAACGTATTCAGAAGCTCTGGGAAGGACATCTATTTATTTTTGCTATAACCATAATCAGGAAAGGTTTAGGTGTCTCAAGAACTACTGGATTCTTTTGAAATTTCAGCTTTCAGATTTTAACAAGTCTCTTTCATTAAAAATTGTGCTATCGTTCAAAGTTGCAGTTTAAAAATAAAATGAAATAAAATAAAATAAAAAAGAATCAGAAACATGCTTTGTCAAACTATCAGTTCCAGAGTGTAGAGAAACTGGTTTATCAAAGAAAGTGTTAGAGTGATCTAAAATTTATTTATATTTAAATAACCTATTTTGCTAAGCTTCAGAGAAAAACCTTGGCTATTCAGGATGAAATCCTCCCAGAAACTGAAAATAAGTAAACTGAGGCTAAGACAAGCATCTGACACAGACAATAACAGTATGAATGTTACAGTATGTCAGTTAAAACCTACTGAAAATTTGATCTTGTAATGGGAGCAGCATAAAATTTTAATCTAAGAAAATTGAACCATTGCTTTTAAATGAGGAGTATTAGTTATTTCTGTAAACATTAGAAGTAGATGGTTTGGATTCCATAAAATAATCTATGAGAAAATATCTGTTTCTTCAATCCAGATTATTCCACTGAAACTTGCTTTCATACATCGCTTGAGAGCTTTATTGTAGTCACTGACAATGATACAACCCTTAGAACCAGGATATTTCAATTAACCTTTTCTCTTTCATACAGCTTTTCCGAGTCATACCTTCCATTTGTTTCAAGATCTCAGGAGATATATGTATTACAGAAAAAGTATTCATATTAATTATTGCCCTATAAAATATTTCTAGGTAGAACATATGGTAGCATAAATATGCTCTTTTTATTGTAATTTTAAATTATTGAATTTGAAAACTTCATATTTCAAAGTAATTTCCTGTGTCTAGGAAAGATAGCTGCTGTATATCTCTTGGGGAATGGATGCAATCTGCCTCTTATTTCACCTTTCCAACCTCTGAAGTTATATCTTTAAGACTAAAAATATGTTATATATCCAGAACTTTATACACAAGGATTGTTGATAATGAATTCGACAAATTTATATAGAAAACAAAATGATTACAGTGCCTTTGTAGGCACTTAAGTTTCTTTATAGGGCATTGTCTAAGAGATTTTGAGAAGTACCATTTAGCTCTTGTTGCTAACATATGTTTCCAACACGCTAGCGGCAGCAAGCCTGTTCACACACCCCAGCTCTCACTAGGGTCTTTCAGTCACAGACAATGCCTTCTTGCTTTCTTATTACAATCGATGACACTGACCTGGCTGAATTGCTGTCACCCACTAGATATGGCCAAAATGTCAGCAACTGAGGTGAGGAGAAGGAAAAAGAAATAACTTGCCATACAAAGACCTATACTGGGATGTTTTATGAAGCCAATGCTGTCAGTCAATGCCCATCAGTATAGCTGGCGCAAAATGCAGGGCTTACTGTTCATGTAAATAACTGGACTTGAGAGGAAGCTCAGTTACACAGTGCAACAATTCCCAGAATGTTCTCAGGATTTCACAGAATTCATCGTGAGAAAGGAAAAACACAGAACTGAATGAACGGGGGACAGCCCTGGAATCAGTGACTGACAGACTAACAGACAAGACAGCTTAGGTATCAAACATCTGGGCAAAATGATCTGTGTTACTGATATCTGAGCTGCATGTACAGGGGATTCAGTTCTGTTTTCTCTTTCCAGTGTCAGGTGCCAACACGGATTAAGAAATTAATCAGATCAGCATTTGTTCTGTGGTTCTCAGAGAAATATTTTTTTTAATATAATTGCCTTTAAAGGGATATGATGTTCATTTTAAAAAGATCCCAATATAATATCACCAGTGACACAAAGACCCATCTGTTATGCTATTTAGGTGACTTATTTTATGAATCTGATTTTATCATTTGTTCCCTTGCAAGTTTTTATTACATTAAATCCACTCTAGGAGAATGAATGCCCATGATAAGAATAAGTTTAACTACATACAATTAACAAGTTCTCTTTTCCACCTTCAGCATGTACCAGTGGTTTTGTGTTTTTTAATACAATGTGTATCTATAGATGTGGCTATGTGTCTGCACTGTAAACATATTACTAAAATTATAATGTTGTATCAAATGCACTTCTTTGAACTAATATTTTGTCTCAAAAATAATCTTGGTTTGTAGATTTATTGAAGTAAGTGGCTCTTAAAATTTGAAATATGAGGCTTCTGTGGACTAATATAGTAATCAGAAATATTTACGTGAGTTTAGCTCTCCTATTTTATAGGATTTAGTTCAAAAAGTCCTGGTGAATTAGCCTTATAGTGTTTCAAAGTTGTGCTTGGCAGGGAAAAAGCTGCTGACTTTTCCTGCTAGAAGGTTGGTTGCAGAGAATTCCTTGCTTCAGACCTTTCTTTGCCCATCTTATTGTTGGCAGCCCCTCAGGTCTAGTGCTGCCCAACAATAATGCCAACTGGCTCTCACCTCCATATCTGATACAGCTATTTCCATCTGGGATGAAGGGCATTAGCCAGTCTTAGTTTTCCTTGTGTAATTGCAGGGGGTTCAGTGGGTCATACAAAGGCCAAAAGAAATTTTTATGTAGACACAGACACAGATATAAGCATGCATACAGCTAGAGATATGGGTGGCATACATGAACGCATACACATGTATCTAGTGCTGTATGTATTTATACGTCTATATAGAGTCAAATGTACATTTATATGTATATAGAGAATGAAAGTCTAGATCTAATTATATAAAACCAATACAGTATACCAGACAATGTAAGAATTAGTTAAGAAACTTCCTTTGAAAATAGGTCAACCGCAGTAAAGCATTTTGGAAGTATAAAAATACTGTTGTCTTTCAAGATAACAATATTTCTTTTTTCCTAAAAAATTTTAGGAGTCATTTGACTTCAAGTAGTAAGCTGAAAAAGGTTTTCATGTTTTATTCTGTACTCTTGATAAAGAATGGTTCATTTTGTTTGTCAGGAGGCAGCTGAGTGTGTAATTATTCAGATGCTAACAGAGTTTTATTCATATATAATATAAATTCATACAGCTGCTGTGTACAGTTTTATTCTGCATTGACACAATGTGTTTCTACAAAGCACAAATAACTCTTCATAAATTGTGTTTAAGTGTCACAGAGTTCTCTGACAGATTCCAAACACAGATGGCTCTGGTATGTAGAAAACACACATGGAACAATGTAGGAAATCAACTATTGTAGTAGGGGCAAGGGGAAGATACTATGATGAGAAAGAAGAAAAAGATGGGGATAAGAAGTTGTTGTTGGTTAATAGAGAACCCCCTTTTGATGGTAAAAGACAGTTTGTACAGAAATGTGATTTATTTCTATGCAGTCTGCCAAGCGCTTTTGCATTCCTTATAGTGAAAAGCTCTTAAATATTACAGAAGGATGAAAACAAGAAAATTTCCTGGATAAAACAATCAAATAACTCCCCTGAGCATAGAGCAAAGGCTGAACACAGGTGAAAAGTTTCACAATGTCTTGGAGAGTCACAGAGAAGGAAATTAGGTATTTATACGAGTGAAGTAACAAAAATAAGATGACCTTTAAAACCAGTAAGAGTTAAACACTGCATGGCTTAGCAATGATCATTCAAATGACCTTGATTATGACTCTTAGCCATACAGAGGTGGTCCAAGTGCACCTTTTAGATCAGGACTTATTGGTTACTGAAAACTGCAAGAGTAGAAAGAACACAGGCTCTTTTTCTTACATTCTTTCCTCAAGCATCTGCAACTGGTCACTGCTGGAGACAGGATACTGCTATTAAATAAAAAATTGTTCTTTCCCATAAGGCTATTCTTATCCTATGACACAACCCATCCTTCGTTTTTTTTCAGACCTGTGTTTTGAAGTACAATCTCTTTGAATGAAAGAACTTTCCTGAATAAATATGGAGTATTATCTGGTACTGTTTGGGAAGTTTTGTTAATTAACATAAATATTTCAGAAAACAATGCTAGGCAAGGTTTTACTTTCATCATTTGACTGTGGAGTATAACAACAGCAGCCTAAAATCTTTTTCTTTCATGCACTTCTAGTAACTTTGTCAGTGCTTAATTTTATACTGTACCTCTAAACTACTCTGCACCCTTATCTTCTGTAGTTCATAGCTAAGGATATTTGGCTTCAAAACAAAATAGCTGTATAAATTTTTCATAATTCACCATGTGTTTGAAACTTATGCAGAGTGACCTGTGTAAAAACAGTTTGAATTACTTTAATTAGTGATATTCCTTAGCTTTTAACTGGAATTAGCTCTATAGCTTGTTGCTGTTGTTTTCAGTGGCAGCAAAGTAATATTAGTAAATATCCAATTTATTGACCTAACTTGCATTCATTATAAACTTTCTGCACTTGTAGAAGAGCAATACTTAGAGCGTGATAGATGTCTGTAGTTTATTTATTTTAAATCGCTTAGCAAATTTATTTTTCTTTTTGGTCATGTTTTCATCTTCTTTGTTCTACAGCCATTATCAAATAAGACCTGCAACATGAACCTCTCATGTTTGTGAAATGTCACGATTCTTCACATATTCAGTAAATATATAGTAAAATAATACCCTCTCTCTTCTTTTGTCTTTGCAGGTCTCTGACAATGCATTTTTGATGATGCATTTATAGCACATTTTGATGTGACAGTGACATAACTTTTTCCATTCTGTTTTTTGTTTGCTTCCCTTTGTCATACTTTTGTAAGTGAGATAATCTTGTGCTTAACCAGTATATGTTGAAAATAATAGAGAAAGAAAGATTAGTAAAAACGTATTGAAAGTATAAAATGGTTCCAAACAAACCAGTATTAGTTCCGGAGTAATTGTCACACTGTAGAAGTACTGGAGAAAGGTTAGTTGAATAACAAATGTTTGGGGAATAAAATGTACATTATGTATTACTTTTTCCAGGGGTAGAAAGGGAGGGAGAAAAGAAAAAAATAGTTAAAGATAAAAGGAGAATGGAAGAGTGTGTAAGTAGGAAATGGTCAAAGTATTTGAAAAATAGAATGCACACAGGAGAGGTGTAAATATGTAAAAGGATGCAGAGAAGGTTTAAATACATAAAAGGATGCAGAGACATCAAATACTTTATTCAAACCATAGCAAATGAAGAGGCAAGAATAATGGTATTTATATAAGAAGAGCTGAAGCAAGCAGAAGAGAATCAAATAGAAAACATCAAGTTGCAAATAGAAAAAAAAAAAAAGAGAAACTAAAATAATCATAAATAAAAGCATAAAAAATAAACAAAGGAAAAAAAGATAGGATCATATGAATAGTATAGAAAACATGGAGATTACGAAGAATAGAGTAGCAATAGTGTATTTTATGCTAAATTCTGTTTACTATAAGATGCTTGTTACACTCTTATTAGGTTGTGTTACCTTTTGCTGTTATTTCACTGTCTTGTATTAATTTTTGTTGCTCAGTTTTCTCTTTAACATCTTATTAAGACACAGTATTGTATGATTGCATTCATTATTACTCATTGTTGGTCAAATTTAATCTTATTTTATTTCTGTATTAATCCCAAGTAAACACAAACAAATTATATAAAGGTTTTATTTTTTTCCTTTGTATCTGGCTTTCCCTTTTTTCCCTTTGTGTCTGGCTTTTCCATCAACGTAAAATGTACACTCCTAGAAAAAATGTTTGCTTGGTATGTCCATGGCACTTCCACCAATATTTGTTCAAATAATTTAGAACAGCATCTAATCTGCTATTTAGCCATTTTTGAGCTGCAATACCCTAATCGAATTATATCTCTAGAGGACTAAGAGTTATTCTATAAGCAGGGTAATGTTATGGTTTAATGCCTTTTTAATATATTAGTATGTATTACACATTAGTATATTACCTCCAAATAAAATGTAATTGCACTGTATAATCGTGCTTTTTATACTCTCTGCAGTTCTGTTCCATCCTTCTCAACAAGAATGTAGTAGAAAGTGAAAAAAATTCAGACAAGGGCGTGAAGGGTGACCAGATGTATGCAATGGCTTCCTTAAACCGAACTTCAAAGTTATGGCTCTTTGTTCTGGAAAACGGACAACTGAAGAGACTACGATGGACATCTACAAAATCACTAGTGGCATGGAGAGGTGGGGAGGAATCAGCTGCCTACTATTTATTTCTGCAGTAGAACCAGGGACTATCAGTTGAAACCAGCGTTTGACAGCTACAAGTTCGGGTGTTTTTTCAAGAAGACATGTTTCTTCTGATAGTGTCCGAGTAAGTGGGAAAGGCTAAGGGAAGTTGTGGATGTTGAAGCTGAAATGGATACAAGTGAAGGCTGTACAAGTTCATAAAAGAGAAATCTTCTGAAGAATACCGATTGCACAAAAGCCACCTCTTTCTCATACAACCAGTTACTACAAATTCTTCAAAATTAAGGGAATATTCAATGGAACTATCTGACTTTTTCTTCTCATTTTCCATAGCCATCTACTCTGGGCTGGTCTTAAGGGGGGAAAAAATTAAAAATTGTTGGTTTGGGTGAACTTTTTAAAATTCCCAGTGTAATGCCTTTTTATGTTCTCGTCATTGCTGGGCTTTGCGTAGATTGGTGATTTGCATCTACCAAATCCCACTCCCAGCCTTATCACTCCAGCAATAACTTGGTGTTCCCTAATCCCTATATGGTTTACAATGCAACCTGATCACTCTAACTTCCTAAGGCTAATCACTCCTGAACACCATATTTTCTTTGACTTTGCTATTGTTTTTACTCCCAGTAGTATATACTGTAGCAGCATCAATGTTATATGTGCCTGTGTACTACAATATCCTACAAGCCAAAGGACTTATGTTTGTTGCTGAAGGACAAATTTTTGTCATAGCAAGCACTTCAAATGACTGTCACTTAGCAAATAAATGAATAATGTCAGTTTTAATTGTTAGACAAATATTTTTCCCTTTGAATCAGACTACCAAAGATGAAACAGCTGATTGCCTAACATATCCTAAGGATTTATTTTTATTATCTTTTAACTGAAACTTAGATTGTGCCATATAAGAGCTCAGTGTGGATAAGTATTTTATGAAAGAAAAAAAAATTTTGAAAATGCATCAATCTGCTCAATTCTTACAGTAAAGTCAGATGTAGTGCACTGTTGGCTGCACTCTGGCTGTCGCAGCACTCTCCACGCTACTAGGCTGCAACAAGGTCTTTCACCATCTCATTCTGACACACTCTTCATCTCAGCCCCTCTACTGCCTTCTCCTCATCCCTCCTCCTCACTCAGAGCATGCTCTCTTTCCTCTTATTTCTTCCTCTCTCTCCTCTTCTTCCTCAGCTGCTCCCTCTTCACTGACTCTCAACCCCTTAACAGAACCAGCCACAGCTGCACCTTATCTACATCGACCAACCCA
>JAVJGJ010000014.1:40816551-40827980 GCA_035590215.1 Microhierax caerulescens
TTTTGATCCTTCTCCACTCATTCAATGGATCTCAGGCTACAGCTGCATGTTATTACAGTTCTCCTCCCCACCTCACTCATCCTCTGCTCTTCTCCTGTCTGTTCTTTCCACAGCTGGGCTTGTCTTTCTGTCAAAGAAGCTGGACTTCCTCACACCCTCTGCTGAAGGCATTCAGCTCAGTAACCTAGCAGAAAAAGATTTCCTTTTTACTCTTTTTATTTATTTATTTATTTATTTATTTATTCCTATTAACTTGGTAGTTTTTCCAGTGTTTGAATGAATTAACTCAGTTCAGTGAGAGTACAAATGAAAATCAGAGCCAGCTTGAGGGAGATTACTGAGGGTGTACAGCGAGGCAAGGAAGGAGAAAAGGGAAAAGAGACCCCCTTTTTGAGGTAGCCTCAAAAGGCCGCTCGCAATTTCATCCTTCAGCTGTCCCCAGCACAGCAACTTTCCTTCACCTCATATTCAGTTTCAATTGAAAGTCTTCAGCTGTATTTGCTGAAGAGAAATCAGTAAGCAAGTAGGAACACTTAGAGGCTAAGAATGTAAAAAAATTTCTATACACCGCTTACTGCTAATTGTGAGTTAAACATGGTGGGTTGCAGATTTAGAGATCTTATACAAATTTTCAGTTGCTGAAGTTTTCTCTATGCTATCTCTAGCTGTTGCATGTGGCTACAGTAAACTAGATCCTTAGTTCAGCCTCACTTTAGTGGCTGGTAAGATCATGGAACAGATGATCGTCCTGAAAGATATGTCAAGGCATAAGGATGACAGCAATGTGATTAGAGGCAGCCAGCGCGGCTTCGCCATGAGGAAGTTATGCCTGACTAGTGTGGTGGCCTTCTGTGATGGAGTGACTGCATCGCTGAACAAGGGGAGAGCTACTGATGTCATCTGTCTTGACTTCTGTAAGGCTAGGACCTTTGACAAGGTCCTCCACAACAGCCTGGTCACTAAATTGGAGGGATAGAGATTTGATAGATGCACTGTCTGACGGATGGTGAATTGGTTGCATGGCTGCATTCGAAGAGCTGCAGTCAAGGGCTCTGTGTCCAGATGGAGATCAGTAATGTTGTCCCTCAGGGTCCTGTACTGGAACAGGTACTGTTCAATATATTATTTATGACATAGACAGTACAGGTGACAACAAGCTGAGTCGAGCAGTTGATTCATTGGAGGGAAGGGATGCCAGCCGGAGGGATTTTGACAGGCTTGAGGAGTGAGCCTATGTGGACCTCATGAAGTTCAAAAAGGTCAAAGTGCAAGTTCCTGCACATGGGTCATGGTAATCTCCAAAATCAGTAATGACTGGGGGATGAATGGATTGAGAGCAGCCTTGAGGAGAAAGACTTTGGAATGCTGATGGGTGAAAAATTGCATATAAGCAGGCATATGTAAAGCCAACCAGAAAGCCAACCACATCCTGGTCTGCAGCAAAAGAAGCATGGCCAGCAGGTCAAGGGAGGTGATTCTCCCTCTCTACTCTGTGCTCATGGGACTCCACCTGGAGTGCCGCATCCAGCTGTGGGGTCCCCAGCATAAGAAAGACAAGGATGTGTGGAGCAAGTCCAGAGAAGGGCCACAAAAATAAGTAGAGGGCTGGAACATCTCTCCTATGAAGTAAAGCTGAGAGAGCTGAGGTTATTCAGCCTGAAGAAGAGAAGGCTCTGGGGAGATCTTATCGTGGCCTTTCAATACTTAGACTGGGCTTAAAAGAAAGATGGAAAGGCAGTGTTTACCAGGTCCTGTAGTGATAGGACAAGGGGTAATGTTTTTAAACTGAAAGGGAGTAAATCCAGATTGGGCATAAGAGAAATTCTTTACTGTAAAGGTGGAGACACACTGTACCAGATTGCCCAGAGAAGTTATGAAAGCCCCATCATTAGAAATGTCCAAGGTCAAGCTGGATGTGGCTTTGAACAATTTTACCTATTGAAAGATGCCCCGGGCCTTGGTAGAGGGATTGGAACAAGATGATTTTTAAAGGTTTCTTCCAGTGCAAACCATTCCATAATTCTATTATTCTATGATTTTGCAAGTAAGGAATCTTTGGATGGAAACTCACACTAATACTTAGATAAATTAATGTGGACATGGGTGACTTCAGACACATTCTTTACTCTGCAATATTAAATATATAAAGATTCATATGTTGCTATGGATCCATTTTGCTCTTCATCTGGTTATCAGCAATTTCTGTTTCTATTTCCTTCTTTATAACAGAGGAAGAAGGAGCTTTGTTTTTGTTTTTGTGTTGGTTGTTGTTGATTGTTTGTTTATATGTTTGTTTTTCCATGCCATAAAAGAGATGTTGCTCTTAGGTTTCAGAAAATTTCTCAAAGATTTTCAGCCTATGTTCTTTAATATTACAACCAGGGGTTAAAGAATATTTAGCTGAAAATTAAGAAATATGATGAAAACCTAAGAATTTTCCTGTACTACACTGCTGTCATTGAAATTAAAGGTTATGATTGTTTTGCATTTTCTCAAAAGTAATAAAAAATAAGTTAGTTTCTAGGCTGAAGATTCCAGAAGATTTATGGAGTTTTAGCTGGCTAGTTGCCATGGAGGTTAATTACTGTTGAGATAAGCCCTGAGGATTATGAAATTTCAAAGCACAGAAAAGGTGCCATTCTCTGTTATATAAGGAATAAGTTCCCAAACCACTTGGATGTCCTTAATAGGAACAGCAAAAGGAACAGCAATAAGCTGGGACAGCGGCAGTCTTTTTATTTTTATTTTTTCCTGGTGATGTTTCAGGTGAAATGTCCCTATTACATCTGTAATCTTATGGGAGGAGTTAATGTGGTGCCTCTTCTCTTGGTTATGAAGCCTTTCTTTTGTTGCTTTGATTTGTAGCTATATTTAACTCCAGCATTTTCTGAACCATCAGCAAAAATATTCAAAATATCAACAATAAGAAATGGTAGCATGAACAGTGAAGATGCTTTGATTGTTTTCTGCACTAGGTCACATAATTTAAAAGGAGGTTTAAAAATGAGGTTATAATTCTTGTTAAAATATAAGCATTGGAAACATAAAAAGGTATCCTTCTCTTTGATCTGTATTAGGAAAAAAGAGGGTAAAATTTTATCAGCTTTAATGGATTTTATTTTCACTGTGGAGAATTTAACATAGTTGTACATTTGGTTCAGTTGAACAGCATGTCTTCAAAATCAGCCATGGAGGATGCTATGTGTTTAAATGTAATAAGCAAAAAGAAAAGTTTTAAGGTTCCTCAGTCTCTCCCCAAGGAAGATGTTGTGTTATCTTTCTAATTCCTGTAGACAAAACTATTTTTTAGATACATTTTTCAGTTTCCTTAAGCTCTGGGTTTTTTTTGTTTTTTGTTTGGTTTTTTTTTTTTAGTTAGTATAAAACTGCAAAAAAAGTAATACAAAACCAAATGCATTGGAAACTAGATTAGAATAAACACACGCTGAAGGAATATTGTGAACTATATTCATCTGACAGGTCTGCAAAAAGTCTGGCAGTATATTTGCAGCACTTAGTTACCTACTTGTAAAAAAATAATTGTTTCTTTTTTCTCTAAAGAAAACAAGTATCAGGGGACCTTTGTGCCCTCTGGTGCTTTTTAAACAGTTTCTATGAACAGGTCCTTTTAATAAAATGTTATTTAAACAAACAAAAAACTTTAATTCAACCTTTTGCTTTCTTGAGATTATTTCCTATTCTATAGAAATGCTAGTAACTATAAGAACCATATTTCTTTGACTTTTCAAATCATTTTACCAGCCAGCCACTTAAACAGTCAGGTAATCACTTTTAAGACTAACAACATATAATTTAGGAGTGAGATTCAGTTTGTCTCTCAGCTTTTTAGACTAGTATTTAGATTCTGTGATGGTGTTGATTGGGGGGGTTGATAAGTGTGACCACACAGGCACAAAGGTTTAGTGCTATTTGAAATATGACATATTGGTTAACCTTCAGCTTCCACTGCAAAACTGCATGAGTAGTCCATAAGTCTTGTGTAAGATCATCCTACCCTATGAGTATTTCTTTAACTGCCTAAGGCCTCTCAAATGGCAGCAGATACCATGAATTAAGTTCAAGATGTCTGTGGACAGTAATGGAAAGTTAGACATCTACCTCAGTGCAGATGCCTGCATTTAGACACCTAGTTTAAGTGGTTTACCTCACTCATTAATTTGGATACCTTAATTTTACATTGAATCCCACCCAGGTCTTGATTCAGTTGCTGAAACAGGGGAGTCTGGTATTGACTGAAGAATATTTGAGGCATCCCCATAGGGCTGGTATAAATGACACCGAGGATTTGCAGTAGACTCTTTTAATCAGGAGCTTTGGCCAGAAGAGAGGCACTGGGACAGTTTAACTATAATTAATAGTGTATTCTCCTCTGGCAAAAAAGTTTAGTTTTGTTTGTGTAACAAAGCCAGCAACTTAACACTGGCAGATACGGCACATTTTGTTGTAGAAGGCTTGCTCCATCCAGAAGCAGCAGCTAGAAACTTTGAATCCCAGGCAGAAGAGAGGGGCCCATAAGCAGGCAATTTGATCGAGGTGAGGGTGTTACAATGCTTATGTTTAAGTCTAAGCTTATCATCCTAAATTCTATTTATAGGTAATGGAAAAAGAGTGGCACTCTCAGGGCATAACTGATCTGACCTAATTTAGATGTGCTCATTAAAGGTTATACTCAAGGGACCTCTTTGAGACAATGAGGGCCTGAAAATTGCATTAGAATAGCTTTGAAAACATTTTAAAGGAATTTTTCCAACTGCCTGTGCACTGACTCCTCACATTGAAAGTGATGAGCATATTAGTTAGCTTGTGTTGGGTAAAGTTAGTAGACAGACATGAGTTATGATAGGCTCTAGAAGGAGCATCTGCTGAGTTTGTGTGCACAGCGAGTGCTGACTGCTACTGTTTAGAAAAAAAATGGAATAGGTGGTCCTGTAGGACTCCTGTTGTTTGAGGTTAGGTCGAGTAGACTCACTAAAAAGAGAGCTGGCAGCAATCCCTTTTTTTCAGTCTGTGACATGAAGTCTTTGCCAGAAACAGTACGACAGAAAGAATATTGAAGTTGAAAGATTCAGGGCAGCAGAGATTAGAGTAAGAAAGATTTCTATTAAGAAGGAAGTAGCTACAACTGTGAGGTTAAATATGACTGATTTAACAGAAGCTAGAGACTTGGGAAAAGAATAGCAGTTGCAAGAGGTGAGGATTAGAGACCAAGAAAGCCTGATATATTTGGCAACTGATACTGAAAATCTATGCAAGCAACACCTCATTTGGTAGATTTGAATATGCGTTATGTCTAATTCTTCTGATTGTCCACACTGGGTATTTGTTAATGTGAACTAGAGAAGGCTAACAGCTAGGCACGGCAGAGGGAGTCAGGCCCAGGCTGTAAACCAGCCCAGGATCGAGCTCTGAATCCACAGGCAGCAAGGATGCAGTAAGGGCTAGTAGTTTTCCAGAATTAATGTCTAACTGCTGCACAATTACTGAAGGCGAAGCAGATGTGTCTTGGTAGAAGACTTGTAAACTGCTGCTTCTCTACAGTGAAAGCTTTTGGGAAAACGAGGGGATTCAACCAACTGGCCTGTGGGGACTTCAGTGTAGCTACACTGTTGTAACAGGGCAAAAGCTCCAGAAATGTTTATGTATATATATCTGTATAAGGAAGGCAGCTATAAATAATGAAAACGAGCTCTACTGAAAAAGAGCTTAAGGCATACATAAATAAACTTTTTATTTTCAGAGGGTGTATAAATTATGCTGCATTTGAAATCTGAATAGAACATTACATTAGGAAACTATCTGGTTGGATATTTAATACGTTTTCAGAAGTTTCTGAGTTACTTAGTCCTGAGCAACTTTATAAACTCTGTGACTATAACCTCAATTCTTAATTTTAGAAAGAGAGCCAAGGGATCCAAAATTAGATGCTACTTTTTAATAACCTGGTCCAGTGGCAAAACAAAGGTGAAGGCAGAAAGACCTTCCATGAGACCTAGCTAGGGAGACCTTATGATGTTAGCCAGAGACAATACAGGTAAACTATTGAAAGACTAGGTTCCAGTTAACTCTTAGTTAAGTTTTGAAGAAGTGCCACATCGATCAGGTTAGTCTATGGTGGCATATATAGATTAAAGCCTGAAGGCAGAAAACTAAAAGAGCAAATTTATAAGTATGGAAAGCAGAATATAAAAGCTGTCTTCTACAAAACTCCATGGTTATATCTTGTTGAACGCTAAAAACATATTGATGGGAAGCAAGATAATAGATGCTAATGCATCCTTTACCTATGTTGTATGATGGACCTCCAGAGATTCTTACCAACATCTAGAAGCTGCAGACATTATTATATGAAGTGCTGGAAACAAACTAGGGAAGAAAAAAAAAAAAAAAGCTCCTGACTTTATGAACAAACAGAAAACTTGCAGAGATAGCTGCAGAAAAACTGTAATACTGCTAATAGATTTTGGCAGACTTCTTGTACAGTGTTTTGGCAGTTAAAACTTTTAACTAAGGTAAGCTAGAAATAGTTATCAAGGGAAGAAGAATTTAAGGAAATGGGCAAGAGATGTTAAAGAACAAGGTTTTCACTTTGCACAAATGTAACTAGTACTGAACTGGACCAATTGGGTTAATTAACCTTGGACTGCGAATTAGACAAAAAGTTACATCTAATCTGCAGAAAAACAAGGGGTTGCATCTATTTATCACAGGCTTTTTTATTTTGTATGCTTGGTTTTTAATAATGCAGCTTTATACTAATGGTTGGGTAATAAAAGCTGGGCTTTGATGAGGAGCAGTATTTCTCTGGCAGGTGAACAGGGCAGAGCCTCACTTTCCCACAGTTTACTACCTAAAATCAGCAAAATCTAGTCCTAAAAGGTGGCTACATACTAGTGTATCTGATTGTCTCAAAATTTATAGTAAATTTATTATCAAGACTTGTTTATTTTATAAAATAAGTTCATAGCAATTTTACTAGTATTGCCAACAAGTCAAGGGAAGTGATTCTTCCTCTCTACTCAGCACTCGTAAGACACATCTGGAGTGCTGGACTCCCCACTATAAGACAGCAGATGCTAGAACAAGTCCAGTGAAGGACCATGAAGATGTTGAAAAGCCTGGAACAATTTTCATATGAGAGGCTGAAATAGCGAAACTGTTCAGCCTGGAAAAGAGAAGGGGATCTTATCAATGTGTATAAAAACCTGGTGGTGGAACGAAGGCAAGTGAGTCAGACCTTACCTAGTGGTGCTAGTGACAGGAAAGAGGACATGGGCACAACTTAAAAACCATGGGATTCCATCTAAACAAAAGAAAAAAACATTTTTACTTTGGGGGTGGTCCAAAACTGGAGCAGGTTGCCCAGAGAGGTTGTGGAGTCTCCATCCTTGGAGATATTGAAAATCCAACTGGACTCACTTCTGAACAATCTCACCCTGACACCAAGCAGGTGGGTTGGACTAGATGATTCCTTCCAACCTAAACCATTTTGTGCCTGTCATTTCTGTCAAGTTTTTAAAATTATACCGCTAATGATTTTTATTTCAACATTTATAATAACTTATTTGCAATCTTTTAGTAAAATCTTTAAACAATATTTGCATTAATACTCTTTGAGAAGCAGTGATTTAGAATAAAGCCAGGCAGACAGCTATCCTGCCTGCCTGCCTGCCTTCCTCCCATGCTTTAAAGAGAAGGGAGAAGACTTATCCTGATGTTGAAAATCTCTCCATAAATATATGTTTAAATTTTAGATGTTATCACAAAATTGTTACATTGCAATTTACCGTATTGTCTTCATCCATATTCACTGTGGATTAACTGACTGGATCACATCCTTAGCATGTCAAAGACAGTGGGAATTCAAATGGGAATCAAAACTTAATGGATAGCTGTGAAAGTGGAAGAAGTGGGGATCAGTGATTAGATGAGTTGTAGACCTACAAATTCTGTCAGTATCTTCTGTAGTGGAAATACACATTCATGAACAAAATTACAAAAAAACGGGACAGTCTTTGCAGAATTTGTTCAGATAGCTGACATATGTAACACGAAGAGAATTTACTCAAATACTATGTTATTCAGTGTCTCCACAGCAGACTAGAAAACTATGACTGTGGCATGTGATTACTATATTGCAGTATTGAACATTTATAAACACATTTTTGCTAAGGTACTTTTTTGTTTGTTTGTTTGTTTGTTTGTTTTTCATTGTGGAGGAGAGTAGGATAGGGACAGGGAGGTACAGGGTCCTGAAAAGAAATGTCACAAGAGATGGTAAGTTATCATCCAACATGGACCTGTTGGAATCAGCCCAGACGAGGACCATGAAGACAATCAGAGGGCTAGAGCACCTCTCCTATAAAGACAGGCTGAGACAGTTGGGGTTGTTCAGCCTGGAGAAGAGAAGGTTCTGAGGGAACCTTACAGCAGCCTTCCAGTACCTCAAGGGGGCCTGCAAGAAAGCTGGAGAGCAAAACCACTTTACTAGTGCTCATGGGCCCAGCTCTATCACAGAGTAATTCCTTATCTTGTAGGCATTTTTTTTCAGTAAGTGGCTGTTCATTGTGAACCTTAAGAGAAAAAGGGAAATAAAAATAAAACTGAAATCCTAGAACTAACCAAATATAATCAACATATAAAGAAGTAAGAGTAATAAGCTGTCACCTCTTTCTTTTACTTTCAATATATACTAAAGATTTGGGATCCCGCAATGCTAGCAGGCAGGTTGAGACAGGGGATGCAGCTCTATTAGCTTTTAAAACACTATTAAAAGAATATTGTATTTTCAAATGGAGTTAACGATGAAAAAATGAAGTTATGATTAAGGTTCTTTTAGTGCCTTTACTCTTACAGTGCATACAGAGTTCCTTTCACCTATAAAATGTGTTACTGCATCTGAGTTGATCACCCCAACCTCCTTTCACAGGCAAGGGAGAGAATTACCCACTTATGGGGAAGATAGCCATGATACATTTTAGATGTCATCTTCAGAGCGAATCATATCTTAAAAGTGCTTATTTCTCTCCAATAGCTGTGAAGAAAGACTGACTGACAGATCTGATAAAGACCTTTACATTTATTTGGTTAAATCTCACTCTGCATGATTTCTGCTGACACTTGTCCAAAGCATTCCTTCATTCCCCATTGCTCCTGCGGCAGCCTGGAGTCTTGAACGGTGGTAGTTTTGGTCAGCAATTGAAATTCTGTATTTTCCTACATGTACTTTTACATATGTAGCATGTATGTGCATACAAGTGTATGTATGTGTATAAGCGATTGCCAGTGCTATCTCTTTTCCTTATTCTGTAGAAAAAAGGAGGAAGAAATTAAAATTAGTCATTCCAGCTAGTCCAAATTTGTCCAAGAGCTAGACAAAGGTTAGGGTCTTAGGGTGATAGGGCAGAGTAGGCTTAAATCCTTGTTCTTTGTGACTTAGGGCACTTCTTATCCCAGAAACATGTATTATGAATATTTCAATCCCGCTAAGTGAATGGGGGCAAAAGAGCAAGAGCACCATTGAACTGGTATCTCACTACCTGCTTGCTTTTGCAACTATTCCAGCTAGTTGACTCTGAGACAAGTCTACAACAGAGAAAATTATTCACCAGCTAATAACAGATTTATCAGTGCCATTTCACTTCGGGGCCAGCAGTTATTCTCTGGTCTCTTGTTATTATTAAAATAACCATAGACAGGGGTACAAATACATTCTTGTGTATGTGTTTTGTTTGTGGGTTTGGTTGTGGTTTTTTTGTTGTTTTGGTTTTTTTTTTCTTGTTAAATTAATATACCTTCAGAAAAAAAAAAACAACAAAACAAACCAAAAACCACCCCTGTTTTGGCCAAGAAATACCAATCCACTATAGTCAGGAGTCCCAATTTAGCAGTGATCCTGCATTGCATATGCTAGAATTTAAGTCACTCTGGGGGCAGTTGTCACATTTGATGAGATAAATAAGCAGTGCCCAAGGAGGTAAGCCTTTCCCCTGGAACATTTTTAGTATGTGTACTTGCATCTTCAAGCTAGTACTATTAGGCAAAACACTTACTGGCAGCAGTAAAAGTCTAGAGAGCAGCAGAAGAGACTAAATGATAGGGATGATAAACCAATAGAAAAAATGGAAGGGTGTTTTACAAGTCATAAATATAAAGAACATTTCAAAAATAAATCAGCAAAACAAAGAAAAAACAAAGAAAATAAAAAGCTTGGTTCTAAGTGAGTTCAAAAAGAAGGAACACACTGCATCCAGGAAGTTTACAAACAAGGCTTATATGAATGCAGCAGCTCCTGTAAAGTTTTAGTGGAACTGAGTCCTGTTTACTTACTTGTGAAAATTAAGAATGACTAACAAGTTTGAAAATGTGTACAAACTGGATCACCATAAACACAGCATAGGATCATAAAGCCTTCACCATACAAAAGGTGAAGAATTTACTAAAACTGGAATATCAACTATCAATTTATTATAATAATTGCATATATTTTGTTGAGGGATTTTTTTCAGCATCTTTGGTACTTATAAGCCAATAGCTTTAATTGTGTGCTTTTTTTAAAGATAGGCCACTAGTAATGCATAAACAAAAGTATAGTTTGGGAGTCAGCTATATAACCTCATATAAGTGCACTGCCAGTTGTCTTCTGTATTGTATTAGCACCATTATATTAGTGTTAAACATTTGATTTCTGAGGTAATTAAGAAAACTTTTAAAATATTTTCTACTCTCAGCTATTTCACAAGAGCAATAAAACTATCCCATCAATTCAGTCTTCAGGAAAAATTAGTCCTCTGTGGGAGAACATCTCTCATGACAGCAATCAAAGCAAGACATATTTGCTTACTTGTGCTTCACAGTGCAACTTTGTGCTTCAGATTTATGGGAAGAATAAAAATGAATTACAGCATGTTTGTGGGCAGCGTGCACGCATTATCTAAATTAGTAGATTTAAAATATTCCTGCTCATTTTGTATGCCCTTCCTCTTATTTACAGGATTTAGCCTGGGAAGATAAGCTAGCCTAGCAACTTCATCTTTGAGAACTTTAAAGTACTTGAACTTCAAGGAATTGTATGCATTCAGTGCCAGAGAATTTGTTTCCTCAGAATGTTAGAGTGAAAATGAGTAAAGTATATATGGTATAAAGTAGAAGTAAATTAAGGCAGAATGTCTCTCGCACTACAGAAAATACTCACCAAAACACTAGGCTGCAAGCAAAAACTTTCTTGTAGATTTCCTAATTTTTGGCACATTTTGTATTTCCCAGAGGTTCAACACTGAAAAAAAAAATAGACTTTTGAAGTCAATTAGGCTTTCAGCTTTGCTGATACAGTCTCAGTGCTGGTCCAAAACAGTGTGTTCATATTTTTTGCATAACTGAAGAACTTGGGGGGGGGGGGGGGGAAGTAACCC
>JAVJGJ010000014.1:40828080-40853247 GCA_035590215.1 Microhierax caerulescens
CGTCATGCACTTGGGGGGGGGGGGAAGTAACCCTAGTCACCAACCCATTTTCCTGAGTGACTTCTTTGAAGGGGCTGTGAGTGACAAAGTCTGGCTCAGTCATTCTGACACCATCAATCTAACAACATCACAGCATTCGACATACTGTAGCACATTTTAAATGTGCTACTCTAAAAAAGTACATCAGCTTCTGAGGCGTTTTCATAAAACATTACTTTGTAGAAATGGTGGTGGGTTACTGCTCATATCCTCCTCATTTGTATTCAGGAATCTTAATCGTTTCTAATAAATGAGTAAGACATGACACAGCTAGTAACTTCTTCAAGTTAGGGTTCTCTTCATAACTCCTTTTAAGTACTACTTAAAGAACTTTTTAGTATGCTAAAATCTCTTATACAAGTAATTCAGAGATTACAGAAAACTCTGAATTTCATGTTAATATAAGTGACTGAATATATAACCTGAAGGAAGACAAAGTGTTTTCAGATATAATTTTGCCTCTTTTAATCTCTCTGATGTGTATGTGCATATTGTCCATCTCCATTTGGATTGAGTTTGTTTGTGCTTATAAAAAATTTGCCTTCCCAACATAACACAAATATTCTTACAAAGTTTACATGATACAGAAATCATTAAAAAATAAAATTTCAGCTTCATGAATGTTGCACAGTTTCATTAATTTTGGTAGCTGTTTTGATGGTGGTAATTAATATTTTTATACACTAATATCAATTAATGCTTTCTGGAACATCTGAAAATAGTCAAAACCGTTTGTGTTTTCTGTGACTCCATTCTTTTTTAAAGGCTTTCTTCTATTTATGCTACTAGTAAAAAAAGAGATCTTTGCAGTGTAATAAGCACTTATTTAAAACAATTTTCTTCCACATGTGAAGGGTATGTGTGCCCATGTACTGTGTTTTGTGAATCAAACTTGAATTTAAAAAGTGCCATTAGCTGATGAACAAAATTTGACAGCTCAAAGTTGTCAGTGAAATTTTGCTGAAATTCCAGCTCTAATTCATATAATGAATAAAAATTCAAAATAGATATTATGATTATGGTTACCTTGTTTTGTATATTGACAAGGTGTTCTGTGATACATATTGAACTAGAGACTTGGTAATATGTTTTAGTAAACAAACATTTTTTTCTAAGCAATATGTTTTCAGGGTTTTTTTTCTTTTTTCTTCTAGTACATATTTTAAAACAAAACAACAAAGAAAAAATTATTGTTTCTCCAACTGATTTGCTAGAAGAGATTTTATGAAGAGTAGGCTATTTGAGTACAGAAAGTTCTAAAAGCTCTAAATGATTTGGTCAGTTGTTATGTGAAGGCAAAATAAAGTTTTTGGAGAGAATTTAAGATTCTAAAGCAGCAAAGTCCTGGATGAGTCAGATAGTAAAGTATAGGCAATTTAGAGGAATGATAAAGAAGCTTTACCTAAAAAATAAGAGTGGACACTTGTCATGGTCTTGCTACAGGACAGCCATTTTCTAAGACTGTAGAAGTTATTGATGGTGGGACTGTAATATTTTTGACAGAACTTTCATTCAGAAAAGTTTCTCAGACTATGAAATTTCTGGTCAAATGGAGAGCAGGTAGAGGATCTCAGGACTACAAATGACCTTGTGATCAACAATGTTAGTTAGGGAGAAAATACCACACCTGCTTCATGTCCTTGGGCTATCTGAGACAGATGAGAGATTTCAATCTCAATCACTTATATTACAGATGAATAACCTCATCAAAGGCTGATTAATGAGCCCTTAGTATGTCAGTCTAAATTTACCAAGTTGTAAAGTAAGATACAGCAGGAATATTGACCCTGAGTTTACCAGATTCCAGGATTTTGTTTTGTTTTTGTTGTTGTTTTGGTGGTTTTTTTTTTCAGAGGTAGGCCTTTATTTCTGATTCTGGAACTTTTATGTTTTCTCTGCTTGTTGGGGTTCATTGTTCTTTTTTGTTTTTTGGGTTTGGGGATTTTTTGTGGTTTGGATTTTTTTGGCCCTCTCCTGGGATACTTTCTCAAATACATTTTTTTCTGTTGCATTTCAGCAAGAAAGGGGAGAAAGTATGGGAGTTTTGGAGATGGACATTATTTTCAATTATACCTCTTTGTCTTCTTTTTCATAATAATTGGTGCATCACATGCCTGACACTTCACTAAATTTAAGTCAAAAACAACTGCAGATAGATCTCTAGTCATGTGGGTGTCCGAATTCTATTGTTATCACTCTCATCTTTCTTTCAAGAGACCACTTCATGAATCTAAGGGACAATGTCTGCAGAACAGGAAAATTCTTCCAGCCTGAGTAACAAAAATAACATATTTCAGCCTGTTGCAATTTAATTAAAATGGAAGTTTGATTTTTCAAAAATTAGATCTCATTAAACCCTGGCTAAAAATGCTCAAAATTTCTGGAAGTCACCTAGATTTGAGTTTGAAATTTTAATCAGAAACAGACATATTTGAATTAAAGCAGTGAAGGCACTGACTGGGAAAAAATTGAAACTGACTGCCCTGTTCTCCCGTGAGAAAGATCTGACTTCTGCAGGAAGAAGTACAGAATCAGCATAATCTCTTTGTGTTTTCTATCAAATTTCTTCTGTTATTATTCAAAGTTTATGTGGAAGCAGCCCAATTCTATGTAATTGACCTTATCACTCATTCTCTTTCTCTTCCCCCATTTTCTAGTACCATTTCTGCCCTACTAGATTTTACTATGTTTGTCCTTCTTCAAGTGTCCCTAGCGCACATTTTCCCTTCACATGCTGTATTTTAATCTTATATTTACTAATTCTTTCTCCATCCATGTGACTGACATGACTTTCTGTCCTCACTTCCATTCCCTGGTGCCCTATCAGTATTTCTTCTGTACCAGCCTTTCCAATTTAGATTTCATTTCCTCCTTGAGATAAATCCAGGAGTACCGAACATTTCTCCTCTAACACCATGTAAGTACTGCATTAAAACTCTATTACTGGTAATTGAGCTAATGTAGAAGTGCAGATTACCTATAATTTATGACAAAGTAACGCTGTGTCTTAGGCATTGTAATGAATCACCATTTTAATTTAAATGTATCGGACGCTTACCAAACCTCCCAAAGAGATGCTGGAAATGCTTGAAAGAATTATAAAATCTCTGACAACTGAAACCTAAACAGTATAAATCCACAATATTTTGGGACAGTGGAGTTATCCTGGGAGCTGATATTCAGTCTGTCTCCTTGACCATGAGGAGGGTCAAGCCTGTCATCTGTATGTTATGTTTGTTTAATTTCTTGATTCTGCTTCTATATCTTCTGTTTTTGCAGGAAACAAATGAAAGTTCAGTCACAAATCATGTATTTTGAATGGAAGTAGCTAGTAGTTAATTCACATATTTTGTTATTTAGTTATTGTATTCACTCTTGTACAATTTTATCACTGGTGTGAGTCTGATTGTTCCAGTTAGATATGTCATAAGTAGATTTGGCCCAATATTTTAAATATAAGACATTTTTACACTTTAATCATTCCAATTATGCTGTGCAATCCTGAGTGTCTAAATTCCGCTGAGTTTAGAAGCTTCATGAAACTGACAGAAAGCAGACTCTTAATTATCTGAAATGGGAAGAAAGGGAGATTCGGAACTGATCAGCAGAAGAACCTTCCCTGCCTTTCCACTGTGAGTGTTTTGCAAGAAGTGCGCTGATGGAGTGGTCAGCCACAAATCAGTGTTTAACTGCACTGATAGTTGTGCTGAAGCCAGCTTGCTGCTTTTTATGCCAAGGAAGACAGTAGGTATTTTATGTCAGTGCTGGCTCAATAATTCTGCTCATCTACATTTGAAAATACTCTGATGTGTTCTAAGATGTGCAGCTAATAAATTTAAGCATATGGACTGTGTAACCACATGGAAGTAAAATCAGTCCACCAATGAAGCCAGGCTATAAATTATTAATATTAGAATTAATAGAGATCTGTTGCTAAGGGAATATATATATATATATTTGTTGTTATTGTTTTTGTGCTGATCTGCACTTACAAGTTTCTCCCCCTCCTGTTCCTGTTTGTAGTGTTTATCTTTGTACATGTCACCCACTCAGGGTTTTTGGGAGGGGATGATGGAACAGGTGCATAACAAATTTTTTTCTGAAGAAGATGGCAACTTGAGAATTTTTTTTTTCTAAAAGTTTATATTTTCATAACTATTACACTCGGTAAGTATGCATTACATGCTATTAGCTGTAGCAAGGTATTTTAATCTAACAGTTCTGCACCATGTTCACATTAATATGCAAATAGAATGAGAATACAAAATTAAATGGAAATGAAAGTTGGAAGTTAATTGGCGTTTTTGTCACAAAAGCTCAGAGAAACAGTACTTATGGTTTAATGGCAAAAAGCTAATGTGTCATCCTAGGGAGGGCTACATCAATTGAGAGCTAAGACGATTTTGCTGAGAAAAAGTGCAAGGTGCTGTTTGTGTATGCAGGTTGCCAGCTCCCCCTATGCAGGTGGTCCCATCACCATAAACCTGGGCTAAATTGCTGCCATCCATTAAACACAGTGACTGCCTGGATAGCTGCCTAGCGCAGACTTACACAGGCCATCTATTCCTGTCAGAAATATGATATGTCACTGACAAAAGTTTAATTACTCCATTAATTAATAGGACAATTTTCAAAATGCCTTGCAATGCAGCTTGACACTCATTAGTGCCATTTATGAATAATTTCTCCCAGGGTATAATACTCTATAAAGTGTAATTTGAAAGGAAATAGCACATGTTTAAAACCTACGTATCTGTGAAAACAAAATACTATCTTTGTTGAATTAGTCAGCTTTACGAATAATTTCAGATGTACCCAGTGAATGCTTGGAAAGATATTTCTCTATATCAAAACACTTCTGTCACAGAACAGCAGGATTTATTCTGGATTAGACTAATTTGGAAGCCCAGACAGCCCTTCTTTCCCTATAAGAAATCTTGATCCCCCTCTAGTTGGACTCTTACTGCTCTCATTTCTGCTTGCAAGCCAGGGGCACTGAAATGCTTGGACCACTGCTGTACCAGTACATCCATTTGTCTCTGGGTATCTTTATCACTTCATATGAGTGGACAAGCTAGAGGACAAAAGAGCTGGCAAAAATTATTCCATCACATATTTTCTACAATATAGGGCCAGGACTGATTTTGCAGGGGAGTAAATGTACAAGAGTAAAATGAGCCAAAATAAAAGAAATATGAGGAGAGAGCACGGGCACAGCTCAGTTGTTTTATATATTAGTTATTTAGGTTGGGAAAAGAGAAACACTTCTAACAAAAATTGCCTTCCTGTTTTCACAGCCAGGAAGATTTGGTATTTCTTTTTGATGAGATTGTGTCTTCTTCTCTTTCCTATTGAGCTTACAATCCTTTTTACAAATTTATTTTCTTATGTTCTTAGAGTTCATTCAAAATAAAGACAGGCTCATAAATATAGTAACCAGACATATGGCCCCACATATGAAAATCTACATAAGTCTAAAGTTTTAACAATATAGGCCACTAGAGAAGCAGGCACTTCCATTTGCTGTGCTCTTGTCACAGACTCAAGAAATTAAAAAAGCTCACTTCATTCTGCTTATGCTGCTCACTAAACAACTTTTTCTGTCAGAAAAGTTTGTATCACTTTAATAGACAGACTGAAGAAAAAGTAGAAATAATAGTCCAAGAAAACATGATGAAGATTGTCACAAAAATGAATGCAATATATTAACAAAAAGTACTTCCAAGGCTCAATAGCATTATGAAAAACAAGCTTTTGAGGAAGGTCTGGAAAAACACTTACTTTGTACAGATGGTGGTACAGTAAGGTAAACTGCCTTACAAGGCAGTTAGTGCAAACTCTACAGTTTAAAATAAGGATTTCAAGAAGGGATCTTTTAGGTTCCTAATCTGGGATTGTATCACCTATGATTTTTGTTTAGCATCCATAAATTTCACAGTCCAAAGAGGATTCCCTCAAGGAGTTCAGAATTTCCTGGTTGTTCACCCTCAGGAAATTAATCTCCTTAGGGCATTCTTCAATGCATGGAGGAAGGTGGTGTGGGCTGGGAAGGTGAAAAACGTTACCACTTCCTCTGCCTGCCCTGTTCCCTGCACAAGTTGCTTGCTAGTCAGCTGAAGAGGCTGAGCTGACAGTGTGCTGCTGCCATGGTTCAGGATCTGATTTTAGAACAACACGAATGGGGACACAGTAACCTTTTCAGCCATCCCAGTCTTAGCCTTCTTGTCAATCAAAGCCCTAAGAATACACGGAAAAAACAGATTTTCTGAGGGTGGGCATTCAGCAGTTTCTAAAAATCCAAATCTTTGAAAAATTCTCATTTAGATATTCATCAGTTAGAACCCTTAAATTTACTGCACATCTCTTAATTGGCAAAATCTTTATACAGTTCTACAGCTTGGGCAGCTAAAACCATTTGACATTTAAAAGTGCTGATTACTCAACAAGACCCATTCATCTTAGTGGAAATACGATTTGAGCCTGTGGCTCAAACTTAGGAATGTATACTCGGCTGTAAGTATTTCAATATTGAAATGATGATAGTATTTGCACCACCTCCTAGCCCCCAAAGCAAACAAACAAACAAACAAACAAACAAACACCTAGTGCAACCCTTTAACTTTTCTGTGACTTTCCAGTAAGAATTCCATGCTGTCATTTGCTCTGAAATTGATATAGGCAAGGCTGTATTAACTATTCATCTGTGACTTAGTGTAGCCAGGTATGTTTTGTGGAAAAGATATAAAAGAGACATATGTTAAATGCTGCTCTGATGTGTCTTCTGCATGCTCCTATTCAAAGTATAGAAAGTATTCACACACTTTCTTAAAAAAAAAAAAAAAATGACTTGTGTTCCTTCTCTCACCATTCAGATCCTTTCTTACAGTTTCCCTTCAACACCAAATAGCCACAGAAATAGTGGGAGTTACAGTTCTGTTTGACTTTAGCTATTGCATGTGCAAGGAAGATGCTATATAGCCAGTGCCTCAAGCATTTTGGCTTTTTTCTGCACTGAACCTAATCCTACTCTTACACAACTTTTTTACAACAATTAAGCTAGTTCTCCTTAGTGCCAGTAAGTACTACTACCTTGAAATATAGAAGTAGTTGGGTAGCCTTTCCCATCTGCAATATGAATACTGTCTCTCCTCCCTATAATCAGTGACTGGTAGACCGTTTCACTTGAAATGTCCTCATATTCGATTTTGAAAATATAATCCTCCCAACGTACACATGGTGCATACTTCAGAAATGTATAAGCACATCTAAAGACTTCCCAACCACCTAAGAGACAGTATATACTAGGTGGCTATCTCTCTGAAGTGGTGTGACACTTGTTGCATTGGAAGAAATAAGAAATCCTTGTTGGTCACATTGACTTAGTATCTGATGTGGTTGTTCATCTTCAAAGAACGTCTGTCTAATGGAAGAAAGAGAACTTCCTTTCCATGACGAAAACAACAGTCCCCACTTACTGCCTCTGAGCTTAGAGAGCAGAACAATCAGTCGTGATCATGAGATACATAGAGTCTTATATTGACTCAGTCTGAGATGCCCTCAGCCTGCATTGCAGGGGAGTTTCATAACACAAGGCTACAATAACAGTAAGAAAGAAGAGGAGAAACAGCTTCAGAGGTGAGATGCTACACTGCCAAAATCACAAGACTCCTGGGGATGGGAGAGGAGATGGTAAAAGGAAATTTGAATCAAACCTAGGATAATGCAGACCATTTCTCATTGGAAGTGGAATGCACATAATGTACAAATAACATCGGCTACAAAAAATTAGAACACCCTGAGGGGAAAAAAAAAACAACCCACCAACTAAAACCCAGAAACATAGGTGTCTACCTTTCCAGCTGAGTGTCATAACCCCACACAATGTAGTACTCTCTTAATGGTCCGATGATTCATACATTCCTGGGCTGCATGCTGATCCAGCTGCATTTGAAAGAGGGAAGAGGGTTCTCAGCCACAATGTGCTATAATGAGGCATCATGATTGAGACTACCTGCAGCTAGAGTTTACCTTCTATTAATTTGTGTTACAAGAAATTAACTCATCTCTTACTGTTCTCATCATTTTTGCCTCCTTTTATTCTTAGAGATGCTTTTACCAGTGTTTCAGGGTTCTATCCTCAAATTAAGGGCCTGTGGGTGCTAACTGTCATCAGGGAAGGAGTTAAACCCTGATTTGATTTCCTATGCTTAAAGTTGCTTGTCTCCTCCTGACAGTCATGGGAGATTAAGTGGCTGCCTACATTATCCTGAGTCGCTATCATATCTCCCAGAACATGTGCCTGCATGTGTGCGTAAATAACTTGACACTCAAAGACACTTGTGTGCCTTTAGAGTCAGGTGATTCCAAAAGACAAGATTACCATTTGGAGTTTGGGTTTATTTAATTTCTAAAAACTTTATTTTGTTGTGTTTAGGCAAATTTCACCCATGAAGACGTTTTCTTCCTTAAAGCTTAGACAAAAGCACTATCACTTCCATGATGATACTACAAGGGCAAAGCAAAACCTGCTGATATACCGTCCCCTTCATAAAACAGAATCTCCTTCTTAAGTGCTTCAGTCTCAAGTAAAATTCTTGCAATAACTTTTCTGGGTCTTTTATATGTAAGGCTACCTATTTTACAGAATAAAGTAATGATTTCTGGGAGCGAGTTAGAAGAAGTAGATGTTTTCTAAACAGAAAAGTGAAATGATATTTTTTTTGAGCCATTGCAATGAATTATGGTACCTGTTCTTAGCTGAAGGTTTTTAAATTCAGCCTTGCTTCTGCATTCTTCACATTCAGTATCATTACTGTTACTCACATACTTACTATTCATAAGACTAAAATGTTTTACTGTTTGATTTGTTTTGTTGGATTCTGTTTGGTTGTAGCCTGCTGTTCTAAGCCAACTTTGCAATAGTTTACATTTGTTGTCATAGCAATCATTCAAATTTTGCTTCCATATTTACCAGTGCAGCCTGCATAACATTTGACTTTGATTTTCATCAATTGCTGCTGGTTTATAAACATTAAGCCATTGGTACCTTACTGACTAAGTGAAAATTGTACATGTCTGTCTTTTCTATTCACACCATGCTAAATCTTGTTCAGGTACCAAACTATAAATTCAGCAGTTCAGCAAAGATGTAGTTGCATTTATTTTGTTCTGTTAGTTAATTCCATTAACATGGAAGGTTTAAAAGACTTTCATCTTTCAAAATCCTTTGCAAAATTGTTCTAAAGCAGCTCTTGAATCCTGCATATATTAGAAATCCTCAGTCATTTAACTAACAGCTATAGTGCATGTTTTCTTTTTAAGATAGGCTACGGGAATTTTCAAAAGATTGTAATACGGTTCTGGTAATACTTTTTGAGGAATGTGTTCTTCTACATATGCTGTTCACTGAACTTGTATTCAATATTGCTTTACAATATTCTGAAAGCATCATTAGCATGTACAAGCTGATGTCCGATGGCAAATGCCCATGTTACTAAAATCCCTATCAAGGCTTCAGAAATGTGCTTGTGTAGACCCCACACATTTCATTTCACATTTGTTTCTCACAAAATAACAAAACTTTATTATGTTTTTGTGTCTTTAGATAGGTTTGATCTGTTGTCAGACTGAGCTGATGCTCATGCCTCACAAAGCAGGTTGTGGATTTGCACCTTCTCAGTATAGGCATGTTGATGCTCCTTTTCTTATTTGTATTATCACCTTATATAATAAACATTTTTAATGACCATATTGTTACATTTTTCCAGGGTGGTTTTGACAAAAAGTATTATTCTTCTAAGATACACCTTTCTTTTCATACCATCCTTTTTATATGCTTTACATTTTGTAATCTAACCACTTAGCAGGTTCATTTTTTACAGTTTAAGGTTATGCTGTAGATAGAACATACTTTAAAAGCTTACTAACCATTGCTTAAACTGTTGCTGTTTTGCATTTGCCATGTTTGTGTCATTAGCTGTGTCAATGTTATTCACCATAAGCATCATAGAAACATTTAGGTTGGACAAGACCTTTAAGATCGAGTCTGACTGTTAACCCAGCACTGCCAAGTCCACCACTAAACAATGTCCCAAAGTGCCACATGCACATGCCTTTTAAATACCTCCAGGGATGGGGACTCAACCACTTCCTGGGGGCAGCCTCTTCCAAAGCTCAATAACACTTTCAGTGAATATTTTTTTCTTAATATCCAATCTAAATCTCCACTGGAACAACTTGAGGTGATTTCCTTTTGTCCTGTCACTTGTTACTTCAGAAAGGAGACAGACACCCACCTTGCTGCAACCTCCTTTGAGGTAGTTGTAGAGAGCAATAAGGTCTCCCCTCAGCCTTCTTTTCTCCAGACTAAACATCCCCAATTCTCTCAGCTGCTCCTCATAAGACTTGTGCTCTAGATCCTTCACTCCTTATGAGTAAAAAAACTTTCAGGCTTCATGCTCTGGTTGAGCCCAACCAGTTAAATAGGTGTTAGATAGTTGCAACATCAAGAAAAATAAACTGCTAAACTACTACTGGAACTTAAGCTGTTCGGGGATCCCTAACCCACTCCTGCACTATGCCCTCGCCTTTCCAGTGCTTCAGCTGTCACGGCCAAGAAAGTAGAGAAAAGCCAGAAATGCACTTAACTGGAAGGAAGACTCTGGGGAAGGAAAGAGCAGTACAGAGCAGGGACATAGGCACTGGTGGATGCAGACAGGCAGGCAAAAGACGGCAAGACCAAGAAACTGCACAACCGGAAAGAAGCAACCAGGACTGTGCAGTCACAGTAAAAGAGAAAGACGGAATGTGGATCTAGTCAGGAGAGGAGACTGAGAGCTGGTCAAGCAGGGAAGTATTTGGAGGTACAGGGTAAAGGATATCTAATAATCTCAGATCAGTTCCACTAAAAAGTTAATTGAATCAGTACATATTTGCCTCTTCTTTAATCACTGTTGATATGCAAGGCATGGGGACTTGAAGAAGAAAGTGTAAAGGGATTGTGCTTTTTGATTGCTTTGAAACTCCTTAACATTTTGTATCTTGGGAGACCTGTTACTATAAAAAACAATAGCAGCTTCCAGGGCAGCTTCCAATAGCCTTTGCTGCAGTCATGAGTTCTTCCTGCTTCCTTAATCTGATTTCATTTTTCTTATGGTAGATATCTAGAAAATAAAAGTCACTGTTCATCATCTTCAAGTTTAACTTTCTTTACTATGATTTGTTCTTTATAATGAAGTAAGGAAACAGATACTGTTACATTGTTAATAGTACTCAAATGAGGGCTCTCTGTAGCCTGTTTGTTAGGGCACTTTCCCTAACATGTCTGGTTCATGATCCAGTTATTGTGAAGGATATGTGCACTGGGATCCAACGTAAAACTGAATAGTGGAGATGGAATCCCACGTCTGCCAACTTCAAGCTGACTGGCATAACAAGAAGTTACAGACTCATGCCTGCATTTGCTTTCAGTCTTTCTTTGGGCCAGAAAATGTTGTCTTTCCTCTGGGTACTCAGATGGTGGGTGGGATCAAATCTCATGTCTGAATACCCAGCTGCCTAGTGATTAGAGTTGGAGATATGTGTTCATATCTACCCAAGCAGAAAAATGAATTTGAAATTAGCTGTCCCATATCACAAGTGAAGTGCTCTGTTACTGAATTACCAGAGAAAAAGAGTGGTATCAGTAGCTTGTCCCTTTCTTCCAGCCTTATTTAGAAATATATTAGGTCTCTGATCATATTCTGGGCCCTAATCCCTGCAGAGACACACAGATATGAATCTCATATGGATTTAAATGTTCTCTTGATCTGGGAGTTAGGTGACTATGTCCTTTGTTCCCATTTCCCCCTCCCATTTTTCTCTACAGTTGTTCTTACTGTCTAACTTACTGTCATTTTTTTTTTTTTTAATGTTGATCTTTGTACATTCCACTCTTTAACAGCAAGTTCTACCCAAATAAAGCACAAAACATCTAGCTGTCTAGACTGCATACTATGAGTTTTACTGAATAGCTGTGGCATAAGTTTCCATTGTGAATGTATAGCCTAACAGCCTGTCTCCAGGCAGCAATCAGGACCCCACTGAGCTTGGCAAGGTGCAGTCACTGATCCAAAGCATTCACAACATAAGCTCATGACAAGACAGAACAGATGGAGGCAAAGGTGAATAGCAGTGTGGTAGGAAACAGAGTAACAAAGAAGTTGGGTCCATCTGTTGTTCCAGTAGGCACAGAAAGTATATTTGCCCTCTGTTGTGTCTCATTGTGCCACTTAATCTCTTTGGGTACAGCAGGTGGCTTGGTAGACAAATGGACAGGGCTACACTCTGAACGGGGACTGTGTGGTTATATGTCACCACAGACTTTCTTACCTTCATCCCTCTTTTCCTCTTGGCTCCAAACACCATCCCAGTTCTCTTGGCAAGGTGGTGAGCATGGTGCCGTCATTGTCTTTGTGGAACAGCAGTTAGGTGCTGAGCAAGGAAAGCCATGTCTAAAGGACTCAGAGCTTTTCCTTGAGGCAAAAGCTCTCCTAAAGTATAAAACGGTCTAGAATCAGAACTCTGGTTCTGAGACCAAGTGGCATGACATAGCTGGTGTCCAAATGGCTACCTTCTCTTATGCTCTAAAGTAAGGTGTCCACATCAAAGCTGCTTACTGGGGGTGGTCTTTGGTGCAAACTGTCCTTCTGCTGTTTCAAAACATTGTGTGCAAACATGCTAGATGGTGCAGGTTAAACCTGAGCCATAGATAGTACAATTGAGCTGTATCAGTGCTCTCAAGTCAGTGCCAGAGCTCTGCACCTATCTATTTTGCTAATACAGAAATAGTTGGAACAAATAGACCCAGTTGACACATTGCAAAAGATGCAAAGTGAAAGGATAAAATGCAGGACTTAAATAGCTGATGTGAGTTTGAAGGTTTATGGCAAACTATCCCTTTCAACTGTTTTTGGTTGAGTTGGGTTGGGTTTTGGTTTTGGTATAGGATGTCAGTTTTATCAAGAAAAAGGTGACCTTCCTGTTTAGAAATCTTGAATGCTGGATCACTGTAAATAAAACAGCAACTTTCTTAGTAAGACTCTAAATGGAAAGCTGTGAAAAACTTTCAGGTTAGAGGCAGTTGCCATTAAATTCCTGTGCTTTTATTACATCGCAATACTGCAAAGGGACCACGATTATTTTAGTATCCTACTGCATCTCACATAGTCATAATCCTGTGTGTCCTTTACTCACAGTGTCATAAACTAGAATCTTGATTCTCTGAAGTGCTCAGTGTAAGGTGCCAATCACCTCCAATACCCCAATCCGGTAGACTGCTTGTAATAACTCTCCTAAAAATACCAACTCTTTCTCTTTTTCTGTACCTATAAAATAGTGGAAAAAAAGAAGAAGAAAAAAAAAAACAAAAAGAAATCCAAAAAAAACTCAACAACAAACCAAACCACATACAGCCAGACACTTTAGTATTGTATATGCAAAAAGGAAAGAGAATTATGTATAAAATATGTATGTATTTGTTTGGATGACTTCCCTGCACTGTGGAGATGGGCAGCACCACTTAAGATAATACACCTGATCCTGCTTTCATTGGGTTGGGACTTGACTGCCACTCAAATACTTATTTTCTGGTTTTGTCAAATTAATTTAACATAAGGTGATGGTGATAATCACAGGCGAAAATGATTTATAAAACTAACACGCTTGTAGCAACAGGATTATTTCATCATTATAAAAGCCCATGTTACCTTGTATTTTTATATGCTGATTTTAACAGAGTGGAAGACTGACATGGATATATTTACATTTTTGTGCCTACATAAAAATAATTAGGCTGATATTTCATTATCATGGTTATTAAAATAACTGAGAAAATAAAGATTGCAATAAATATCTTACTATGCTTTCAAGAAATAAAGTGTATTAATAGAAGACATAAAGGATCCATTAGTGTCATTAGAAAATATGTCAATATGTCATCTGATTTTATCTGAAAGCATACCTTTGATCAGAATACTATGCAAATTCACTCAAAATCTGATCTTTTAATGATAAGGTAATGTTTTATCTTCATGTTTTTAAGCAGAATAGTTCATAGCTAAATACCTATTAACATGACTGCTCAGTATTTAAATTTACAAAATACTTGTGTTCACAAATTACAAACTTCATACTAAATGAATTTTATGATTACCTTCACAGACTGTATATAGAAATAGTCTTCAGTTTGGGTTTTGGTGTTTGGTTGCATTTTTTTTTTTTTCTTAAACAGTGTTCTAGTTTATAAACATAAAAGCTACATTTAGAGTATTAATGGACATATCACATTTTTCCATTGAATCAGTCCATTAAAAACTAACAATTCTTCCAGCTCTAAAAACCTGTGTGAGCTGTCTAATCACATAATTCATAAGATGGGCAAACTAGTTGATGAATTCTTGAGTACAAATGCATTACGTGGATGTAAAACCATATTATGTGGCCCATTTCTGGATCCTATATTTAGTGATAAAAACACATACAGTATTTTAAGTGTCATCCTGTGTTGCAAAGAATTTTAACTGGAGTCATCCATGGACTCTCCCCTCAAAAAATTCCAAAGCTAATTTGCTAAAACAGAGAGCAATTAAATCAACACCTCTGGCAACAAAACAATTCTTAAGGAATCAGACATGCTCCTTTTCAGAAACAAGTGCACTTACCTTGGCAAATGCTATTAGGATTTAGAGATGAGGTCTAGCCTGATGCTCATTCCAGTCCTCTATGAAAGGTTTTTGCTATTCTACTGCATATTTATAGCTAATAATAATAGTAGTAGTAATAACAATAATAATAACAACAATAACAAAAACAATAATAATAACAATAATGTGAAAAAGAATTCCTGAGAGCTCTGGGAAACATTAAGTTCTATCTCTACTGACTATTGGTTATTTTGGTGATGATAACTAAGCAGTAAGGCCTTCATTTTCTAAAGGATTTGACATTTACTGATGTACATTAATAGACCAGCTGTTACTTCTTTTTTTTTTGGTAAAATATAATATATAGTTACATCTACTCAAATGGCCATAAAAATCCTAAAAGTAAAGTTGAAAGTCCTTCACTGGGGAACCTGAACTATAAATTCCTAAGTAATCAGAAAAAAAATAATCATTATAAAGTATTGCATTCAAATGTTTAAGAATGCTGTTTTATGTTCCCAAATGGAAAAATTTAGGAAGTAAGAAATAAAGACACAAAGACAATAATTTTGCTATTTAATAGGGAATGTGATGGGTAATGAAGCAAGATTACAATTAAATTCTAGCATGCTATGTCCTTCAGAAAAAAATCAGCTGTAACGTTTCTAACCTTTATCAACTGGCAACACTACAGTTCTGATCTCCTAAGTAGTTACCTATTCTGCCTGTATGGCACTGACCAGGATTAATACTCCAAGACACTACTGGAATGAATAATCTAGATAATCTTAAATGTGTAACACTGCATGGTGACCACAGAATCGCAGAATGGATTCTATGGATTGCAACTTCACATAGTCAGAAATATTTACAGGTAGCATATGCCAAATTGCAATGGCTAAATTTAGGAACCTGAAACCACATTCTGTCATCTTTTTGTGCAGTCTGACTTTTTCCTGAGTACTAAGCACTTCTGACCCTATTAAAGGTAATGAGACCTAAAAGCTCAGAAAAACTTTTAAATCTGGCAAATTTATTCAATATGGCTAACTTCAATTATAGAAATTAAAAATTGTATCTGAGAGCTTTTACAGGTTTTTGTAACATGGTTGTGAGATATGATGAAAGGTACAGGCCACTGCTGATTACTTGGTGCTAGGTGTTTAGTAAAGCAGTTAGCAGCTAATGCTGACAGGCTTTTAGGGAGACACCATAGGTGGACATGCAACAGCAAGTGGAAGTTGGAGCCCAAAGAGGATTTGCTTTCTCAGCCATGGACCTGACACATAACTGAGAGGAGCAAGTGTCATATTCTTCCGAGTAAATTATGCTAGTCTAAAGTGGACTGGTGGTGAAGAAACTGGTTTGTGTGGATATTTGTGTTTTGGAGGAAAGGGATTGCTGTCCACCCACTTAACCCATCCTGTTAAGCAAATAAGTTTAGAATATTGTCAGTGAGCAGTGTGGTTCTTTTCCAATGACCACCACTCCCAATCTCCCCTTGACAGTCTGCAAACACCTTTCATCCTTTTTGTTTTCCCTGCACCTTGCAGAAATGAACAGTTTGAAAAGAAAGCCATGTAGAGTCATCCTTATAATATGTTAGAACTGCCTGGACTGCCTTAAAGCTGTCACCCCAAATTCATGGAGTGACTCTAATGTAGATGGGAAGTGTGGAAATAGAGCAAATATTTAACCTCCCCATTAATTCCCAACATTCTTCTGAATGGCATTCTACTTACACATTATGTCAATGTAAATATGCCTTTGTGTCATTGGAGAGATGGCTGTGTAAAACAGTCAGAAAGGTGTACTGTCTGGAGACTGGGAACTATACAAAAAAATTTCTGTGAGTTTTTGGGACTTGAGTCGAGCAACTGAAGACTCCTTATTTATTTATTTATTAAATAAAAATCCTGCTTCCTATCCAATGGTAAAGTGACTTTCTTAAAATTATTCAATGTATTCTTGCATATTACAAAACTGGAATAAACTTTTTAGTCCTTAATAATCACAACTGATATAATTTCAATTCATTGATGCTTTTTTATTAAATATGAAATGGAACTTTAATCCAGATATTTGTAATCAATTGCTTCATGATTTAATTCTGAATTATATTGTATCATTATGCCTTTGTAAAATTATTGATGGTCACTGTGTCGTACAGTTTCTCTTTGATGAGGTTTAACCAGGTGACAACATTTTTTCAGTGGTTTGATCTCAAGTCAGTGGTTAACCAAAGTTTTGTACCTTTTAACCCTGTATCATAAGACCAAAGTCACTCAGGAAGAAAAAAAGGAGGAGCTCATCCAGTCCATTATGTTACTAATGATGAATTGCCCTTTGTCATGGACTTTATTCTGTTTTCCGCAGAATTTATGCCCTGATATAGGTGGGGAGATTTCAATCACTTTTAGTCCAAATTAATTCCAAAGCATAAAATACCCAATTGAGATTTTTTTCTATATATATTTGGGCCTAATTATTTCCCTTTTAGTCCTATTTTCTTGTTTCAGCTGGACGTATTTGTACAGTGAAATTATAAATTGTTTTTTTTTTTTTTGTTTATTGTCTGGCCCCTCAATACTTCTACTGGTATAAATGCTTCATTTTCCAGCCTAAGTCATCCCATGTGAGCTATGCATACGTTTCATTTTTGAAGGATTTGGAAAACACTCTGCCTGAATTTTAGCTCTGATGACTGCACAAATCTGACTACTAGGACACAGTGTAAACGTCTGCAATTTTCACCAGGTATTCAAAGTGCTGAATATAGCACATAACTGGCTGAGACATTTACCTATCAGTCTTTTTTTCTGAAACTGGCTGAAATCCTACACTGCTGAATCAGAAATCACTTTTGGATAGTATGAATCCCATTTATATCCTATCTATAAATACACGTATTTTCTGTCGGGTAGTTTCCTGAAAGGTCAAATATAGCTGAACGTCTCCTCTGTCAGATTTCCAAGCTGGTCAGTGCTATGAGGAGGGTCTGTTTGCAACTTTGAAATGGTGAGCTTAAAAAATATGAAAAGGCTTTTGTAAATTGAGAACTATACTTTCTAAAAACATGGATTTCATAGACTACGTAAAAACTAGTAAGTGCTAGAACAAATAACTTTTTAAAAGCAGGATGAGACAGAAAAGAAATGTAGAAGGTTTTTAGACAAATCTGTGCTCTGTCTACAGTGACCTTGCAGGTCAAGTCCTTTCCTTCAGATTTGCTGTCAGTATAGGAATGCAATGTTTTTTGGTGCCTCAGAAAATCCCTCCAGTGCTCTCTGACAGGCCAGGAAAAGAATTGTCTGCCATTAGAGCTGAGACTCCTTGTTTCTTTTTACCCTCTGCCTGCCTGTAGTCCTTTTCTTTCATGGAAAATGATCTTTCTCCTTCCAGAGATTCTAATGCATTAGTCCTGATAACACCAGGAGACATTCATTAAAAAAATATCCTTGAAATTGTGAACTAGGCATAAAGACAGACATTACCTGTGAAAGCATCACATCTCTCTGTAACTTGTCTTGCCATCATTTTTCTGAGTTCAGGAAATATTACTGGTGAGAGATATAAAACAATAAGAAATGTTTCCCTTACCCTGACAAAACACATAACCTCACAAACCTTAAGGAAGATGCAAAATACCCAGAAGCATAATGGTTGCACAATCAGTGTTTGAAGACACATCTGCATGGCAATACACAGTTCTCTGCAGAGAGAATACAGGGATGGTTCCAAACAAGCTGGACTTAAAACTGTAAGAAATACTTTTCTTTCAACATAGCAGCCTGACTGAGGAGTGGGATATTTATTAGATGAAACACTTCAGTGTGCTAACAGCACATTCGTATTAGCTTAGCATGGCCACACTACTTTTTGATTTCCACTTCTACATCTACATGATGCTATCGAGACAAATCTGTTCAACAGACAGTAGCTGAATATGTTAACAAGGCATTGCACTGTTCCACACAGGCATATTGCAAATGTGCATGCTCCAGTTCTTCATGCATTGATAATTTGTAGATAATCCCATAGCTTTGAAACAAAGTTTGTTTTCACTGAACTTTGATTTGATGCAAACACAGATGATCCATGTTTACTTAATGGTAGCAGTAGCCTTAACCTCAAATAATTCAACTGTTTAAATTATTTTAATTTTATTTTTGCATTAAAACTGCATTTTGTATTAAGAGCTACAATGTAATGGTGTTGTTTTATTCATTATTTGAGGAAGCACTTGGACCATTTCATGCAATTTTCTGTTATATGTGCATTTCAAATGTTATAAACTGGTAAAAGCTTTACCAGTTTATATTATAGCACAAAACTATGGCACAGTCTAACAATTATAGGAAAGCACTTTTGTTAACAGACTGTCTCCAACATTATATATAAACAACAGTGACAAATAGCACTTATCTTATTAATACTTCACTACTAATCCATCAGCTTTAACTATGTCTCAGATGACCTAATAAAGCTCTCAAGATTTCAGCCAGTACCCTGCCTTAGCTTGCATGCCTCAACGATTTTATTATGTTAGCTCTCTTTCTACATACATAATGCACAGATAAACTGATCCACTGGGGCACTGTCTTGTCTTCAATATTCAGCAGATTAAATCAAATCCCAGTCTGAGTAAAATGAAAATAGGAGTAGCAATGGTAAACATATATAACATGAAGAAAATAGTATTGTACATCACATGGGAGAATCAAATGCAGTTTCAGTATTCAATAATTTCCTCAAAGTTAATTTATATCCAAGAATCTTATATGAAAGGCATATGTTTTTACCAATATGAAAATAAATTAAATTTACTTTTTAAGTAAATTGCTGCAGGGAGAAAAGAGGATAGAAATGTGATTTTTTTAGGAATCCAACCTAATGTCATCAACTGAACAAAAGTGAACAGCATTCACTGTATAGTTAGTTACAGGGAAATCTCATCTCAGATCTTTGTGGTCAACAAACTCCTACAACAGGAGACTTGGGAGGAGATAGGCCGAGGCACTGTGCTCATGAAACTCTGGAGCAAATATAAGGAGTAACCATGGCTGTTATTAAGAAAGCTAAAATTAACAAAAAGGAACCACAGGGTAATTTTTGTTTTATACAAAATGCTATATCAGCCGAATGGATCAACTCATTTTGTTTTGGTTTTTTTTTAGATGGACTTCCTTGAGTTTTCAAGAAGTGTAAATGTTCTTCCAAAGCTAGCCAGGCCAGCATGGGGGAAGTGTGTAAGTGCTGCAGCCCAACTCAGACTATAAAAACTGGGCAACCAACACAATATACTTCAAAGAGAGCAATGGGCTTGAACTTGCTTCAACTCTGTATTCCTTACCAATGACTGGGGAAATCCAGTGTCATGATGGTGATCATACAGAGACTTCACCCTGAAGATATGCCTACCTCTTTCAATTGTTCATAGGGGGATTTTAAATAAATATCTTAAAATAAAGGCCCAACTCTAGACATCTAGAGTATTCAGTTGCCTAAACATAGGCATGTAAGTGCTCAGGTATCTTCCAGTTAACAATCTAAGAAGGTGCAAATGTTCCCCCAGTACTGCATAATTTAGAATAGAATAGAATACAACAGAATAGAACAGACTAGACTAGACTAGACTAGACTAAAACAGAACCGAACAGAACTGAACTGAATTTCAATTGGAAGGGGCCTACAATGATTATCTAGTCCAATGGCCTGACCAGTTCAGGAATGACTAAAAGTTAAACCAAATTATTAAGTGCACTATCCAAATCCCTCTTAAACACCAACAGACATGAGGCATTGACCACCTCTCTAGGAAGCCTTTTCCAGTGTTTGATCACCCTTTCAGTAAATAAATGCTTCTGGTGTCAGGTTTAAGCTTTCCCTAATGCATCTTTGAGTCATTCCCGCATGTCCTGTCACTGGATACCAGGGAGAAGAGCTCAGCACCTCCCTCTCCACTTCCCCTCCCCAGGAAGCTGTAGAGAGCAATGAGGTTGCCCCTCAGCCTCCTTTTCTCCAAACTAGACAAGCCCAAAGTCATTAGCTGCTCCTCATAGGACATGACTTCCAGCCCTTTCACCAGCTTTATTGTGCTCTGGACACATTCAAGGACTTTGACATCATTATTAAACTGTGGGTCCCAGAACTGCACACAGCACTCAAGGTGAGGCCATACCAATGCTAAATACAGCAGGGTAATTACCACTTTGACCAGCTATTTATAGCATGTTTGATGCAGCCCGGGATGCAGTTTTCCCTCTTGTCTGCCAGGGCTCACTGCTGACTCATATTGAGTCTGCTGTCAACCAGCATCCCCTATCTGCTACCTCAGTGTAGATGACTCAGATATTCTAGGGTTTTCAAAAGGAACAAGGCAACTAGGCAAATGAATTGCCCTCAGGTGGTATTCAGATCCCAAGTACTGACCTTTTACTTCAAGTATCTAAATTTAGGTATCCATATGAACCATGCGGCTAAGCTCTCGTTATATTCAGTGGACACTTCATCATTAGAGTCAATGGAGTCTGGACAAGTATTCAGTTCATGCAGAAATAGATAACTACAATAGGTCATCTGAATGATGAAACAAGCAATTGATTTAAATAAACCAGAACCTATCCAGAGCATTCTTCCCTGCAGATAAGGCTTTCCACCACCACAATTTTACTCTTTTACCTTAGAGATGCTCTCACTGTAATTCTATAACAATTCTATAATGATTTGTTCATGTTCAAAACCAATACACATCTCTTATGAATGGTTTTCATGCACAATATTTGGAAGATTTCAGAATGGATTGGTGGATATGTAATATTGCAAGAAAATTTTAAGTTGCCTGATTGAGAGACTATATGATTGCATGAAAAAGAAACTTAATGCATAATTAAGACATTTTGCACTTTCTAGCTTCAGTTTTGCAACCTAGCAGTGCATCAAGTTGTTCTGCCCAGTTAAATTCACATTCATTTTACGTTATCTGTAGTGACAAAAGCGAAGTTTACAACTCTAAGGGAACACTTTTTAATATCTACAACACTAAATGCATAAACAAACTGAAAATCTCGAATAATTGATGTTAATGTATTAATCTCATTATTATAATTTAGAACCGAAGTGTCATGATTATGCAGTCAAAACACTATGCAAGATGGATAAAAACTTAAAAAACCACCTTGCTTTCATTTCTTTCCTGTAAAAAAAAAATAATAAAATTAAATATGTAATCAATTAATATTTATAATTACAAACTATATAATGGAAAATGATAAAATAAAAGGTTAAATTTCAGTTTACCTATGGCTGTTACCTATCTCCATGTTTACAGATGGAATATGAGAGAGGCAACTGCAGAAAGCTGTTGTACCTACAGTAGCAGAACTGTGAAATCAATTTCTCTTTTCTTCATGAATAAGTATTCATACAGAAATTTCTTTACACCTTTTCTATGGTATAATTCTATGGTTTGTATGTGTGGAGGAGTCTGTGAGAACATTTTCATATGCAAGATCTCAAACAATAGACTACATAAGAAGTACATGTGTAAAATAATACATGAGCTAGTATAGCTCAGAATTGAGGGTAACCCATAGTCATTAACCTCTTTTCTTCTCTGGGACAGAATTAATTGTGGCCCATATGTTTTCACAATGATAGGTCTCCTATGGGAAATTATTTCCTGTTTTTCTTAGTATGTGTAGTTTGAAGCATCCTACAGTTCCATAGGAATAAAGAAAACTGTAGTTCACAGCAAGATCACAAGGTAATACTCTATCTCAAAAGATTGATTTCCTTGACATTTTGAGTCCTCTTATACAGTGTATTTTAAACAAAAGAGCCACGCTTTCAAGAACAACAGTGCCTCAGGGATTTTTCTCTTTTCTTTTGAAGCAATCAGGGCCTGGTGTTCCATTTGAAGACAAAACACATATCCTCTTTTACAGAAAAGCAACATGGAAAGGTAAATATCTTAATCCATTGGTTATGTATTTTGTATGCTGTGAGCAGAAAGGCTTGATCTATAGTCTTTAATACGCAGACAAAAACTCAATCCTTTTTCTAGATCACCAACATTTAAATGCTCTGAAAATTCATATCCCCATCTCATGACCCAAAGTTCCATGAACTACTTACACATCCTATAAAACTGCATTTTTTTTTTACTAGTTTAAAATCTAATTTGTGTAAATAGAGTTTATGTAAATACAGATACATAGAACATTAGCAGGCAGAAAGACAGAAAATGTGATATTTATCTACCTCTTCTGTTCATCCCTGGTTAAGGTAAAAACTGTCTCTTCATTATAATCCTACTATCTTTCATGAGAAGTGGTCAACGGATAAATTCAGTTACCTAGACTTGCTCTAGATTACACACTGCTCCGGGCAGGAGACTTGATTTTTTACCAAGACAGTAGCAGTGGCATCCCTGCTAATACAGGATTTGGAGTTATTGAGACATTTACGCATACATGCACAGATTAAGTAAAGGAGAAGCAGAAACTTCAAGCACTTGAGACCGTTGTCACTTCTACTGGGCCTGTGCCAGCAGTGATGCAGTGCTCTCATAACTGGGGAAGCCTGCTATGGCTGAAGCTGCGAGTGACATTTCTGCTTTGGGCAGTGCACCTCCTGCTGAGCCTCTAGGAATATGTCCTGCTTTATGAGATGACCTTTTTCAGGTTCATCAGAGCTGTGACAACCCTTTTTCTAGTAATAATTCATTCTCTCTTTTCAAGTCTGGCTTTGAGGTATTACATTTCAGATTTGAAGAGGAATAAATTGCACTGTGTATTTCACAAGTTAAAAGTTAACTTGAAAGTTAAAGGTTTCACACGTTTCACATATATTATGCATAAAAGTTCAAATTAATTTAGTCTAATGATTGGGGTGTAAAAACTGGAATTATAGTCTAAGTTAGGTGCTTTTCTTCCCTCTATTGCCAATGAAAATAGTAAGCACCTTGAGAGGGTGATTTATTCTGTGGTATTAGGTGAAATTATTCTTTGGAGGTGGTGTCGGTCAACCATCTAATGATAATTACAGCTCTAATTCTGAATGTAGATTATATATTTTAATAATATGTCCTTAAAATATTGTGAACTGAATCTTGGATTGCACATTAAACATGAACCCACTAAAGACTTATTACTATGGTTATATTGGGAAGTTTAACAGACCGTCTTGTTTCTTTATGAGTGGAGATTTTTTGTGTGCCTTAGTTCTTAAAATTCCATTAAACCTGATATTCTATCTTTAATGGTAGCCAGCAGCAAATATTTAAGAAAAAAGCTTAATAAATGAAGTAAGTTGAGAATCACCTTTTCTCTGATATACTTTGATCTATTCTTCTAATTTCTGGCAATTAATTGTTCAGAAACTTCCTGAGCTGGGCTTGCTGTGCATCTCTATTTACTCACAAGGAAACTATTTTAAAGTAATTTATCTTCTTTTATTATTGTTATTATTATTTAATGATGGTTATATTTATGGTGATGTTATTGTCCTGTGACTTCCTTTGTGTCTTGGTACAATGGTTGTGTAATGTAGTTAGGTGCTTTTTTCAGTTGAATTGAAACTGACTGTTAGCTTTGGCAGGTGGCTCCTACCTTGCTGTTTTGGTAACTTGTATTTGAGAGGTATTGGACTGAAAAGAGAGGATTAGCAGTTGTGTGTTTACATGTGTTAAGGGAAGACAGACATTTCTTTGAGAAATAAATAGACAAGTGGAGTAGATGTTACCTTGTAGTCCTATATGAAGTCTTGTCTGAGTTCTATTGACTAACATCTGGAAGTTGTGGTAGCTCACATATTGGGTCACACCATGAAAAGAAGTCTCAAGGCTGTCATAGTAAACCCAACTGTAGTGGTAGTGTTTTGGAGAATTACCCAGACTTTCAAAGGCACATCATTACTTAAAGAACTAGAGAATGTTTTCAGAAAGTAGAAAAAGCGAGAGGCTGCATAACATTTTTTAAATGTTACTTCACATGTCTAACTGTAATTTAAAATTTCTGTTTTCTTCACTCCCCAGTGAAGAGGATTCAGTAGATCAAAAATAAGAATATGTGGTCTGTGCAGGTTGGCTGGCCATAAAGACAGGTCTTGATCAAGACCAAGAGTGAGATCTGGGAGTTAAAACATAGACTTTCTTCAGGAGGAGTTTTTAGAGAACACCAAGGAATTACATTTGTGATTACTCAGCAGAGGTTGCAAAACTGGTAAGGAAAGGTATCTGGACTAGAAAGAAAGGTCAGACTGTGAAAGAGTTAATTATTCTCATTCTTTTGCTCTCTGATAGTACATGCACAAAATTACAACCTGCATTCCTTCCCTCCTTGTAGAGGAATGAAGCTGGGTTAGTTATCATTGATAACATACAGCTGTGGGCTGGCTTCAGGGGCAGTGGGTTGGTCGATGTAGATAAGGTGCAGCTGTGGCTGGT
>JAVJGJ010000014.1:40853347-40878860 GCA_035590215.1 Microhierax caerulescens
TGTAGATAAGGTGCAGCTGTGGCTGGTTCTGTTAAGGGGTTGAGAGCCAGTGAAGAGGGAGCAGCTGAGGAAGAAGAAGATGAGAGAGGAAGAAGCAAGAGGAGAGAGAGCATGCCCTGAGTGAGGAGGAATGATGAGGAGAAGGCAGCAGAGGGACTGGCATGAAGAGTGTGCTGGTATGAGGTGGTAAAAGACCTTGTTGCAGCCAGCTAGTTTGGAGAGTGCTGTGACACCTCCTGACCACACAATTAGTCTAGACTACCTTGACTTTTCTGATCGTTCAGTAATCCTTTCACTTAAGTATTTTGACAAACAAAAAAATTAAGTGATGTATTATAAATCATAATAATTATAAAAAAAGGCTGTTCCAAGCTCTTCCCCCTCTAGTGATCTCTTAAAACTATCAGAAATGTTTCTGACAGGGCACAGTCACCAAATATTACTTGGAATTAACTAACCAGAGGTAAGTCAAATATTCTCTTTGGGTAACATCACAGATGAGTTTCTGATTTGTTTATAATACTGTTTTATGTTTCCATGCCAGCATGAACACTTCAGTGTTATTCAGTCACCATTCTTTGGGTAACTGATACAGAAGAATGTCTGAGTACAAGGTGGAGTTCTGTAGGTTTTCTCTTTCTTATTGCCCTTCTCTGCAAACATGGATGCTTTGCAGCCCAGCGTATTTTTCCGGAAACATTTTCGTTGTAATAAATCTGTCTGTTCTTTCTCCTTCTATTTCTGTACTGTAGGTTTTATAACTTGCCAACAGGCAAAGCGAGTCTGGTTTTCTACCAACCTTTCGTTGACAAAAGATTTGCTTCCTCAGGCATCTCTAACATTTAGGGTATTCTCATCATCAGCTTAGCAAAGCTTTTCAGAATATTTCAGAAACTGTGGACAACAAGGCTCATTAGAAGCAAATTCACCTTAACTTCTTAGAAGCAATCTAGATCATGCAGAATTTTTTTGCCACCAGCTGGCATTTTTATAGGTGAAACCGATTAAGAGTTATGTATTGCTAAATCATAAGAAGATGTGATTACATGACAGATTGCGGAATATGCCAGTCAGCACACACCCAAAATGTCCAGTGATGATTTCAGAATCCTGTGAATAAGCCAAAAGTAGAAGAATATGGTATGATGATGTGAACAATTAAATTAAAATATTGCAGCTATTGAAAGACTTGAACTACATTTGACTTTTGAAAGACTTTTAAAAGTTCATTAATGTAACAGAAAATAAGCAAAACATTTGAATTTCCAGGAATAACAGCTTGAAAACTAGGAAGCAGAAAATTTCAGTACAAATCACTTTTAGATATTCTATTTCTGTTGTAGAACCAGAGAATTGTTTGTATTTCTCATTTACTTCAGTCACCTGTAATATGTGTATTGTGAAACAGCTGAAAAATGTAGTTTTGCTTTAAATTTTTCATGCAATTCAGTTCCTTTGTATATTTTCTCCAGAACATGTGTTTCATTCTAGCAGACTTGTCTTTTCATCTATTCCTATTATCAAATACAATCTTGTACACAGTGCTTTCCTTCTGCCCTCATTCAGTTTACACATCCTTAACAATGTATTTATGGCTAATCCAATTAGAGTAGATACAATTATTCATGCAATCACATGAATTAAAAATAGTAAAATGTATTATTGTTGGGAGATCATTATGGTCTTTCCATTGCTCCCAAAACCAACCCCAAATTTGCCTCTGTTGTTGTGGATGAATGCAAAAAATATTTTTTTTCTACATATCCTTGCACCTGTAAACAATATTTATTTCTTATTCCCTTTATGACTATCACGTTGTCCATGTTCCATGGAAGGATCTGATCCCTTAAATTTCTGTACTCAAGTATAAAAACCAAGTCCTTCACATCCACACTTGACAAAATTATAGAGGCATCTTGTGCTTATCTGTGAGAGAAATATGCCCACATGGATGTGTGTATTTGAACCACATAGTTCTAAGAATAGAGTTGCCTGATTTTTTTTTTATTTTTTTTTCTCCACAAAAGAACATGCAAAATATAGTTTCTTTCAGTTATGAAACTGGTGTATCTATACTTGTATACTTATTTCAAACAAAGTTGGGAAAAGACATAACAATTCCTTGTGAGATATAAAATTTAGAAATAAATTATTTAGCTAGACTTTTATTTTTGTAATCATAAGTACTGTCAATAAAATATTTGTATATTTCCAGTTCACCATTACATTTACTGATCACTCTGAGTTTTCATGCTAGTTGCACTTCCTGGGATCCATTCTGCTTTTTCTCCGTAGGCGAACAACAATGGTCTTGTGCCCTATCAAATACCAGAACAGCTAGGCAAGGAGTACTCTCAACAGCAGTACTAGCAACTTCCTGGGAAAGTTCTATGAAAATCTTATTTGGTCAAAGGCCCATTGCTGATCAAATACTAAACATGAATTTCTGACAATCCCTTCCCTGAGTATGACTTCACTTGCCATACATTAGTCCAAGTTTTGCTGTCTCTATTTCTGCTGCATTGCAAATAATTAGAAATTTCTCAAATACTTTAATTCACACCCACCTTTAAAGGTGCTGACCTATGAAATGACACATTCTGTTTTTCAGGCTTTGCAACTTAGTCCTTGATTCTGCAAAAGCATGTGAGGGAATGTTCCCACTGTCTGTTTCAAGTCTCCATTCCAAAGTCTATACACATTTCCATTTGCCTGCTGCTTCAGCTTGTTTTAATTGGATGTAAAATTTTAATTACAAAGACCATCACAACTGATAAAATCACAAAAGAATTTCACTGGATATCTTTCAGAGTTTCACTCTGTATGGTAGTAAAATTATAAATTTATAAAACAAATACTTTACCTTTGCTTTCCACAATGGCTTTTATCGAAGCATTTCTGAAAAAAAAAAAAAAAAACCAAACAGCAAAGTAAAATGAAACTGTGAGTAACTGCATCTGCTTCTTAAATTATGTCAAACTAACATGTCACACAAAGATGACAATTCCCTCTTTACTGTAGTGAAAGTAAAGATTTTGTTTCCCCAAGAACAATAAATCTTTGCTGAATCTGCATTAAGATATCTCAGGTCTATGAAACCTGGAATGTCTTGCAGGATACTTTTTGAGATAATTGGCAGAAGGAAAAGAGGTTTTGTTTGTTTTAACCTAACCACAATAATAAAGCAATGATAGGATAATATAGGTCTATGATAACACAAGAGAAAAAAATATGTTATTGTAGGTGAAAGCTGTCCAAACATCCAAGAACTACATGCTTCTGAAACTTTAATGTAATAATCTTTTTAGCATTTTAATAATGAATCAGAAAAAATCTGAATAAAAATGAAAATGTCATACTTATCACCAGTCTAATATTTTCACTCTGTTTTTTATGCTTGCTGCATGCACTTGTTTAAGAATATATAAATTGATATGCATTTACAATCAGCAGTATTCTGGGGATATGGAATATGTGTCTGCAGCCTGTGGAGTGTATTTATCCCGTAGTTTAAATCGGTAAGGATGTTTTCTTTCTAAATCTATTTAAAAGTCTCTTCAGAATGGATTTTCTTAGTTTGTTTGTCAATAACAGTAACTTGCTTCCTAATCCACTATTGAAATAGATAGTGAAAAAGATACTATTGAAAACACAACATTTTTAATTCTTTATCAGTCTTTTTGAATTTGAGGTATTGTGGATGTTATCACGTTTGCTATATAGTAAACTGCCCTGTGGTACTGCTCGCATGGGGAAGCAAGTCTCCAGAACAGCATGGTTAGTCACTCCTTGGCGGTGATGTGAGTTCTATATTTGGACAGAAACCTGTTATAAGGGTCTTTGCAGTAGCATCTTCATCTGCATTAGGAGTGGCTCCTCACATCACTGTTTTGTGTAGTTCTTACAGCCCAGTTGGCCCCAACACATGCGCAAGTCTTTGCTCTTTATATATTTTAATAATATACAAAACATGTCAAATTAACTGCATACAAAAGACTGATCCACCTGGCTATGTCTGCAGAAATAGTTTTTATTGAATACTTACAGTACATACAATTTAATTATTTCAATAGCAGAAATCACCTCTGGGAGTATTTGGGACACACCACCTGGGGTGTTAATCAGCATTTATAATCATACAAATTATACTAGACACAAAAGGAGTTGACACAGGCTGTTCTGTCCAAAATTTTTACCAGGAGTACTCTAGTAATCAGTCAATAACTTAATTCTAAAGGTTCAGTTAATGATCTAGTTTCAAGCAAGTCCATTGTCTCAAGCCAGTCCATCAACTCATCTATACAGATGACTACCAAGGGAGTTCCTAGACAACCCAAGAATTAATGACTCTGGTGCAACCACTGTGCAGACAGGCACAACCCCAGTATACTACAAACCAGCCCCAAATATATGACAGAAAATACATGGTTTCACAGTTGTAATTCAAGTCCTATAGTTTTTGCCACACCATACACCATTCTTTAACAAATAACGCTCTGTTTACAGTACTATGAGGTGTACACTGATTAGTATGTTGCCTTTTACTAACAGTGGCTCTGGGATTTGGTTCTGGTTTCTGTCAGTATTGCTGTTCCTTCCCTTCACACGCCATCCTCTTCCCATACTGCTTCAGGCTCATCAACACCTGGGGAGGTGCAACTACACATCTGGGAGTACTGGAGGAACACAAAACTACTTGCAGGGCTCAGTCTGTGGATGAAGACTGCATCCCCCATCACTTACCAAGGCTGAAGTTCCTATTCCTAGCACTGAGGAAAGAGGAGAGAAAAGAAAAAATTTAAGCCTGAGGTTAGTGCTAGAAACAACATAGTTAGGAAGCAGGCTGTAACTGGTGAAGCAAAACCTGTACTGGTTTTCAGTGAAGCAGAAGGTGGCAAGGGCAGGAACAAGTAACAGAAGACAAAAGCGACAAAGAGAACAGAGAGGCATTTCCATAAAAACTTGAGGATTTCTGATTTTTTTATAATTATTTTTTTTTAATTCCTAAAAGAAATGTTTGATTTGGAATTAATTTGTGAAGTGCTATTCAGATGAAAATTATTTCTAATCAACCTTTGGGAAAAGTCAATACATTTTGGAAAGACCAAATAAGAAATAAGGGTCTTTGAATACATTATTTTCTAATTGTTTTATACTTCAGAATACAATGCAAGGTTGAAACATTGATTAATTATGGATGTGGGCAAAATTTCATTATCCACAGCTGGGACTCTTTTGTGCTCTAATAATAATATTTTTTCAAAACTGACATTATCTAATAAACCCCTATAATTTGACCTTATGAAATGTTCTGTATTATGTGTTGCTTAATGAAGGACTGGGCCCATAACATGTTCTGTAAGGTGATTATATATATGAGTTCTATCTTAAAACAAATTTGATAAGTTTCTCTGAACGACTGTGCATATGCACACTAATTTACTGATTCAAAGTCAATGCAGACTGTTATTTAGAAAACAAAAAATAAGAAAGGTATATATTTACTTTATATAGTCTTTCCAAAATTACCTTACCATATTAGAAACAAATTAATTGCAAAATATTCTGACTAGAGTAATATAATTTGTATTTTTTTAATATTTATTAATTATTCACAAAAAAACCCCAAAACAAACCAAACAACCCCCCCCTAAAAAAAAAAAAACCAAAACAAAAAACAACCCAAATTGTGGCTTTAATGAATGATCCAGGCACTCTGGGCTGCAAAGAAGAATCTCTGTCTAGGCCTGGAGAATATAAGCTCTTCTTTTTGATTTTTAACACTTGTGTTTGTTTTAAAAAATATACTGCAATATAGAATTTTTCAGCCAGAAAATGGTAATTTGTGAAATTATCATACAATTTGTCTTGTTCTTTTGACAGTAGGGGCTGTTCTGTAGAACACATGCAGGCAGTAGATTCGTGACAAATGCAAGCCTCAAGGAATTTTCACAATTTATTGTTAAGTTCTATGGCAATTTTACTGAAATCTACCTCTGAAATACTGTGAGCAGTATGAGGTAATGCTTTTGGCCTCTACCAAACTTATTTCAATGAGAAAAACTCCTTCCTTGCTCCAAAATAGATCATTCTTCAAGTTTGTGCTGTCCTAAAAATCTCTATATTATATTTTTTCTGCAAGAAAAGGAACAAGACAATTGATGTGAGCAAAACCTGCCCTGAAGTATCCAGATTCAGCATTTACTTTACTAATAGGGAAGTCTAGTGAAGATCCAGTCAGCGCTAATGTGTCTTTTGGTGGCCAGTAAGTCTCCCACTACCATTAGCATGACTTCTTTTCTCCTCCCAAACAGGTCTTCTCATCACCTTTCTGCATATTTTTGTCTTAGGGTAGATTGCAAAAGGTTTGACAGGAGATAGTAGGCAGCATTGTTTGTTATCTGAAAGTCAGAGTTTAAAATTTATCTGTAGCAGATCTGCTTGGCTGCCAGCTGGGGCCAGCCCACCACGCATACTCTGTGCAGGGAAATTTCATGTATTTGGTGTTTTAGAGGACACAGTGCTTGGCTAGTTGTAAGCATAACTGGAAGTCCCCACAAAATTTTTTCTGCCTGTAGAATTCACAGAAGGGTCCAGCTGGTTCAGATTTACTGAGACCAATCTAACACTTCAGTCCTAGAGCCATATCATTTAAGGCCGATTAAGGTTGTTTCCATTTGCCCTTCTATATAGGTCCATTTACATAAAGCAGACACAAGGGATAGTTCTCCAGTCATGATTTAACTTGAATGAAAATTTACCCCTCTGTCTCTATGGAATAGGACTGGGACTACGTGAGTATGACTCCCAAAGAGTTACTACTGATGCACAGGCCTGCGGCAGTGCTAAATAGTCAGTCAGGGCTGTAATACCACCTTGTGACTGACTGTGGGACGCACACACAACCCAAGCAACCACAAAGCGGGGAGTCATTTTGACAATGAAATAGTGTACTTGGCCTTAGTCTTTATAATGTAGGCCAATTATTTCAACTATTTGCAAATTTAGTTTCCAGTTTCAGGTGCCTGCACTTCTGACACTTCTCCAGAATTTCTTGGAAGGCATTAAAAGACTTTGCCACTAGTAAACTTCCCTCCCTTCCTCACGTTCCTGGATTTCAGTCCAAATTTTTTTCTCCCAGAAGTTTTTTATCTCATTATTTTATGTTACTACTTACTTCCAAAAGATTAAATAAATCCTCTCTTTTCTTTTTATTGTTCTGATAGGAAGTGATTAGTGATGTTTTCTCCATAGCACAGTCTCTGTATGTACAGGTAGAACTTCTCTGATTCTTGGGATCTTGTGTACAATGTTCCCTTACTTCTGTTGGTTGATTCAGTACTTAAATAAACCAACACTAATCAAAACAGAGGATAGAAAATGGGTCTATAGACTTACTTGCTTCATTCATCATTTGTATAGAGGGTGGCGTGGAGATGGGGAAGCATTCTCTAGCCCATTAATCTCATGGTTCTTGATTGCACTTAGAAGTTTTGGGATGCATTCATACAAGGTTTTAGAATGGTACATTGGGACACCAACACTGTGCATTTGATTAGGCTGGCTTCTATTTTAATAAGGCAAATCTCTTACTCAAAATGAGAAGATGGTGAAATAAATTGCACATGTTCGTAGCTTCATGATTTTTATTTAGTTGGGTTTTATTCTCATTTTCTAACATTTTATCTTCATGTTTCATGAGAAGACTGGAGTTTGTAGAACCACTTTTCCCTTTTTCCTTTCCTGGTTTGTTGCATAAAAAAGGATGAATCATATCTGCCTGAAGTGGGTGCTTCTTTGAGATAAAGGTCATAATTTGCTCTATAGAAAAGGAACCCTTTTCCCTGAAATTTGGTTTCTTAAAAACTTGGTTACCATGAAAGACCGATTGATATTTCTATGTTAGAATGGTTTAATGCAGTGCTTGGATTTGAACAAAAAGAGATGTGTGTTTGTGGTGTGTAGCAGAACTAATTGGGGGGGAAGGGGGTGGGAGGGAAGCTGCGAATCTTAAAGTTGGGATAGAAATAGTTCTGAAAAAGCCCATGGTTTTAGCAAAAGAATTTCATCTTCAGCTCAGTGGAATACAATGCAGTATAGCCTATTTTAAGTGACATCAGGCTAAGCTGTCTGTCAGGCTAAATGAAAACATTTTGTTAACTAAGACTAGTTTCTAAATTGCTAATCTTCATGCTGCAGCCCTTCACTTGTAATTTCACTGGCATTGGAAATGGGCTTTTCTTTTTACGAAACAAAAAATAGGAACAAGAATTTTCTAAGAAAAGGAGTGATGTATACGCATAAAGAATAATTTCAACCATTTGCAGTGCTTTGTCCTAAGGACAATTTCTGTTTCTGTCTTTACAGGAGGCACCTCACAACCCAGACATGGGAATGTGTAACTAATAACCACTATGAATTAGACATTGTAAAAACAAGTATTGTGTAATGAAGTACTAAACTTCTGTAATAAAATTTACCTCATGATGGACTCATAAGTGAAAAAAAAAACCAAAAAAACAAACAACAAATGAAGCCAATGTGAAACTGACGGTCAGTCTATAAAGATGCAGATCACTTCCTGGGAATGGCTGAAAACTCCGATCAATATTTGAGACCTATGAAAATTTATTGTATTATGTACTGAGTAGACCATGAAGACAACCTAATAAAACATCAGGAACAAAAGAATAAAATTAAAGATTTGAATGGTCTAATTTGTTGACTAACAGTTGACATGAGAAAACTTGCCATGGATAAGTAAAGTAACTGAGGTATCCAGTTTTGCCCAGGCATTACTACTTAGTTTGTGAGGATTTCTTTTTTTTTTTTCTGTTCAGTTTGGGACCTATTTAAATATGACCCACCTGAAATACTGACTCAACCATTGTGTTAGTGATATCTACAGAAAAATTAACACAGAATCGGCAAAAGGGTGGAGACAATTTCAATAAATAAATAAGTACAAAAATAAAGGAAAGATTTAAACTGAAGGAGGAAGAGTGAAGAACAACCATAGGGAGACTAAAAATAGGAATATTACATAAAAATATCAAGTATACATATTTGTAATCATGTATATATAAAAATATATTTTTATTTATTATGCAACTGTATTTTTTTTTATATATGAGAGACAGATGACAGATGATAATTAGCTATGTAAATGAGTAACAGAGAGAGAGCCTGGAGTCGTTGTGTTTGATTCCTCCTGTATTAACCCTTAATAAATTATTTATATGTGGGATTCCCTTTTCAGAAAAAGCTGCTATAGGAAATTTCTGTGAGACCTCACCAAGGAACAAAGACGGTGCAACCTATCTTGCAGTAACTAGTACCTTGCTCTCATAGGTGTGGACTTTTGTAGAAAGCTACTTGATAGAAGCAAGATTAACCAAAACTGACATTTACAGTTTATTGATCCAGTTGAGTTCAACAATGCAGTTACCTCTCCTTTCTTTGCCCTCCCCCCCACCCCAACATGTAGTAAAAGCAATCAAAGCTCCTTGATCTGGAAATAAAATTCAGAATTGTGGGGTATTATGGTGACTTATGAGATTTCTATTATTTTCTAGTTTTAACTAGGAAAGAAATATGAACACAGTCTTTGTGCTGTTCCATTTCCACTCATGCCTTGAAGCAGTAGGTGCAGAATCATAGAAATTAATCAACTGAACACGTTGAACCTCAAAAAGTTGTTCAGTTTACTAAAACTTTTGAATGAAAGTTTAGGTCACTTATTTTTTTCAGAACTGGCTAATCCATCCAAAGGTCCAATAAAATCATTCAGGTCTTCCTAATGTAGCTGGAAGAGGCTAGAAAAGATTTAACGGCTTTATTCCCACCACATGCAAACAACAAAAAAAAAAAGTAATGTAGAGCAAATTGCCCCTTTTTTTTTTTTTTTTTTTTTTTCTCCAAACAGATGGATATTTCTTAGAAGCATACAAAAACATAAAATGGATTATAATGAGCTAAGCTAGAGGTCTATTCAGCCCAGTATTATTTCCCTGTCCTTGGGTAGATGCTTATGGAACTCCAGAACAATTCTTCCACTAGTATACTACCAGCTTTTGCCAAGCTCCTGCTTAAGACCTTCCACAGTGAAGATTTTACTTTCGTATCACAGTGTTTAACAGACCTTGCTGGACATTCGTCCTATGAATTTATCTAATGTACTTTTGATCCCATTTGTACTTTTGGCATCCAAAATATCCTGTGGCAATGAGTGCCAGAATTTAATTATACATTCTGTGAAAAACTACTTTCCTCAATTTGTTTTAAACCAGCTGCCTTATAATCTCATTTGCTGCACCTACTTTCTGTGTTATGAGAAATGGCGAATAGTTTCTTATTCATCTGTTCCATTCCATTCCATTTGTTATCTTATATACTTTTATCATACCCCACCACCTGTTCTTTGAAGCTGATGAGTCTTGTTCTATTTAATTTCTCTTTCTACAGAGGCTGTTTTATATCACTGAGCATCCTTCTTCATATCAGTTATATCCTTCTTGACAGCAAGTGACCAGAACTGTATGCAATATTTGAGACAGAAATAACACAGACATATTAGTGACACAGCAATAATACCTGTTCTTTTCTCTGTTTTTAATAACTCCTGAAGTCCAGTTTGCCTTATTGAACTCAGATGAATAATGAGCTGACTTTTCCTAAGTTCAGATCCAGATCTCTCACCTGACTGACTAAAAGGAAAATTTAAGCTCATAAAAATACATGCACAGCTAGAATTGTAGTTCCCCGTGTGCATTACTTTACGGTTTTCCATGCTGAGTATTTTCTGGCATTTTTTTGTCTAAGTTTCTTTCAGTCCATTGTATTTCTGTCTATTCTTAATAATATAGTATAATCAACCATTAAACATCTTTGTCGTGCCACTACTCATTCTTCTGTTCTAGGGTTTTCATAGATACCCTGAACTCCACAAATACTGGTATAGCTTTCATGACACCATCCCATGCTACCTTTACAACCAACTGTTTATCTCTACTCCTCTTTTCATACTAACCAGTTATTAATACAAAATAGGATCTTATTTCCAATGACAGTATAAAAAAAGCCCTAACAAATCTGTGAAATATTCCTCTCCCCAGCAAAAATACTCTTAATGCTTCTCCTTTACATTTCATTGACCACATTTACTAATTCCATAATTTTGATAAATTTCTTTTATCAAAAAAGTCAGACGTAAGTACATGTTACTGTAGAAATAATGACTTTGGGTTTTTATCATCTAACTGTTATCTGCAGTATTTCTATCTTTGGGAGAACCAAAGGGTTTGAGAAGGAAACAACCAAAAAACCTGGTGAAAGCAAGGTGATACACATTGCAGACTATCATGTCACAGCAGCCATTCCTTGAAGTTTAAACTCTCTGCTGTACACTGTACTTAGAAAATCATGCACTTAGTAATGACCTGAACATGGTCTTTTCTAATTAAAGGAATATTCTTTTTTAGCTTAATTACTTTGTGTAGGAGTTAAAAAGGCTTATTTCTGGCTTTAGTGATTTCTTGCACCATGACAGTCAATGAGAAGCAAGGGACTAGAAGTGAATGTTCACTCCTGAGTCTGTTGGTGATTTGACCTTCTAAAGTCTTAATTGAAAGAGAAGGGGCAGCTGTGGCTAGAATGGAAAGGAATGATATCTCATCTTATAGAGATAGTATCTGGAGTTTTCTTCTTTCCTAGCAAAAAGAAAAGGATAGGTTGGAGTTGCTGTCCCATAAGCTGGAGAAAGACAGGGGAATTTCTCCTGAAAGACAGGAGAAATTGTAGAGGCTTCTTAAGTTTTCAGTTTTACCTCTGAGATATATGGAATTTGTCGTTCAACCCGTTTCTAATATTGAACTGATAGTATTGAACTGAGCTCAAAATAATCAGAAACATAGGACCATTTATTGTGGCAGTATCCTGAAATATTAGTAGGTGGAGTCCAAGAAGAGAAAGAAAACGAAAAAAAAAAAAAGAAAGGAGAGAGAACTTAAAAAAGATCGAGAGGTTCCACCCATCACTCTACTCAATTACATGCTTCTAGATTGCTAAATGAACAAATATGTAAGACTGACAAAAAACAAGGGAAGGGGGGGGGGGGAGAGAAGTGACTCTCCATCACAGACTGAGAATTCACATAGCAACTAATTAAATTTTATCCTATAGTCAAAAAGTACAGTGAATACCAAGAAGATAATAAGATAATAAATGCCATATACATATGAAGTTATTTTCATCTTGGAAACACTATCACCAGTGTTTTTTTCTCTTATAATAGAAGCAATTTTCACATCACATCCCTTTTCTTTTTATTCCTTGGAAATGATATTTCTGTAAGCTTGACCCTTGAGAAGTGTTTCAGTATTTTTTTTCTCAGAAATTAAATATAAAGCTTTGTACTTATTAGAAGTGAATGCTTACCACTTGTCAGCTGGAACAATAGTTTCTTGCCACCAAAATATGCCAATTATTTAAATAAGCACCATGGTGCTTTTATTTTTTCACCTAAAATTCAGAAATAGTAATTTTTACATTCTTTTTAACATCTTCAAGAGCTCTGACTTTTGTATATCCAATTGCTCGTCAATACTTTAGGGCATTGATACTGTGCTTTTGTTGTTGTTTTGTTTAAAAACTGCTGCCTATAACAATTTTGGTTTTGCATTAGCCTGAGCTAAACTTGCTTAGGTTCAATTATAACTTCTTAATGGTGAGATTTGTATCAGAAAATCTCACAAGCCTTTAACTATAGTAGACATGTAATGCAGTACCCTAATAATTGAACAATATCAATAATTTCAACATAAAACTGCCAAAGAAAGCAAGCTGAGAATTTTAACAATTATATCTCCCTAGGTTGTATTTGAGATCTTTTTTATTTTTTTTCCTCTGACAGGTAAATAACCACTTTCTCTTAATTAGACTAGATTATGGGAAATGAAAGTCCTATTGAAAACAGCAAAGGGGTAGAATATTGTCTTTTATCAAGAGCAGTATCTTGTAAATGTCTTAAGCTGTCTAGTTACCATGATAAATAGGTTGGGGTACGTGCACGCTTTAATTACTAACAGTGAAATCTGATGAAATTGAAGTATTTCACTTGGTAAGAGCTATTAATGTTGAAATGACCCATTTAATAGTGACCTGTGGTATCAAAGTATGGATTTAAATTGGTAATTCATAAAAGTCCATTTCTCAAAATGCTAGCAAAAGAGCTCAATAAAAATGCTAACTAGGTGTCAAATACCACAGACAGTTTATTGACATTTTAATACCTATTACTTATGCTAAATACTCTGTACACTCAGAACTAAGGATGAGAGGATAACAATGGACATATTTCTCAGCTAGCAGTTAGGAGATCAATGGTACACTTACTGGACTAGTTCACTTTTGTAGGTTTTAATCCTGCTTATAATGGAGGAACACAGCATGATTTCTTTTTGAAGCTGCATTTACAAAATGAACCATTTTATCTTAGACTGCAGAGAACAATTCTGATTTTAAAAAACTGAAGAAGAAAATTGAGTATTTCTCATCAGACTATATTTTAAATGTTCAGGAGACGAGCCAATTGAGCTGTCCATAATTTAATAGCGGAAGTGTTACTGATGGTATAAAGACAAAAGCTGACATTATCTGTCTGGTATCTTCCACAGATATATATAATGCGAGAAACTGACATTTCAGAGGCTCAAAACATCTCATAAAATACCGTTTGCATATGTCAGACAGTGCAGGATTTGTCCACTGTTTTGTAGGACAGAAGAGATATTTCTTGAGAAAAATACCAAGTTCTACTTTAAATCATACCCCTTTTTCTCAGGCAACCCAAGGATTAATTAGCCCAATTTAGCAAGATATTACAGTGCATATTTAAATCTATAGGATTAGTGTGTCTTGCTGAATGATGCCCTAAATTTATAGCTATTTTTATTGGTAGATAAAGTGTCTTAAAGGAATTCTAGCATGAATCCTGAAACTGGAACATAGCTGATGAAGTGCATTATACATCATTGGAAGGCAGCAAAATAATGTGTTTTTTTTCCCCTAATACTTTAGTGTAACTTTTCCCTATGTTAAACTTCAGGCTTAGGTTGGTGATTATATGTGTGTTTCTCTCTCTTTGTCTCTCTCCTGTTGATTATACACACACACATACATATATAAGGTCTTGTTATATTAAAAGTTCAACTTATTAATAGAAAAGAATTTTTTTGGAGGTGTGACATACATTCAATCTCTCTATAGCTATAAAATGCCTATATTTTAAAATAATTCTTTTTATTTTTAATACCAGCCACTGAGGATAACAAAACCTCTGAAGAGTTTTCAACCTTTAAGTACTTGCAGCTATCACTTGATCATGCAGAATACAGTTATGCATATGTTGAGTCACCACTGAAAATTATGATCTTGTAATGGGAGACTAGCAGAGGACTGAGCAGTCTGAAAAAAAAAAAAAAGGAAAATATGAAAAGGCATTGCTATTTAGTGGGTAGTAAGGTGTTTGTGACTTTGGGAAATGAAAGAAGAATTTGTGCAAGCATTGGACATTTGTTAGATTACTCACTGTCTCTGTATTTTTTTGATTGCTGGACATTACCCTTTCCAAGTCATACCTACTGTAGAGAGGGTTAGTTCCAAGCACTATGAAAATGAGTCAATGCATCACTTGGACTTAGGCAAAGGACTGCTGGTCAGGCATAGTATGTTTGAATAAATGTTAATTTTGGCTATTAGTGTGTTTAGAGCTTGAAATTAATCTTGGGCACTTGCCTATCCCTTTTTGGATCTGTGTGATCTTTGCATGATGTATTTAAGCAAAAAGCAACAACTTTGTTTTTCTTTAAAGTGAGTGATGAAATGGGAATTTCTCAATGATAGAATATAAAATACCAAACATGAGCTTTATTATTCTGGTCATCCCAAATGTAATTATTTCAAGTCACACATATACATTGCCTTTCAGAATGAACACGATGAACAGATGCATTTATTTGACTGCTATGATCACAAGGGCAGTGGCCTTTCCCCAGATTAGGGACAAGAGCCCAGGCTATTATCTCAGCATTATGCCGATATCTACATTACATGAAATGCTGAGGAAATAATGTTCCAGGTTTCAATCCAACTTATGTGAAGAATATACAGCAATGCTTTTAATGGTATATAATTTTGTGTTTATTCACTTATTTTTTCCTGAGCATACTCAGAGAACATCACTAACAGGATTTGTACTTCAGAATACTCTGACTGGTTAAATATGATCTGACATGTAATTTAACATAGATATTTAACTTTTTGGTCATTTGATTATTTGTGTCACACATCAGTAGATCTGGAGGTTCAAAACATGATTTTGACACATAGAACAAAATAAATCAGCCCCCAAATAATACAGCTGTTTAGAATAATCTTCCACAGTCTTTGTGAGAGAAGGTACCTGTTTTAGAGAAAATATCTCCTTTGAATGTGCCTAATGAAACAGTCTCAGCTCAGGGAAATTTTATGTAATTTAGTTTACTTTCAATAAACACAAACTTTTAATGACTGATTTAGACAAAACAAAAGGAAAACACATAAGCAGTTAAACACACAGTTAAGTAAAGGCTTTTTTCCCCCCCTTCCCCAAGCTCCACATAAGCGAAAAACCTCTCACCCCCCCTTCCTAATCTCAGCATCCCTTGTTTTTGGCATGGATTACTCTCAGTATATCCCAAAGCATTTGGTGAACTGACATGTGGTGAAGGAGTTTGGGGTCAGTTCTGCCACTCTTCCTTGTTTTTCAGATGTTTTTTCTCTGCTCCAGTGTGGACTGCCCACAGGCTGCAGTCCCTTAGTGGTATCCCTGCTCTGGCATAGGTCCAGGATAGTATTATCTTAATTCTTCTATTTTCTGCATTGTCTTCAAACCTTTTTATTTTTGTCTACTTGTAGAATGGAGGGGCAGGGAGGTGAGTTTGGTGACTCATCAGTTCAGTGAGAGTTAGAACACTGCCAACTCAGGTTTAGTTACATGTTGCCTTTTCCCTCCACTTTTTATTGCATTCTTTATTTAAAGTGTACACACTTGAGAGATGAAGATCTGAACTCCAGAAGTGTATGGAGTGCCTAGTGCATTACAGCTTTCTATCTCTTTGAGTAGTTCTGGGAGCTGCTGTAATACAAGCATTTAATAACCACCAGTGCCAATGCTCTCTTATTGTCTGCAATAATGTAACTTAAAATATGGTTGAGTGACCTTTGCAATTTTCAAGATGTTTGCATTCTTTTGGTGTCAGTTGTTTGCTCTTTCATTGCTTCACTTTCATTCTGCCATTTGTGAGTGAAAAGTGGTAAGCAACTGCTCTAGGCAAATATGTTCTCTGCACCATTCGTTATTACTGAGCTTCCCAGAAAGAATTACTTTCCACAGGCATGAAATCACTATAATAGCCTAAACATTACCATGAAATTTAACCAATTATACTGGTAATTTTTTTAGGGCTTATTTAACAAATAACAATGTAATTCATGTGTAAAACTAATTACAGAGTTCAAAAGAAGCTAACACTTTTACCAATTTTTGATTGCTTTTACCTGAAAAGAAAAACTTTGCTTTCCTCAGCTCTCTAACCTATTTGTTGGGGTATTTCAAAGTTCTCAGCTGGCCTGTAACTTTGGGCTTCCTTTCTGGGAAAATCTTGACATTTAAGGGGAGAAACCAGAGAACAAAACAGAGTTGCAGTGTAGTCATGACAGAGTACGATTAAGAAACACAGGATGTGGAAAGTGCTACCAAGGTTTGATCCAGACAAAATATTTTGTTTTACATCAACTAAACAAACCTCATTTAAAAATGATAAAGAAGGTTAGAATACTGAGTCTTTTTGGTTTGGCTTTTTTTTTTTTTTTTTGGTTGGGGTTTGTTGTTTTGTTTTTTTTTTTATAGCATTTACTTTTTAACCTACTTCCTTAATAATTTCATTTGAAGTGTTTAAATCTATGTTTTCTTATATCCTTGGGTTTGAGAATTGAATCACTCAAAATCCTTTTCTTCCAGAAGTTCAGTTTCCATATCCTTACCTTCATAAAAGAACTTCAGAATATGACAGCACTCATTCTGGAAGTGCACATAGAACACCACAGCTCAAACCATTGCTTCACACTGTACCAATTTTTTTCCTGATTGCTGCTCTGTCCTTAGGGTGATCATCTAAATATCCAGTATGCCTTTTTAACTAAATTGCCCATGAAGACTTGGTGGCTTTAGTGATTTTAAATCTCTCTCTTCAGAGTGGCTGTCAGACTTTCTTTAGTAAATGGAGTTTGTTTCTCAGAACCCTCAAGTTTTCTTTCTCACCTTTTTAAAAATGTGATATGTGCTTGCTTGTCTACTCTGATGCAAAGTCAAAATGTTCTATGTTGCCTTAAAATTTATATTGTCAATCATAGTATTGTTATGTGGTGGGTTGACTTTGGCTGGCTTCCAGACACCCACCAAGCCACTTTCTCACTTTCCCTCCTTAACATGAGGGGGAAGAAAATAAGACAAAAAAGCTCTTGGGTCGAGATAAAGACAGGGAGATTACTCACCTATTACTGTCATGGTCAAACCAGACTTGACTTGGGGAAGATGAATTTGGACAGTGAGAAACAAAGACAAAATTAAAACAACATCTTTCCACTACCACACTCCCTTTTTTCCAGGTTCAACTTCACCTCTTTATTCCTGACTCCTCTACCTAGCATGGAAAACCTGCTCCAGCGTGGGCTTTCCACAGGTGGCAATACTTTCAGGAAATATCCACCTGCTCCAACATGGGGTCCTTCACAGTCTGCAGTATAGATATTTGTTATATCTATCTATATATATAGATACATATTTGTTATGGCGTAGACCTCTTTACAAGCTGCCTGGGAAGCTCTGCTCTGGCACCAGAAGCACCTCCTCCTGCTCCCTCCTCAGTGACCTGGGTGTTCACAAAGCTGTTTCTTATACTCCTTTTTGCCTCACTCCTTACTGCTATGCAGCATTTTTGCCCTTTCTTAAATATGCTTCCCATGAGGAACTCCCCTCACTCCAGTGGCTGGGGGGCCCTGAAGTGGGTGGGCCGGAACTGGCTAGAACCAGCTGTGCCTGGCCTGGGGCAGCCCTGGCTGCCTCACAGGGGCCCTGCAGGCCTGCTGCTACCAGGTCCTTGAATGTACACCGAATATGTGTTAAAATAAAACAAATAAACAACCTGTCATTGATCTCTGTATGCTAATATTTCTAGTATTCAAACATAATCATTACTTATGAAAGAAGGGGGTAAATGAAGGGTGTGGAAGTTTCAAAACCTGACACTCAGAAATAACATAAGGGATCTCAATTCAGATCAGTCTTACTTAAAAATTAAAAAGAATCATTTTTGTGTGTTCATCTTCCATTTTTTCCCCTAAGGATCACTGATTCACTTGGTATCCTACATAGGCCACAAAATCACACTATCACTACTCCAGTTACAATCCAGAAACCATATCACTTATTTTTAAGACTTTCTTGTTCTAGTACTGAAAAGCATACCACGAGCAGAAAAGAACACCTAATTTCTACTTTTTTTTCAGGCTTAAATGATTATTTACATAACAAACTAAGACCCTTATGATCCAACATGTTTATTATCTAAACCATTGGTCTTGTATTAAACTTACAACTTCTAAATTGTACCTACCAAAAGTGGGAATTTTCAAAAGTTGTCAAGATTTGTCTCACTCTGTTTCTACCAGAACTGTGCTTCCATCCACAATTTGTGAGGGTTACATCTACACGGAGCAAAAGAGGGCCCCATAGTTACACTCCAATATTTCAGAATGAGCAAGCTTAAATATCCAAAAAAGCACAGGGTTAGCAGCAGGGACTTTGGTTTGAACTAATTAACCCTGCTGAAGTGTAATGTCAATATAATATCAGATTTTGTTCAGATAATGTTGGGCCATGGAGGTGTACCTGCAATCAAGTATATGTATAAAGGACCAAAGTTTAGATTTCATACCACTCCAACAAAGAAGCCCTATGCAGGCCAACTAACAGTCAGCTTTATGTTCAGCCAAAGCTGATGTGCTACCTTAAGTAATATAATATTCTAGCATAATGGAAAAAGATAATAAAAAAATAAACCCTCCCTACTCTAAACCCATGATTGTTTGATGTTTATTTTGTTGTGTGAGATTGCTTCAGTTGTGTAGAAAGATCCTGTAAGCAAGCCAACGGCCATTTGGCATAACGCTGTATCTTAGCTAGCTATTTTAATGCTCAGTCGTGGCATCATCTAATGTTAGCAGGGCAACATTTAAGAAATTACTTAATTTTCTCAGAATTAAGTTAATGGAACACCACATCTTCAGTTGTTTAGGTTTTTGAGTAGAGTCCATTAATCTGAATTTGTTTCTTACTTTCGCATAACATGTCATGCATGACATAGAAACGCACAGTGGAAAACTAAGTATATGAAGTACAGCTCCACCTGTGCTTAGAATTAAAATCCAGACCTCCTTGAATTGCTAGAAGTAAATTCAAACTTACTGAAATACACAGCACAACATAACATTTTTTGAAGAAAGCCTTTTTTTTTTTTTGCTTTTTTTTAATAACTTCTTAATACATAGTGTCACATCTTTGATGAACGTGACAGAGGAAGCTCCACTTGGAGTCTGCTATCTTTGGCTAAGTTACTCAGTTAAGTATATAATGTATGTTGTCACCTTAACTAGATATTTGGTCACTTACACTATGTCTGTACCACTAAATATAGTAGCTTAGCTACCATTGTTTGATCCTGAGGTTAAGTAGCACACCATAATTTTTCCTTCCTCCTATAGGACAAGGCTGCCTATTGTAAATGTTCCTAGGCCAATATTATGTTTTCACTCATGCCCATTTATGATTGTGTGTCATTTGGTATGGGCCAAAACTATAGCAGGATGTATTATGTATATAATATTTGCATAGCTTATGGCTACATTGACCCTGTCAGATGGACCTGCTTTAGGTAATCATCTTTTGTTTCATGGTAAAGTAGTAGAAAAAAATTTGTGTTCACACTGCCTAGGGATAGCCCATTTTAAAACAGTCTGTGTCTGTACTGCATGACCTAACTTACTTCAAATTTTCTGGGTCCTGTGTTAAGTCTGATCCCTTATTGTTCTTCAGTACAATCTTCTTTTATGTAGTTCAGTATTTGAAATGATGCTAAGGTTAATACTGTAGTGGACAAAATGTTTTTTTTAAATAGTGTGAGGTTGGGAGTGTGTTGTGATGGATGGGCTGGAGGAATGTTTTGAAGAAAGTGTGGAAATGGAGAAACCAGGCCTTTCCAGATAGCGTGTCTTCATCTATCTTACCTTACTGAAGAGGGTCTGAAGTAAACTATACCCACAGCTACACATGGATTTTCATTCCAGAGGATTTGGTCACTATAAAGAAATTTCAAGAAATGAATGTGTTTCTATAGTATTGGCAGTCCAGGAACTGAGAACTGGTACTGCACTGCTAAATTTTTTGATAGTGTTATAATATCTATGTGGGTTGACTCACACATTATATTTACTTATGCTTATAAACACAGAACTGCAAAATAGGCTGGATCATTTTTACTGAAGTGAAGAAATACAGTTCAAAGGACAGGAAAAGATGAAATCAAGAAGTAGGGCACATCAAGTGATGGCTGTGAAAGGTTTCTCAAAATGGGACTTACAATACAGCTGAAGTTCTACTTTAGGTGTATATTATTTACTGGCTTTTGATCATAGACCATTGATATTAAACAGCAGTAATAATATTATTTTAATCTGTGTGGTCCTACATAGTAATCATGTGCTTTTAGGAAAGAGGAGGAAAGTGACAACTTTACAATGCAAAATTAAAAAACCCTAACAAACAAAAAACAAACTAGCAACTTAAAAGTATAAATTTGAACATATATTTTCTGAGTATTTGATCTTTAGGGCTCTCCAAACCAAAATGAAATGTATCCTAAAATGAGGCAAATGAATTTCCAATTTATGTTATCACAGAAGTACATTCTCTAATAGATATAATGGAAGCATTTTTAAGGAAAGAACCAAATTATTGTGAGAGCAATTTTGACATTTGTAGACTGATAATTTTCAGGTGTCATGCAGTTCAGACTGTTCAATTTTCACTCCAGCAACTTTTTGCTCTCCTAAAAATGTTGACGCAGAGATATAAATATGTAGGACATAACAACGTTTTTTCTGCTTCATAACTTCACCAGTGACAGAAGTACTTTCTTATTTTGACTTATATAAGCTTAAATAAATGTTAAAACTTTGTAATGAAATTTGTCAGAACAACTATTTTTCTTTGAACATATACATAAAGTTATCTGATAAGACCATTTAATTCCTACATATTTCTAATACCAACAGATAATTACCCAGATGTGACACTGTCTATAAGTAAAACAGTAAGGCCTGTTATGTCTTGTTATTCTCCCAATAAATCTGTGAGTAACAATATACCCTGTTGTACTGTACGTGAGTTTCCAGCATTCTTTAAAAACAATGTAAATTATTCTGCTTGCTTATCATTCAGATATAAATTTAAAATATATAGACACAGCATAATATCATGGAGCCTGACTTCTTTTTTGGAAAGGAAGAGTTTGAGGTGCAAAAGTGCCTGTCAAATTGATATGTAAGGGATATGTTTCCTGCTTTAGATTGTTCTTTTCTCCTCTTATATGAAGTACATACTAAAGGTAAAGCAAGTTAACAGGAAACTTATCATGTATATTAAAAATCAGAAACTTACAGAAGAAAGGTATGGTCATTATGTAAATTTTTCTCTTCTTTATCAGTATAATTACTCTAGCCCTCATTAGTTAATCCTGGTAATGCTTTTGTAGGTGTTAATATATTCGGCATTATTGTGAACTTTTCAAATCTGACCTTCTTGATATATTTCTGCAGGCTGTAAAGTGAAACATTCCACCTGCTTTTGTTTAAAATAGAAATTAATTGTTTGGAGAGCACTTTAGTGGAAATAGAGTTAACCTTTTGCTCTTCAGAAGTTCTGCCTTGATCCACCTTGAGGAAGACTTCCTTAACCCTCCTCTGCTCTACAAATTAACTGAGTGTAAACGTTATTTTATTCCATAAAATCAATGAAGATTTAAACATGGAATCACCTATATATAGAAAATCCAGTTAGTCATATAGCAGTGGTGAATAAATATTTTACACCTTAGATAAACATTTCTGTTTCTTATGGCACAGGGCAAGCAGAATCTAAAATCACAACATCATTTTTGCTTATATACAATAAGAAAACTTTTCTTTGTGTACAAATAGAGAAGCTTTCAACGGGAATTTAAAACACAAAAAGAAGGAAAGATGAACATGAAAGATAAGTTCAGTTAAGAAAAAGAAAAAAAGCATTTGCTAAGGAAGAAACAAAAGGCATTATAATACCCTAAACAAAGAGTTACCTAATTATTACACAATTACCTTTAGAGGCAACAGAATTGGAGGCTAAACTAACAATTCTCCAAGCTGTTTTAGTGAGCTGACATTTTTGATGTGACTATTTATTCTGTTCTAGCCAAGCACACTGAAAGGTAAGGGAATATACTGTAACATATTAGACTTGTGAAAATCAGGCAAATACATTCTGTGATGCCAAAAGAAAGCCAAAAGCATGACAAACTGTCACTTCATTCAAATTATGTAGCATTAATTATGATTATTGAGTAGATTCTGAAGACTTGGATGGATAATTAAACAAGTTAATTTATCTAGTAAATAAATAATAATAAAAAAATTAATATATAGTGTCACAAATCAGACATAGTTGGTAACAGGAAGTTATGTCCTAAAAAGTCAGGGTAATTTAATTTGATAGTTACAGACAGTCCTACAATTAGTACTCAATAATCTTACATTTTTATTGTGTCATAAAACACAGAGCTAGCTGAAGCAGCTATACATGATGTCTTGCAATTTATTAATCTAGTACTAAATTCTATTAACATTGCACATGATCAGTGCGTTAGCACCTTACTTCTAGTAGATTGATTTTAATAAGGTTGCTATTAGGTTAATAAGGATAATAAGTCTTTGTAAAAGCTATTTCTGCATTTAAAAGCACTTGAATTTCTCCATTTGTCCTACTCAACAAAAATGAAAACACATCACTGTGTGTTATTGGTCAGTAGCCATCATGAATATGGTTGTGCTAGGGAGTGATAGTATACAAATTTTGTGGTATGGGGAAACCTTCACAACCAATTATTTACTGTATTTTTCCATCAAGTGATCTCTAAGTTTCCTGTAAGGTCAGACAAGACATGCAGCTGGTATAACTGTATTGAAGAAAGTATCCAGTTCCCCCTTCTCTCAGCTACACGGTCCTGTGAAGTCCTGATGTTTAGTCCTCTAATAGGCTATGGGACCAAATGAAAATCACCAACATTATGTTACCGATGAGCACCAGGGGTAGCACAAGGATGAAAGAGGAAGGGATATATGGGATGGGATAGGAGGACTCCCTTACTGTGCGACCATCATATGAAGCCACAATATTATTCACTATTCTCAAGATGTTAAATATTCAAACATTAATATCAAATACACAAATATTTGAAACTAACTTCTTCAAAAGGTCTTTGTGATAAAAAGAAAACCCAAACAAGTACAACCTTAATCCACGCTTTCAGAATTATCTACCAACTTTTCCTGTGAAATTTAAAATAAAAAAGAATATACCTGATATTGAATATAATCATTGAGACAGATTTTCTCTCATTCTCCCTCTCCTCCAATATCCCTTTCTCAGATACCCAAGTAATTCAAGGAATTAGCCATTTCCCACCTTTGTCTTATATAAATAAGTACAGATCTGGTCATTTTGAAAAAGGCCAAGCGTTAAAATCTGAGTTTCAAGAGAAACGACATTTCACCTAATATTTGTGTGAGAAAGCTGTCTAATTCATTATGCTTTCTTCCCAAGATTTTGCACACTAGCCAGCAAAAAAACAAATACCTAGAACACCTTTCCAACGAAATTTAAAGATTTGCATATTTTTTTGACATCATCTATTTTGGCCATTTTCTTCATAATTTTAACAGATATATTAGTTTTGTCTTGTTGTACGTGAGCACTCAAAGATAACTGCCCTAAGGCATATTCATTTAAGGAGGAGCTTTCCAAAATGACAGCAAATACTTTCTGATTATGCTCAAAGGAATCCAATTCAGTACCCTAGCCCTTTTTTCCTTTCAAATAGTGACTTAAATGAGTACTCCTCCCTCATATAGATGCAACTGTCTCGAAAATTACGTGTCATAAATGTCTTAAGAAATAACTGAGAAGCTGAAAAAAAAAAAAACAAACAACAAAACCGAGATAGGTTTTCTAAAGATTTTTTCAAATTTGAACTCTTCCTTATTTTTTTGATTTTATAACTTATAAAAAAAAAATATAAGATTTGAATGGAAAAACACCTTCAAGTTCTGCATTGGTTTTCTTCCTATGAAACTTTATGCCTATCAGAAAATAGCTTCTGACCCACGTTGCCTTTTTCTCCAGTGCCAGGTGTTGATATATTTCAAGGCTTTTTTTTTTTTCTCCAAAAGCATTTACCAAATCAACTATATGCATTTTCTGGGGAAGATCTAGGTACAAAATTACACTGTATTTTTTTCACGTAACAGAGGATCAGAGTGTCCAAAAGCAGCACTGGAAGGCAGAATCTTTCTTTTGGGTTCTTGGCTGCATTTCAGAGAAGTGGCTTTTCTCAAATTCAAAAAATAATCTGACAAAAACATTTCTCACAGTACTCAGCAAGATAATATTAGAAAGTCTAAACCACTCTTCTAGTTTGGTGGCAGCATTGTTTGCCTGATAACCAGAGGAGTGGAAAGAGAAGGAGAGTACAGATAACCCAAGACAAACATAAGCATCTCGTACTTTGGCCGTGGAAAAAGTGTACACCCATCCATACAAAATGTCAGTTCTTGGTTGTGAATGGAAACTTATTCTATGTATTTGACATGTTAGGAAAACCTTGAGCAAACCCGGTGCCATATTTGGGTATGTTTGTTTTCCTCTATGACTGCAACTAGAAGAGATTCCAGGAAGATTGCTACACTGAAGAATTTCTATAGATTAAATATTGGACTGCCACTAGTTTAAAAAAGATAAACATGTCACTTCATGATACTTCTCAAGATAAGCAGAGCTGGGAAAGGCAGACACTGAATTTCACTGTCTGTGCTATAACATGGTTGTCTTCTAACATGTCACTACGACTTGATTCTGTGTTTTGTAAATATGTAATTTGAAAAATTTACTGGTAAGCCAGATATGAACTGACTGGACTTATTAAATATTTGGGTGATTGAGATAATTAGTCTTATTCTTTTATTTTCCCTTACCATTTTCAATTCTTTGTTTTCTGCAGGCTATTTTCTTTTTCTTTTTTGTTTTCTTTTTCTTTCTTTTTCTTTTTTT
>JAVJGJ010000014.1:40878960-40898384 GCA_035590215.1 Microhierax caerulescens
TTTCTTTTTCTTTTTCTTTTTCTTTTTCTTTTTCTTTTTCTTTTTCTTTTTCTTTTTCTTTTTCTTTTTTTTCTTCTTTTATCAAGAGACTGAGCAAAAGCTGAATGTCTATTCTATATGAGACTTGAATTAGATAAGAAAAACTGATTTAGTTTTCAAAATGCCTTCCCTTACTTTGTTGTAAATCTGAACAGAATACTTACAGCAACACACAATTTTTAAAGTTGTTTCAGTAATAATCAGTAGTCAATTATTATTATTTACATTTGCTATGAAGCCTTAGAGAATTCATTTAACAAGAATCTTAAACATTGAAAACCAATGTGAGTTAAGGTCTCTGCCACTGTTGAAAAAAATCAGTGGTTATACAGTCTAATAAGACTATAAGCTGTTGGTTTAATGGAAAAAAGCTAAGATGATAGAAAAAGACAAGGTCATGGTAATACTGCTTTTCTGTTTACATAACTATACATCTTTAATATCTTTGTATCCTGCTATGTCAGAGTCTCTTATTTGGTGGAAATAAAGGAACTCTTCTGCATTTCAGTGGTAATGAGTAAAGGCAGCAATTTGTTGAGATTTTTCTAAGCTGATATGAAAACATCTTGATACATGTTGATACGTGAATTAAATAAGAAAACAAATTATGTTTGGTTTCTTATCTAATTCATGTACTATGGCATTTTAACCAACATTTTGTGTACAAAGTTTTTGAGGATGTTAATTGTATACATAGTTTTAATACATCTGTTCATATTAATGTTTAGTCATCAGTTTATACATAAAGGAATAGTGTAAATTACCTTGAAACAAATCACAAAACTTCACATTGAAGTAATATCAGAAACTGTTACTAATAATCATCTTAGAAATATAATTTGTTAAAATTTAAAGACAAAAACTGTACTCCTCCCTTGCTGAGAATTGAATTGAAATTAGAATGTCTGGGCTTTGCTGTGTGAACTTAACTGGGTATTATGTTTCTACTCTTCCTGTAAAAGACATGGGAAAGTAAGCTCAGTGGAAAGTGGAAAAGAACTTAGATGGAAATGTTAGGAAATTATTTTATTTTATAATTGAACAACCAAACCTTTTACTCATGTTGAGTAAAATTTTTGTACCTATATGAAGTATTTTAAGTTCAAAATAATTTTAAAAAAGACTTTAAGATACTATTTTCTTGCTTGGATTTCTCTGATGCTAACACACCTGCACAAAGATACTGTCAGCAAATATACTTGCTTTGGCAAAAAGTATCTTATTGGTCCTTACTATTATGCCAAGATTTCATCTGTTTTATTAATATGTGTATACAGTGATGACGTGAAATAAATCTGTATTTTGTCAGGTTTTGTTAATATTTGAAAATAAAATAGAAGTAGTAATTTTACTGCATTCTACAAAGAACAAAGTGACCACATTTTGTAGTAACATTATTTATGGCACATTGAATTATTCATATCTGACTCGCTGGTCTATTGATGTCAAATTTCTGCAGTATAAAATAGGGAAAGGAGGGAAAGGATAAACTAGTGACATGCTTTATACTTAAATTCCAGTTCTCTTGGAGGTGGGGAACACTTATTTTCCTTGTGTTTTGGACACAATTAAAATGTGGGGGGGTTCTTTAATTTTATGCAAGGGTCAGACCTTTATCTTCCACTGAATAAAGTGCTCTCTATGCAGTTTATGTGGGCCAGGCTAAATGAGTTTATTCTTTTATGAAGAAAATTAATCAGAACACCCCAATTTTTTCTGTGTCCCACAAAAGAGACCTAAACCATTCCAGTCAAGAGCTGAACACTCTTAAAGACAGTTTAGCATGATCTAGTAGTTATAATAGAACAAGACAGCATTTATTAGACATCTAATCTGAAGCCAAAGTCCTGAAGTCAGAATGCCCAGACTGTACTAATGAAATCCTTTATTATGCAAAGCAGCACAGGGCACCTGTGAAGCCTTTTTTTCCCAATGGGTTTACAAAGTGCAGCTCCATGTACTCTTCAGTGGAAAAGCTGGTTTAAAAGTTCACTTTTCAAACACCACTTGCTCATTCCTGCCCTATGCTAGAATTAATTTCTCCAATGTAGCAGTGCAACTATTTGTAACGCTGTGCTGTAAACTGAATCATTGACATGAATAACAAACCTTGGAGACTCTTTTATTAATACACTTAATTTCAGGGATCAACTCTATGTTATGACCTTCCAGGTGTTTTCAGCAGCACAAAAGAAAAGGTAGTGAATGAGAGCAAGCAGTGGGGGGTCAAGAGGTATTCATTTGTGTAGGAAGTGGGGACCTCATAAATTAGCTTTAGTTCCAAAGAAAATATACGTCAAACTCTTAATCTTCCACCTGTTCTCTTCTTTAATACAACTTCTATTCACATTGTTTTTCTGTTCCTCCCTCCAGGGGGGATTCACTGCTTAAAGCAAATGTCTGATAGTTGAAATTTCCATTCTCTTCAGCAAAGTGTAATTTCTCAGGTAGGAGGGTCCCACTGAATTCCCAACAGTGCTGCATACACTATCATAAATACCTGCAACCTCCCATCATAATGTAAGATTTGTAACACATTCTTTCCTTTATTTCAGATGTAGAGAGAAAGGAAAACTAAGGCAGGCTAATGATGACAAATGTATTCTCACACTCTCCATGCATTCAGTCCTGCATCTATTGTAATTAACAAACTTCTCTTTTACTTCAAAGGAAACAGATTGCTGACAAACTGTAGATAGACTGAAACAGTAAATCAAAACAATACATGTAATAAGCAGTAGAAGTAATCTCTTCAGTTGTATGTTATATCTTACATTATCTTGATATAATTCCTGCTCCTTTAACAAAATTTAGTAAAAGAATACAAAGTAGGGCAAGTATGAAAATTGAATAGCCTGGGCAAATACTGCATACAAAAGTACTGAGCAAAGGCCAAATCTTCAGTAGAAAAATCCTGCTTGTTTGGTTTCGGTTTGTTGGTTGCGGGTTTTTTTTTGTTTGTTTGTTTGTTAGGTTTTTTTGCCCCAGATTCTGACAGCTGTTTCACTTCATAAATCATGGGAAGGAAAATATGAAAGTTATCTTATGTACCCTTTACTCAGCCTGTGATGACATTGCAGCACATAAGAAATATTTTGTCTCAAAATTATGCACAATTACAGTATCACAAAGTCACAGAACAGAACTGTTGAGGCTGAAAGGGACCTCTGGAGGTCATCTTGTTTAACACCCCTTGCTCAGATAGGGTCACCTACACCCAGTTGCCCAAGAACATGTCCAGATGGCTTTTGGTTACCTCCAAAGGAAACTCCACAACATCTCTGGGCAACCTGTGCCAGTGCTTAGTCACCTTCACAGTAAAATGTCTTTTCCAATGTTCAGAAGGAACCTTTTGTGTTTCAGTTTGTGCCCATTGCCTCTTGACCTGTTAATGGGCACCACTGAAAAGAGTCTGGCTCCATTTTGTTTACATACTCCCTTCATATACATTGATGAGAAATCCCCTGAGCCTCATCTTCTGCAGGCTGAACAGTCCCAACTCTCTCAACCTTTCCTCCTATGAGTGGTGGTCCAGTCCCTTAGTCGTCTTTGTGACCCTTCATTGGACCCTCTGCAGTATGTTCATGTGTCTTTTGTACTGAGGAGCCTACACCTGGATACAGTACTCCAGGTGTAGCCTCACCAGGGCTGAATAAAGGGGAAGGATTACTTCCCTCTGCTGCTGGCAATAATTTCCCTGATGCAGCTGACAATACCATTAACCTTTTTTAATGCTTGCTCTTGTTCAAATTGCTGTCCACCAGGACTTCCAGGTCCTTTTCTGCAAAGCTGCTTTCCAGCTGGTCAGCCCCCAGCTGATGCCTGGAGTTGTTCTTTTCTATGCGAAGGACTTTGCACTTCCACTTGTTGAACTTCATGAGGTTTATCTAGCCTGTTGAGGTCCCTCTGGAAAGCAGCATGACCCTCCACCATAACAGTAATTCCTCCCAGTTTAGTGCAAACTTGTTGATGGGCACACTGCTCTATCATCCAGATCATTAATTAAGAAGTTAAACAGGACTGAACCCAGTATTGACCACTGGGGTACGCCACTTGGTCTCTAACTGGACTTTTTTCCACAGATTACCACCCTCTGGGCCGGGTTTTTCAGGTACTTTTCAATCCAGCTCACAGTCTACTCATACAGCCATCTTCTGAGGATCTTATGTGAGGCAATGTGAAGACTTCACTACAGTCCAGGCAGACAATATCCACTGCTCTACCCTGTCCTGGTTTCAGGTGGGATAGAGTTAATTTTCTTCTTAGAAACTGGTGCAGTGCCATGTTTTGGATTTGGTGTAAGAGCAGTATTGATAACACACCGGTGGTTTTGGTTGTTGCTGGGTCATGTTTATACTCAGTCAAGGACTTTTCAGTTTCTTGGACCCTGCCAGTGAGAGGGCTGGAGGGGCACAGGGAATTGGGAGGGGACACAGCCAGGACAGGTGACCTGAACCAGCCAAAGAGCTGTTCCATACCATGGGACGTCATGCTGAGTATATAAGCTGGGGGAAGAAGAAGGAAGAGGGGGACATTCAGTGTTAGGGCATTTGTCTTCCCAAGTGACCGTTACACGTGCTGGAGCCCGGCTTCCCTGGGGATGGCTGAGCGCCTGCCTGCCAGTGGGCAGTGGTGAATGAATTCCTTGTTCTGCTTTGCTTGTGTGCATGGCTTTTGCTTTACCTGTTAAACTGCCTTTGTCTCAACCCACGTGTTTTCCACTTTGACTCTTCCAAATCTCTCCCCCATTGCAACGTGTGGGGGGGCTGAACAAGTGGCTGCATCTTGCTTAGCTGCTGGCTGGGGTTAAACCATGACATACCCTCAACTACCATGACAGTCATTTCACTGTAGAAGCTTATCAGGTTGCCCAAGTTGCATGACTTGCCCTTGGTAAAGCCATGCTGACTACTCCTGATGATTTTCTTGTTTTCATGTGTCTGGAAATTGTTTCCAACATTAGCTGCTCCATCATGTTCCCAGGAATCAAGGTGAGGGTGACCAGCCTGTAGTTTCCTTGGTCTCTCTTGTTGCCATTCTCAAAGATGAGGTTGGCATTTGGTTTCCCCCAGTTTACAGACACTTGTCCAAGTTACTATGATCAATCAAAGATTATCAAGAGTGGCCTCACAATGACATCTGCCAGCTTCCTCAGCACTCTTGTGTGCATGCCATCAGGGACCATGGCCTTATGCATGCACAGTTTGTTTATCTATTCCCTGATCTGATCCTGTTCTACCAAGGGTACATTTCATTTATGTTTCTTATTCCAGCCTTTCTCCTGTGTCTCTGATACCTGGGATTCCTGAAGGCTGGTCTCACTAGTAAAGACTGAGGCAAAGAAGTCATTCAGCACTTCTGGTATCCATTGTAACCAGATCCTCTGTCCCATTGAACATTGGGTTCACATTTTCCTTAGTCTTCTTTTTTGTCACTTATGTACTCTTAGAAGCCCTTCCTGTTGTCTTTGATATTTCTGGCTAGATTCCATTCCATCTGGGCTTTAGTTTTTCTATCTTCATCTCTGGATGCTCAAACAATTTTTCTGTATCCCTCTCAGGTTATATGTCCTTGCTTCCAACTGCTGTAGGCTCTATTTTTGTTTGAGTTTGGCTAGGAGAATCTTGTTCATCCACTCAAGCCTCCTGGCATTTTTGCCTGACTTCATATTCTTTTGGATGGAAGGCTTTTGAACTTGGAGGAGGTAATCCTTGAATATTAACCAGTTTTCTTGGGCTTCTTTTCCCTCCAGGGCCTTATCTCATGAGATGCTTCCAAGCAGATTTTTGAAGAGGCCACAGTCTGCTCTTCTGAAGCCCAGAGCTATAAGCATGCTTTTCATTGTCCTCCCTGTCTTCAGGACCCTGAACTCCACCATCTCATGGTCACTGAAGCAAAGGCTGTCTTTGACCTTTACATTACCAACTCCTCATTAGTGATTATTAGGTCCAGTAAAACAGCTCTCCTCAGTGGCGCTCCTTGTCACTTGGAGGAGGAATTTGTCATCAATGCACTCCAGGAACATCCAGGATTGCTTATGTTTCACAAACACCCTCCACTGAGGTGGTTGAAGTCCCTGAGGATGATCTTATCTGTCTGTAGAGGGCATAAGCCACTCATTCTTCCTGGTCAGGTGGCTTACAGCAGATGCTCACTATAATGACACATTTACCCATCCTGCCTTTTATCCTAACTCATAATTTCCTAGATGGCTTCTCATGCATCCCCAGAGAGAGCTCCCTGCACTCACTCTACCCACTCTCTTATAGAAAGAATAACTCCTTTTTCTCATCTTCCTGTCTTCCTAAAGAGCCTGTATCTCTCCATTGCAACAGCAACAAATTAACGTAACCCAAGCCTTTTTTCACACTGTGCACACCTAGCATGAGATAGTCAGGGTTTTGTTTTGTTTTGGGTTTTTTTTTTGTTTTTTTTTTCCATTTTATCTTGTCTCTGTCTTTATCTCTGGATCATTGCAATTAAGATTTCTACCATATTAAAAATTTGCTATCCAGTCAGCAGTGCTTACAGTTTGTGGCACAGGCAGCTTCAATAGTGCTGCTGGTAGTAGTGCCAACAGGAAAATAATTCTGACCTGCTGTATAGGATATGAAATATCAATGTGGGGACTTCAATAATTCTCATAATTCCCATAAGAAAAATTTTGATGGTCCAGCTCCAAAATAAAGCTCCATATAAACCAGAATATCTTGATTTTTGTGTTATTTCAGTTTCTTTTGGGTTTGTTGTTTCTGATTATTAAGATATCTGAAAAACTTCCTGCTCTGAAAAGAGTAGATGAGAAAACTAAGTTCTTCACAGTGCAGTTCTTCCTGCTTTTCTGATTTCCAGTTCATTGACCAGATGAGTACCAGCAAGGAAATTACATTATGCCATATCCAGATTCAGCCCATAAATCCCAATGTATAGGCAGTTGCTTAGATCTTCTGTGTAAACTATATTGTTCTGGGATATCAGCTGGTCTTAACTGAAGCACACTTTCCACAAAGTATATCTTCAATCGAAGTATATCTTTTTTTTTTTTTTTTTTTAACAGTATTTCCCATTATGAGTAGCTAGGGATTTTATACCTGTGTTTCAGAACTGTTTGGGCATTTTTTTTTGTCATCCTGTGACTGATCAGGAGATTTTCAGTGGAATTTTGCCTGTCAGTAAACTACAGTTTATTGAAGTCACATGGCTTGCTGATTTTGGTGAATCCCGTCTGATAATGAAAACTAACCTCATTGTCCTGACTTCTTGGCAGCCTGCTTACCTGACCATCTTGGAGTTTCTCTAAGACAGAAAGAATTCCAAGCTCAGTGTCCAGCTGTTTCCCAGGAAGGATGGTGTGGGACAGGTTTCCTGAAATTTCCAAATTCTTTGGGTACTTGGCATTGCAAGCAGCCAATTCCATGATATAATGCTGGATGTAAGATTCCTGTTTATTTAAAAGCCCCCTTTCCCCCTAGTTTGGAGTCTTAGTCTCCTAGACATTTTGAAGTATCACTCCACCCTGCCCCAAGAAAAAAAGATAATTAAAAATAATTAGACTGGTTTTTGAACTGTCTTATTTTACTTGCAGCTTAAACTGCTCTAAGATAGGTATTTTCTATATAAGTTTTCTCTCACATGCTGGCTTTTGTAAACATTCCTTTTTATCCTTAAGTTCTTAGAAAAGATAAAGCCTTTTGTACCATACCCTGTGATGATTTCTACAAACAAAGGCCAGATACAAATTATAAATTAAAACCTATTTCTTACAATAAACTTTACACTTTACATTGTTTTCATGCATCCATCTCAAAAGTTATATGTATAGGAGAAAAATAATGGTAGATTTATTTTTCCAAATAAGGAAGTGGGGATGTGGATAAGTGACTTGACTAAGGTTGCATTAATACATTAATATTAATGTAAAGTTGAACAGAGTCCAAAGCTGATCGCTGTGTAGGGTACTACAGAAATGTAGCTACTATAATGTCACAAAAATCACAAAAATAGTAGGTAGCTAAATTTCATATTCAACAGAAAAGTTAAATACTACAGGAAAAAAAAAAGCAGATAAAATTGTTCAAGTTTTTTATTATTATTATTTTTTTTAGTAGAGGGAAAATAAAACAAAGATTAAATTCTTGTGAAGTTTGGAATCATACCTGTGGAAGCTCAGTCAAACTATACTATTCACCTTGAAAGAAATGGAATTTGACTTTTTCTTTCTGTGTAAGTCATTGTCCCTAGTAATAATGATCTCCTAGCAGATAGTCAGTCAAAAGATTAATAGAATTAAAATATTTGTAAAATAAGCCTGTCCTCTCTGATAACTAACTTGTTTTATTTTTTTTTCCCTTTCCCTTTGAAAGACAGTAAACAGAAACAAAGCCGGCAGCAATACAAAGAAAGCTAACACATTAAAGAGGGATTAGCTTCAGGAGGCTATGACAGATGTAAAGTGCTTTGCCCACATTGCTATGTGATGTTCAACATATGTTGTCAATTAAAAATTGCTTAAGAAATATTTAACAAGGCAAAGCTAACATACTCCTAGTTTTTAAGAATATATGGAGCTTATGCATCACTGCTCCTAATTTTTTTTCAGTTTTACTGTAAGCTAAGAAGAACCTTATATAACATGTCTCAAAACTAGTTTATATTTTAAAGTAGCCCTTTAATTCAATATATTGGAAAACAGCATTTGTTTCATCTTTTAGTAAGATGATGACTGGATAAATTTAGCTGGCAGAAGATCTGCTAAACTGGTTAAATTAGTTTTCTGCAGTAAAGAATCATTCAATACATTTATGAAAATTGGTATCTAACTGCACATCATAGGCTTTAGCACATTCTTTACCTAGATTTTACTAATGCCAATTTCTGGGAAATTTTTATAGTAAACACTGAGGTACATGACACAAGTTCCTAGGTTAAATTGCTATTTTATTATCTTTCTTATCTCCTACACCTGAATCTTTCCCTGTGCAAGATGTCAGCCATTCTTTTTTTTTTTTTTCATTTTTTTCTTTTTTATTTTCTAAAATGATGAGGTTTTATGCCCTATTCAACCCCCAAATAGCCCCTAGACACTATTTTCTGTCTTCTCTCCAAAATACAAGTGCTGTTCTAGACAACTGTACTGCAAAGCCTCCATTCAAGAAAACAGCAAACTTCTTGTTGAACCTGATGCCTAAAGATCTCTTCACAAAAGACATGATCCTAATGTTAGGAGATTTCTGAAAGCACCTTTGTTGTCTTATGAGCACAAACAAAAAGTCTTCTATGTGTGAGAGAACAGAGATTTTCAGTCATCTATGAAAATACAGGTTATGGCTGTGGAGTGTATGTTAAATCCTGTGTGGAGGTAGAGGGACTAAATTTGTGGAAGAAATCAACAATAGGTCTGCAGAGATTTTACAGTATCTAGCCATCCCCACTGACTCCTGAATATATCCCCACAATGAATTAACCATTCAGTTAAAGTTTGTAGTCCCACTGGTAATAATATTTCTATCTTGAATCACCTCTGATGGAATTGTGTTTCCAATTGGAAAATATGAGTGTTTAAAAATAAAAATTACAGGGCTTATTTCAAAACTCTTTGTACTTCTTAAACACATATTTCAGATTACTGCATACATCATCCGATAACCAAACATCAGCCCAACTCCTTCTTCCCTTTAAATAAGATATAAAGGTACTCAAGAGGTATTCAGAGAACTGTGAACTGTATGTACCCTTAAAATGTCTGGAAATGCACACAAAATTGCTATGGTGATGGATGTTAATTTAGGGGAACAATATAGAACAGCTAGATATCTGCCTCAGTGAGAGACAGAAAAAGGTGTGGAGGAGGAAATAAGATTGGTTTTCTGTATACAGAACTGGAACTACTGATTAATTAAAATAAATTTTAAAAGTGACAAATGTATTGATCCCAAGGACTGGTAGATCATGTTACACAATCCAGTTTTAAATCCAAACTAAAATAAAATATATGCAAAGCATAATGTCTCTGGTTTTGTTCAAAAGTAAAACTGAAGTCTGAGAACCATGTAACCACTTCAGAAGTTTATTATGGTCAGTTTCAAATTAACAGACTCTCCTGTCTGTATGAAGAGAAGGCTGATATATATAAAAAATCCATTCTACAAAATTGCCATGGCATGTTTTCTGCCTTTATTCAGGTACCAGTTACCTTATTTTCTACTTACCTGTTTTGGTTTTAGTCTTATGGTCCAATTTATGATTTCTTTGGTATTAATTTTTTTTTTTTTTGACTTTTGAAAGCAAAGTTGGTGTTACTAGGTGTGTTATATATTGCTGCAAACACCTATGCAAAGATTTGCTAAGAAACAAATTAGCATTCATATTTGTTTCATGAGTTTATTATCAAGATATGTTAGAATAGTTTTGTGTTTGATTAAAATGTTCACTAGCTTTTGAAGGAAAGTGCATATATGCCTTGCAAATTGATATTCAACTTTGGGGGTGCCTTTGCAAATCTTGAGAGCTAACAGTAACTGGAATAGTTCTGCCAACTTCATCTCTGTCATCATGTAAGCAATAGGCAATCAATGGTAGCTCTGAATCTGAACCAAATATGCAGATATTTCTAAAACTCATCACATCTTTGTGAATTTTTACTACTGTATGGTAATTTTTTTCAGTCATAACAAAATAAAAAAAATGTAATTATCAGTATTATAGGATAATTTTAGATCAGAAATGCAACCACTTAGGGTTTATAGCAGTATCCTCCTGTTTATGTCCTCATTTCCAGCACCCACACGCCTATAATTTTGATGACCCAATCTTTCATTTGTTAAAAGTGCTGACTAGAAAGGTGTGTAAAGATATAGTTATTTAATTATTATTTATTATTAATTAACTGTATAGACAAAAACTGTGCAAGCCCCTTCCCTTTTCTACCTGTTATATAGAGGCCCACATGGTTTGTAAAAGCAGTCAAAGAAGTTGTATGCTGTGGTGGTGAATTGTCACGGATATCCATATTAACTTGTGTCAGTACCACATTACATTGCGATATCGTGGTTATAGCAGCTTAAGCGTACATGTATCCTTTAACTTATTTCTGTAGAGTTGATTTACCACATCAGTAGTGCAACTTGTTGAAACTGGGCCTCTCTCTTCAGCATGCTAACACAATTGGCAACTTGTACCAGCTGTAGAGTGGTTAATTGTATTGTGTTTTGCCTTGATGGCCTACATAGGTTGAAAGCTTCTGGCTGCTATTAGTTTTTGATGTGGACTGCTTCTATGGAAATGGTCACATCCTCTCTATCCCAACAGGCTACAATGTGCGTATCAATTTCCTAAGGTGTGCTCAGCAGAAAGCAATCTTGGGGGGGCAGAGGTATAGAAGGGGTGGACAAATTAGAACTTACAAAGGATTTACCTTCTCCATTTTCATTCTGTGTACAACTTCCTAAATATCAAGGTAGAGGCTGTCACCTGAACTAAACTGGTTGTGCTGTGCTTTGAACATTCATTGTTTTATTGTAAAGTCTGAATCAGAGACTTTTTTCATCTGCCAGTTTAGATCTCTTAATAGAAAATGAAAGTCTACAATGGCATGGAAGTGGCTGAACAGGTAGTGACAGTTGAGTTTGCACTGAAGATAACTGTTATGCAGGATTTGGCGCTGCCAGAGCTGTCTAAACCTGGGTGATAAGAACATGTTTTTTAACCCTTTGGAGAATTTTAATCCAAGTCTTCAACTTGACTTTGCTTAATCATATCTAACTCATATGTCTTATGACGGCTGTAGAAAGGCATGAAAAATTCTAATGCTCAGTGGCCCAGATCTGCAAAAATCATACTCAAATAAAAATATGCATCCAATTTTATATACACAACAGTAAATTCCAGAATGTGAGCAACTAGAAAATATCTAACATGAAAAGGTGTCTGAAAATGATAAAAGTAGGGACTTAGCCTTATTAGCTTGGTTTCTGTCATTATGAATGTGCCTTTTTCTTCTTTCACAGGCAAGATTCTTCAAATGTGTCTTCTGCGTGCTTTAAATTTTGCATAATTTTGTATGTTACCTGTTCCACTTTTTAAATTGCAATGTATATTGATAATTCATTTCATGAATTACTACCTATTCAATTAACTAATTTATTACATACTCCCTGAAAAAATAATAAAAATCATTCTGTTCCTGTTTCTGAAATAGTTACTCATTTGTACCCCTAAATTATCTACAAGGCAGTCTGGCTGAAGATTAATCCTACTGGAAGAAAGCACTAAAGGAAATAATTTTAAAAATCAAGAAGTGACTATTATCTTTAGAACCTGAAGACAGGTAAGTGAGATAGGTCTTGATCCTGTAATACACAGTTGCATAGGGAAACAATTTTCAAGGCACAGTAACATAGAGCTCCAGGGAAATCAGTGAAGTGTCTCAGAGACTGGAAATTGCTGCTTAAAACTTCTTGTAGAGTTGTGTAATGCAGGGAGTTAATGGATTGGTACTTTTACTTATGTCACTGTATATTTTGATGAGCCATAGGTGAAGTGAATCTCATTTAATCTGCCAGAGGGATGGAAACAGTATTTTTATTTTGTCATACTTTTTAATTAAATTTTTCCACAATTTGGCTTCTTTGCCATGTTTAGGAGATTTGCTTTTCATTATTGTGATAGAATATGAAAAACTTCATATTTCCTTGCAATAGAGTTTGTGGGTTTTTTTGTTATGTTTCTGATAGTCACAGTATTTTGTTCCTAAGATAAATTTAATTCATGTATGAAAAAAAAATATGTATTTTCAATTTCTTATTCAGAAAAATATTCATTGTGTGAACTTTGAAATAGAGGGTAGAATATAAATCTTAGTTTTTAAAAACTTCATCCTATAAACCTCTTCATAACATTACTGAGGTTAGCAATACCAATGGAGATACCTACTTCACCTGCACAGAAAACAACAGATGTATAAATGCTCACTGTATCATGGCTGAAGGTCTCTCTACCTCGTGGTAGATTCATCTTGGAGAGATTCTCATAGATTTTGTATCTGAATTTGTGTCAGTAAATCAAACAATACCAAGGAAGACTAGTGTGCATGGGAATGCTATCATCTGTATTGCTAAATTGTTAGAAAGTTCTGTAGGATCGTTTCAGCTCATATAAACATTCCTAGTTGTTTTTGAGCACCATTGAAGAGTGAGCATGAGTAAGGAAACGTTCCTAACAGGCAATTTGGATATTGCCATTCTATCTTGGAAAGTAAAGGAACATCTCAGTCTGGGTATGAGCCAATCCATACCAGAGTGCAGTGTTAGTGAATAATGCCAGGTATACTACTTAGTTTACTAACACAGATGTACACGTAAGTTTAAAATTTTACTCATAAATTCAGCATCCTTTGTTAATTTATTTATTAAGAAAGGAAAAATTGGCCTATAATAGCTTTTCTTGCTTCTAGTGCCTCTCACATTTGGTACCTATTTGTTCCTTTCCTTCATTTTGTCTCCTCTGTAGGTCTTTCTTTTGCCCTCTTTTTCACCCTCTTTTAAAGATAATGATCTATATATCTCCCATTGCAGGCAAGAGCAGTGCCCTCTTTCCCTTTGTTCTGTTGCACTACACCCACTGTTCTGTTCTCCTTCATTGTCCCTACTCTGTTATCTCCTCTAAGCTTTTTATCCACATTGTTTCTTGTCTTTTGCGTGCTTCAAGTCACAATGAAGTTGTGGCCTGTTCAGAAGTTTTCAGGTCAAATATTATAAATTGGAAAATGCTGGGTTCCAACTAAGCAGCTACAAATTTAGAAGTGAGTTGAGATGATTTTAAGAGAACTTTAGACTTTTAAATGTGTTTACTGATTTATGTATTTTCCAAAAGAGAGAGAAAAATAAATAGAAACTACTAATTTATCTTGATTTTAAGATCACTAGTTTTTATTTTAGTGATTAGTGGAAAAGGAGGAAAAACTAAATTCACTGTATTGAATTGACTTTCTGCTAACAAGTCTTCATTTGCACAAGTCTGAGACTAATCATAGTTAAATGCTTAATCAGGCTATTGGGAAGTAAATCTGAATTAAAACTGAACAATTTTTTTTTTTTTTTTTTTTTAAATTATGAAAAGGTCTAAAGAAAAAAACCCAACATTTTAAAGCATGGGGAAATGCAGCATTTCTTTCTTGTACCCTGAATCCAGCTGGAACACATGCAGAGGAGACACAGTTCCCCTTGTATTTATCACAGCAACCTTCTGGTAAGGTTAACCTTCTTACTTCTCTCCCTTTTTGGATTAGACTTCCATTACACTTACTTCTGTACTGTTGAGACACCGAATTGACTTTCTGTGTTGACTGCCACACATGTCATGTTATGTTCTTATTTTGTTTGAAAATCAGTTTCTTGCATAGTTTCTCATTAAACTTTGTTTCAAAATCTGTTTAGTTTTGTTCATAATATATGTATAACATCTTTATATTATGAAGCACAATTTTTCCAAGTATAAACTAATATAGACTGCTGAAAAAAAAAAAAAAAAAGCCAGATTCAGAGGATACTTTAGCTAAGGGACAAATCTACAGCTGTTTTAAAATTAAGTAACACTATTTTTCTGGCATTGTGTTGATTTACAAGATCTGTGTATTTGACTTTATATATCCAAAATATATTGCATATATATTCAAAAGATGAACGTTTAGCCTTTCAGTAAACATTCTCAGTATTCAGTTGGATATTTTTAAACATTAAATAGCCTCTATTACCAAAACTTTGGATGACTTCAAAGTTAGCAAATTACTTTCAGGAGACCACAGTCTTGAAACCACTCTTAGCTCAGGCTCAGAATTTTCTATTACTGTACAAGAAAATCAGTTAAATACTATGGCCTGGTTTCATTCTAGTGCTTTGTGAAAAAACAGGAAAGTTCATCCACAGTTTTTGCATGGCCTATGTAAGGGACACAGTAGTAACAGTCACCTTGCTTTGCTGTTCGAAATATAAAGCTCTAGAGCTGTTCTGTATGCAGGCACATAGTGTAATCATGGGAGGTGAAAATGGTAATAGAGCCAATAGCTACATGGCCCATGTGGCCTGTGGTTAGACTGGTGGAACAAAACTGGCATGTAGGAGAAAGCTTGCTTTGCTGCATAATAAATTTGAAGCAAATGTTCTAGAAGGGGCCTCCAAATTGTTCATACTGGTTTGTCTTTCTAGCCCAGGTATGCTGACTTCTAAAACTTTTAGTCTGTATCTTGACATTTCATACAAATAGTTAACTGTCAGCTCGGACTCAGAGTTCTTAGTCTTCTCCTTAAGCTGCCTGAGTTATTTCCTTCTTTTAAGGTGAGATGAATTCTGTTCTAAACATGCCTGTTACCATCTGTTGCCAAAAAGGGAAGCTCATCTATATGCAAGTGTTTATAAAGTTTACAGTCAGGTACATTGAATTCCACCTTGAATGTCACAGAAATCTATACTTTTCTAGTTAATGCAAGCTCTCTTGTTCATCTTACCCTGGTTACATTTCAGTCTTACAGATTCTTAGTGTCCAACATGTTCAAGGAGAATCCACATGCCTGAAGGCTAGCCCAGAATCTTCTCTGATTATTCAATACTCTTTTTCTTTGGCTTGACAAACACATCTTGTTCTAATTTTATCCACTAAGAATGCTGCTGCAGATAAAGTTTTTTCATCTTGACCACTGACTATAATATCGTTCTACATTCCCTCACTACTCTCTGATCTCAAGCAGATCCTTGCAGTGCAATCTTCTCTGTAGTTTAATTCTTATAGGCACCAATACTTTAATACTACTGACCATTTCAACTGAAATGCCAGAAAAGCTCCTGCCTTGCCCCAGCACTACAATAATAGAAACAGTGTTTAGGAAGAAATTTAGATTAGCAATTAATTCATAACAAGGTTTTGTTAGAAAAGCTGTGTCTTTAAATATAATTATTTAATATGCACTGTTATTGCATTAAACTTTAAAACATAATGGCTGATTTCAGCCATTATTGGGTTGAATATTTAATGTAGACAGGTAAAGATAAAGAAAAAACTTGTAGCCAATTACAGATGATGCAACATAATTTAAGAGATGACACATGCTATTACAGATTAGTAAGATTTTTAAACTGAGACTAATCACTTTTTTGTTCTTGAAGGTTTAAGCAGAATTCTAGTATTCAAAGAACAGTAACAATACATTGGCATTAAGTACTGTCTTAATGGTTTTGATATAGTGACATCTGTCAAGAAAATATAAAAACCTACAAAAACTTGATTTTAATAATGTTTCAAGCTATGCAATTTAAAAAACTCTCTTGAAGAGCACTTAATACTCTAACATGTAACTATTTTGTACACTTTGACTTAGCATTCTGAACAGCATACAAATAGACGATTGAAGCAAAATATTTTGATTTAAAATAAAAAATATCTGTTTAAATTATAGAAACTGTGGTAGGACAATCTGTTTTATCACTGGTTAAGAAAAAAGCTTATAATCTTTTCTCTATATATATATTCTGTAAGCAGAGAGCTGCTGATACTTGCCTTATGTTTGTGCCAGGGTGTTTTTTTGTTGTTTTCTTCTCCATCTTTCCGTATACACTGTCATACAGAGTGACTTTTAAGCATTCTGGACAACAAAAACAATGCCAGTGGTGGACCACAGTACAAAGTCTCCAGGTGGGTAAAAAGATCAAACCACAGCTATGCCACCTCTGTTTAGGCAGAATATGAACAGTGGGAAAATATTCTACATAAAGCTTCAATGCACAATGCAATTACCACTTTCAGTCTGTTATGGACATATATCAGCTTCCCAGCAAGAATGTTAAGCTTAGCTGTCTTAGCAAGGTCTGAGGATTGCAAAGTTTTTACCACACCAATATTTGTCTCTAGTGAGCAAGTTCTTGTTCCACAGAAATTGTCATTATGAATTATATTTCCACATTTTGGAAATTGTATATATATATTTTCTTGTTTACCAACAAAAAACTCAATCCCTTTGCTTTATATGAAACCAATGTATGTGTTGTCTGTCAGGAAGTTCTTACAAGGACAAACATTGATCCAGAGTTACAGTAGATACTTTATTTATTGAAAAAGAAAAGCATTGTTCTTCTGTAACTCCATAGCATAGTCAACTAATTTGAAGGTGACAGTGGTGAATATATCCTGATACTTTTTTGTTCCTTCATTTTTCACTGCTTTCAAATAATTCTAGCATGCTCTACTGATAGAAATGGGCTACACAGGGTTTCTAATTTATTCACAGTTATATCTTTTTACTATGAACAATTCTAGCTATTAGAATTTTCAGTAATTATATTCAGTAATATATTTTGCCAGGTTTTGTTGCTGTAGCATTTTTTAACCTTTTTTTTTTCTTAATACCTTGAGTGTTGAAGCTTTCTATTCCTTTTCTTTACCTTTTACTATATTTTTTTAAGCTTTTGCATTGGTTCCCATTTTAGCAAGCTTCACAACAATTCTAAAATCACAAGGTTGTGTTGAGGTAAATGGCTACTTTATATTCTGAAATATTTTAATCAGAGCATCATTGATTTAGTAACTGTAATTTTTGTTTGCTTATACTGTTATGTCAGAAGTATTAGTCTAAGTTGTCAATGAAAAGTTGCAAGCAACTGGAAGGCTGAAAATAGTGTTATCTATACTGTCGCTCATCAGTAGAATTTCAACACTTACAATATCCTGCTCCTAATCTCAAGAATAGACTGGTCATCCTATTTTGAGTCAAGAGGGAATTTACATTTCACATCAAATTTTTAGTTTATTTTTATGGGAGAGCTGTCCCAAATTCTATGATTATCTCTAAACTTTACTTTTCTTCTCTACCATTTGTCAGAGTCTTCTGATGCTGAAGGTGCCCTTGCTTTCTTCCCCTTGTAGTTTTTGACTAATCTTAACACATATTTCAGTTTGATTCCCACATGATAATTCTAAGTGGTTCTTGGTGGGCAATAAGTGACATGTAATGTAAATAGTCTCAAAAACCTTCACAGTTACATACATCAGGGCTAGCCATAAATGCTGAAGGCTAGTTACAATAAGGTGTGATCCCATTCAATAATATATACCTACTTTAAATGAAAATCGCAGTTTATAGAACATATCCTGCCACAGCCAGAACAATGTTTTCTGATTTCCAGTGCAGTGCTCTATTCCTAAGATCACGTACAGGACACCAATGTTAATAAGAGCCTAGGAGTATGCAAGTTAATTAATGGTATATCTTAGTGCAGCTTTTTGTTTAAATGTGTTACTATTTCTGCTTTTCCTGTTACAATCTAATAGTTTTGATCAACTGATATTTTAGGTGTCACAGTAGAGAAGTGATTCTGAAAGAAGGAAGTTCTAGAAATCATAGAGTCTGAATGAACTGGGGCAAATTAAATGCAACACAGCAAGAAGCACATAAACTTTTGCAGGACAGATATATTAAGACTGACGAAACATCATCCTTTGCACAGCAGTAGCGTGGTACAAGACAAGAGCTTGGAAAGCTATGACAAGTGGAACTGTGAACAGTATTTGAGGTCCAAAGAAGCCTCTTGAATATATGTCAGTGAATCAGAAATTCTCAGCAGTAAAGTCTCACCTCACATGCAACCGAGATAAAAGGAACAGAGACATGGTTTGCAGCTACATTTTTAATATATTGCAGGACTTGACAGCCAGGGATCTAGAGTCTAGAGAAGATATTGTGGGAGAAAAAAGCAGAAAAGAAAGGGACTGGAGACAAAAATTATTGGCTAAAATAAAGACTATGGCAAAAGAACTTTTGGTGTTCAGATTCCTGTTGGATATATGAGCTGAAAGGGAAAAAAGTCAAGGGTGACCAATAGGAGGAGTAAAAGGGAAAATGGGAAATTGGCAGGTGATGGGAAAGATCATCACTGGGTGAAAGGGAGAAATGCTGAGGTGCAAATATCCAAGTGACTGTTGATGGTTGGCAAGTAAATACAATCTCAGGTTTTCATCCAAGCTAACCCAGAGGTATCTGAGAGAAACTGAGGCCATGCTTCTAAATAGAGGCTGCTGTATGTCATGGTTTAACCCTGGCCGGCAACAAAACCACAGCCTCTTGCTCACTTCCCCCGCCCCTGCCCCAGAGGGATGAGGAGGAGAATAGGAAAGGAATGTAAAACTCAAGGGTTGAGATGACAACAATTTAATAGGTAAAGCAAAAGCCACACATGCAAAGCAAAACCAGGAATTCATTCACCACTTCCCATGGGCAGGCAGGTGTTTGGCCACCCCCAGGGAAGCCAGGCTCCATCATACATAACGGCTACTCGAGAAGACAAGCACCATAATAGCAATGCCCCCCCCCCCCTCATCCTTCTTCTTTCCCATTTTCTATACTC
>JAVJGJ010000014.1:40910379-40948685 GCA_035590215.1 Microhierax caerulescens
CCACCCCCCTCCCCCACCCCCCCGCCCCGACTCTTCAGTCTTCTAGGAGTACTGTAATACAGAGGTGAATAAAATGTTCCTGGGAAACTAGAGCTTGACAGTTTGTATTTACCAGCACTCGTTAATGACAGTTTAAGTTTAATCACAGTTGAAATATATTATAAGAAACAAATTTACTGGGTAATGTTATTTGAAGATATATTTCATCTGTACTGACTAAGTACAAATGTATTCCATTAGCTAGGTACTTCTGATTAACAAACTGGTTGTTGGTGCCATGTACCTGATTAGAGACTGGTGCCCGTATATCCCAAGGTATGAAGGCGACTTAAATAACCAAAATCTTAGGCCCAGCCTCTGATTTCTAAAGGTTTGTTAATTTTTCTACCCTGACTTTGCACAACCTCCCTTCTAACATCACCTCCAACCTGTCTCCACACTGGTATGGAAACAAAATCTAAGGTAGGGCTTATCTGAGGACCATAGCATTTGATCCAGTCTGATTTAAGTATGGTAATCCTTGCTTTATGTGGATTAGCATATATCTAAACCTGTAATCAGTTCCTTCAAATTAAAATTTTATTTAAAATAATATTTATAGTTTAGATGTGGAATATAAGCCACACATCAAGGTAGTTGTACTGGTACTGAAGTTTTGAGTTTTAGCTAAACCCTACCCCGTACCATTGAAAGCCTTCTGTGGTTGACCTGTGAAGGATTTCACACATTGATATTGTTTCATACTTAATTGTAACTGTATTTAGCTTCCTTACAAGGAGATTCCCTTCCCTAGACAGGACATATTTTGTGTAAGGGATTGGCGAAACCATGTTCATTTGCCTTTTTTTTTTTTTCCCCTATAAATTTTTGAGAATGAAAGGAGGTGATTGAAGCTTTTCCTAAAGAGTTTTGACTGGTAGCCTGTTTCATGTAATCCAGAATAAAGATGTTGCCACAGATTCTTAAACTAGAAATAGGTACAGGGACAACCAGTCTCAAACTGGCTTGTTTGCTTTGAGACAGAAATGGAGGAAGGCATCTATGTCATGTATTTCTAAAAATATTAACCCCATGCATTTTTCCAATTATTTATAAAATAGGAGACAGATTCAAAAAATGTATAAATCTTGTTTCATTTTCTTCAAATATTCAATGCTTAGAAGAAACACTTAAGTGGTCAAATTGAATAGTTTACTTCACAGAATCATAGAATTATTTAGGTTGAAAAAGACCTTTAAGATCATGGAGTCCAACCATTAACCTAACAGTGCCAAATCCATGACTAAATCACGTCTTTATATATCTCCAGGTATGGGGACTCCACTACTTTCCTGGGCAGACAGTTCTGATGCTTGGCAAACATTTCAGTGAAAAATTTTTTTCTAATATCCAGTCTAAACATCCCCTGGCACAACTTCAGGACATTTCCTCTTGTCCTGTCACTTGTTACTGCGCAGAAGAGACCAACACCCACATTTCTACAAACTCCTTTCAAGCAGTTGTAGAGAGTGATAAGCTCTCCCCTGAGTCTCCTTTTCTCCAGGCAAAACAACCCCGGCTCCCTCAGCCATTCCTCATAGACTTGTTCTCTAGACCCTTCACCATCTTCGTTGTCCTTTGTGACTGTCTTCTGTAGTGAAAATTCGGAAAATATACTGGATTATGCACATAGAATATCACTAACTGCAATGTTTTTAACCATGACTTCAATGATCAAAATAAACCAACTTGCAATATAACAGATGCCAAAACAACATTAAATACATTTTTCAAAGAAATTACTAAACATTGTTCAACTGTTTGGGTTTTTGTAAAAAAAAAAAAAAAAAAAAAAAGATTCTTCGTATTACCAAAGAGAGCATTATAATGTTATTAAACTGTCAATAATAGCATAAAAAGAAATTAACTACAAGCAGTGAATACAAACCATCTGTGTTAAACTTATCAAGCATCCTTAATGGCCATATTTTAAAATAAAGCATGAAAATAGAAAATTTTACAGCAGTTCTTGAACTACTGTTTTGGGGTAAACAATAATTGTAATACCATTTACAGTAGAAGGCAATGAAAAGTTGTTTAACAATTCTGTGGGGATCTCACTTGTTGGAAGTCAGTATTCCACTGTCATTAATGATGGGCATAATATAAATTTTAATAAAAGTTCATAATGTCTTTGTGAAAAGAGGAAGAAGGTACATTCACATTGAGTGGAATTCCATAATGGGGTTTGTGTCCAACTGGTTGCAATGCTGATGCTTGAGATACGGAACTCATGACATCCCGCATGATGGCTCCTGGGCAGGTGAGCCATGGAGCCACACTTTTGAAATGTATAGAAAGAACTCTTATGTTTTGTGTATCTACATTTGTATTTTTGGCAATCATTCACATTACTCTCACCTTCACAATGAAAGATATTTTCCTCTTTTCAGAGCCCCATTGTCATGGAATATGTGTCTGAATCAGAGCAGACATTATTGGTAATAGTAAATATGGTTTAAGAACAGGAAGAAACTGAATATTCATTTTGCTATAAAGATCCAATTAAAAATCGCTTTCTTCTTTCCCTTCATCTGTTCGTTGGTGTGATCAGAAACAAAAAAAGTATTTTAACTAGTGAAATACTTCTGGCTTTATACAATAACATTACCAGAATTGATGTATTAGTTTCACCACCTTCTTAGGTGCATCCTGTTTTAGGTAAGCATTTTGTTTGCTTTATGACCTCCGCTGTAAAAGTTTGTATAGGTCTGTCAGTGTTTGTGCTTTCTGTTTTTTTCCATTTGCGTGTTGCAGTTCATTTAGAACTCAGACATACACAAGTAGGTCGTATTATTCCCTCCAACATTCACCACTTTGCCTTCAATGAAAACTGTTTCATCCAGAATTATGCTGCCTATTCACCAAAGTCCTTTTGAAGTTCTTCACAATATCCCTGAGACCTGATTAACCCAAATATGCTTAGCTGTTGTCGTTGCTAATTAAACCACATCATTCTTCACCTTTGCCAAGTTACTAGGAAGGGTATTCAACAATTAAAGAATCCTACGTGATAAGTTTGCACTTACCATTCTTATTGACTTGAAAATAAGAATTCATATTCACTTAGCTAGCCCTCTGATGCAAGACAAGGGACATCTGCTCTGAATATGTTTCAGTGATATCAGAATTTCATCTTTTTTCTCTCTCACTTTGCACAGCTGAGAAATATAATATATTGTAGCCTTGGCAGAAATAAACAAAGACATGAACAGAAGGATAGCTGATGCTTGATGAAAAGTTTTGTTTTCCATGTTTATAAGAATTTTAAAACATTGTAGAGATGATCATAAGATGACACTGACAACAGCAAATAGAAAAAACAAAAATATTTGTGACATGCCTACAAGAAAAAAAAAGAAAAGAAAATATAATTTATCTGGATAAACAGGGATTATACAAGGGATATATGCATATGAATTTAATATCAGGAATATTAATTGATTCCTGAGAATTAGCAACTTAGTTGAAGACCAGCTCTCACAGTTGCCATGGTGATATTTATTTCTAAATTATCCTTTATCACATCTAACATTTTTGCCTTGTCAAAAGTAAAATAAAAAAAATAATAATTTTTTTTCCTCAGTAGTGAAAACCATTCATCTTATTTCTCAGCAAGTAAACATCAGTACTGAAAAAGACAATGGATCAGCAATATTTTGACCATTAGTATGAGAAATGCAGAAATTCACTGACAATTATTTAGCCTTACAGCTAAGTGTGGAAAAATATTTATTAACAATGGGCAAAGTAGACTACTTGGCATTAAATCTGTAGACACACAAAATAGCTCTAAGTAAGTCTTAATTTTTTTGGCAGTTCTACTGTATTAATTGCAAATTCACTCATTTCTGTTATGCAGTCTTTAAAAATTTCAGCCCAAATGCTGCTTTTTTGTAGATGACTTCTTACATCATATAAAGGTAATTAAATTCTTAGCACTACAGTGAACATGAAGGATCCTATCAAGGAAGGTTTGGAAGGAATACCTAAGAGCAGAACAATATTTGAAATGTCCTTTCGTATTATACGTTGGTAAATGTATTATCTAAGTATAGTATTAATGCAGTAAGGATTTTAGGTCTGATGTCATATGATTCTTGACTGAAAAGAAATATTTAGTTAATTTTTTGTGTACTTAAAATGGCTTATATGTGCATATGAGTACTTTAACATTATACATACAAATAATTATAAACAAAAAACTGAATGGCCATAAATACAAATTTAGTTTCTTGTGTGCTTCCATGTGTAACTGTAGGGTTAACTAGCTGTTGAAATAAGCTAAAAAGATTGTAAGTCACCTTCCAGCTTATTTTTGGCTTTTGGCACATCCCTGCTGTTGTATTCCTCTTTCCATTACCTTTTTCTGACAAACTGTAAGTCATATTCAACAATCTTTTGACCTATAACTTACTGTAGTGTCCATTGGGTGGTAGCAAGAGTAATTAGGGTTTTGCAAAGTGAACAGAGAGATGTCCAATAGAAACGAATATTAAGATACATGCATAACAGAAGAAACATGCTATGTAGATCAAACTTAAAGTAGTATAAACAGATGATTTTTTAAGGTGTCTGGATTTTGGTGGGTTTTTTTTGTTGTTTTTTTTTTTTTTGTGGGATTCACTTAGATTTGGATAATACAAATTGCTTTCTGAGAAGGGTCTAGAATATTAGGAGTATAAATAGAGATCACTGGTATTTGGTCATATGCAGACATCTAAATCATAGATGCCCACATTAAGATAGATATAGTCCACATTTTTGTTCTTCAGTTTGATGAACTTACTGTGTCCAACTTCAGACTCAATGTCTCTTTACCTCATCCTACAATTTTATGTGTTCAGCTCTCTTTTCACACACACCTCTGCTGAAGCATTATCATTCCACTTTGACCTGATTTAATACCCATTTAAAGTCATATACATACACCTTTCTATAAGGTGTAGTGCATTTGTGTATGAAAGTTCAAATATCTAATTATCTTGTCTGTTACAACAGTCTTATATCTGTTGAGTAGATGTCAGGAAAGAAGCTTTTACTACTCGACTTCTAAAAATTTTGTTTCCATCTCTCAGTAGGTGATACTGTCATCACTTCAACATCATCTATCATTTGCAAAAATTCAACATAGATCCTGAAATCATAGAAAATGTCCGCTTTATACATGGTATTGTGTGACTGAAAAATTCATTTACACACTGTATTATTTTTTTACATACTATTTACTAGATTTATTTACTATTTATTTACTATTCCATAGGTAAAATAAAAGTCTACATGAAAGGAAGAAGCAATATCAAATGACACACTTCCATCTTTCTGTTTTAGTCAGACAAAATGTTTGAGTTGATACAAATATATAAATGCATACTTTTTCAGCACTCCTATCCTAAGGAATTTTGTGATTTTTTTCTTTTTATTTTAATTCTTACCAGTTTTATTATCCATAAATCAGTTGGTGTAGAAGATTGTATTAGCAAACTGTAAACATCAAAGGAAATGACTTCTTTATTCCTTCTTTCCACCTACCATTATATTCTGAAGGCAGTAGCAGAGATATCTTGGGCAGTCCAGAAGGAATAGGAAAGGCTACTTTGATAGTAATATAACATTTCAAAATATGTAGGCTGCTCTTTTCAATTTGACTACATTTGAATTAATTTGTAGACTATCTCCCCAATGAGTACCCTAGCTTTCACTCTGACTTTCCATGAAAACTCATTTTTCCAGTGATATTTTTATCTTCAGTATTATATTTGGTTCACTTCTCTTTCAATTTAATTCAGCTCATAGTGAAGAGACACTATAGATGTCAATGCAAATGAGAATCTGTTTCTTTTTTTTTAATCTTGCTATCCTGTGAACAGAAGAACCTGATTCTGTTTCTTTACTTGCAATTCAGATACCCTGTCAGGTGCCTTGACACCTATTTGTTTAGGTAACTGAATTGTTCTGATTCTTCACTGATTTACAGCTAGACACCCACCTTGTAAACATCTGAAGACATATGTATTTGCAGAGACAAAAAAACCCAACACCACAAACTTCCTTAACTCAGTGGAAAAATCAATCAACGAAGAGATACAACTCCTTAAAATATTTCCTTACTGATCCACTGAACAGTTAATTTTCTCCTAAATCTTTGTAACAAAGCATGTAGCATACAGTATAAAGTGTATTTTTTTTTTTAAAAAAAAAAAACCAACAAAAAAACAACAACAAATTCTGTCACCCTTTTCCAGGATAGTTGAATTTACACTGTGGGTGGGATCTCTGCACAGGGTGCCATGAGAGACGGGTTCCAAGAGGAGAGCTCTTAGCATGTCATGCCCTCAAAGGAAGTGTAATCCCTGGAGCTTCCCTAGCTTCTCTTCCTGTGGTATCTTTCTCAGAGTAAGAAAGTGCACTACCACTCCCTCTCTACTCATACACTTTGGTTTCCTTTTAAAAGGTAGGCAGTGATTAGAAATGGTGTCAGTGGAAGTCTTCATCTCTCATGGAATCATTACATGGTCTCAAAGAATTGTGAATGTGAATTATATCACAGATCAGTCCTGTCCCTTTAGTATAGAGTCAGACAATAAGTTGTGATTTGGAAATATATCCTATCCTTAAAAATGTACAGAGGACAAGGACTTCTTTGATGTGAGTTACAGAATGACTGTTACCACTTGACCACATTTAAGCAAATTTTAATCTCTCCTCAAAAGGTGACATTAAATATAAAGCAACATAAACACTAAAACAATAAATTGAAGTCAAATCTAAAACTGTTATCATTTTTCTCTGTCTCCTTAGGAGTGAGCATCAGAGGTCCATATGATTCTGACTCCTTAAGATCAAAATGCTATGCAGCTATAGACATGCCAAGTAACTGTGTGGCAGCAAACCCTGAATCGAATCTGGAGATTTTCCAAAGTCCTGGAATTTGCTAATTGGCCAATGGTTATAAAATAGAACATCTGATACAATAATTTGATAAACATTCCATGCACAAATGTGATAATGATAAATCAGACAAAGAAAATAAGAAAAACTTGTCCTTGCAGTAATTCTCTTTCCATCTCTTTTTAGGTCTTTGTGTTCCTTCTCTGGCACTTCCCACTTCTATTTAAAATTCTCCTGTCGTAAACACTACCATCCTGTGAGGAATCACATCAGAGAGAGGCAAATATACCAGATGCCTATTTCCTAGCTTGATCTCTATGACTTCTTACGCTATACCTGAATAAGATAAAGTGGAAGACAGACAGACGATTTTAAAAAAGGAAAGAATAATAATGGAGAAAGCTGAGACAAAACAATTTGGACTTAAATAGGGGAAAAATAGAAAAAGAAATCTCAGGAACCAGAAAAAAAAGAGGAATTACTTCACCAATATATAGACAGATATAATCAGAAAATAGAAAAAAAATCAATCATATTTCAGTGAATATATTATATTATAAATATATATCAATGACTAAAATGTTCTGTGCCATCACACTAATTTACATTGTGCTGACCAGTCTACCAGGTGCAGATGACACACTTCGTACCATAGAAGCAAGATAAAGGCTATAACTTGAAACATAAAAATTCATTCTGCCAAGCATAAATTATTCTGAGGTGGGGCAATTGGAGGATTTTTATACAAAATGAGTCAGGCTGGTTTAGCTGACCACCACAGAACAAGTGTATTGAATTTCTTGACACCTTTTACCTCCCCACAAATTGCCCACAGTTTTCCACTATTCTGTTCTTTGGGTCCATGGATTGATATGTGAGTGGAAACCAGTGATGTGTGATGTTAGTATTAGACATTTCACACCTTGACATTAGAAGAAGATATTCTGTTTGATGTACCTGCAATATAACCCATGACTGGTGACCCATGGTTCTGCAAATTTAATATACCTGAATATGGCTACAAATTCCAGATGAGAAACAGACTAGATCTACCCATGCAGAACTCCATGCCCTTTTCTTTAGGTTGCTTCTGACAATCCCCTTAGTTCATGTAGATATAGTTACAAAAAAGCATGTTACATAACACAGCTAGAACTCATATACACAAGTAAAAAACAGTGCTAAGAATAGGATAACATTATAAATAGACATACCTGGATTTACATCTTTTCAGTTCCTTAACTGCACGAATTAAGTTCAGGAGCAGTGGTAAGAGAAAGGACATGCATCTCCCCAGCTGAAATCCTGTTCCACTCCTTGACCTATTACACATTCTCACACCAGAGTTGCATGAACTGCAGTTTAATGCAAATAACTTGACATCAAACAAGTAAACTTGGTAAAGTGAATTACCACAAGGAATGCAAGGTATTGGAAGTGAAGGGCAATTGGTCTTTAGAGACCAAAGATGTTAATCTCTTCAGTGAAAAAAACAATGAAAAGAAGCTGTAGAAGTGATTCTGAATGATTCTGGGGAAACAGTTGCCTAAGGAAAGCTATGTGAAATGCTCAAGAAATAAAAAAGGAATGGAAAAGATCAATAGCAAAGACAGACATGTTAGTTCTGCCTGCTTGGTAACTGTATTCATTAATATGAGTGCATTGTTTTTTTTTGTTGTCGGTTTGTCCCATTGTCCCCTCACCACCACCTTTGATTAGTCTTTCCTTTCTTAGTGTTCCTGTTTCTTGTTGGGGACATTAGGTGAAAATGCATGCATTGCACAACAAGGACTTAAGGCTGGGGGAAGAAGAAGGATAGGAATGAGTCATGAAATAAAGCCATAGTTAAGCTGGTAATATGAAAAGAAGAAGACAATAGACGGCATTAAAAAAAGTGGGAAAGAAGAGGAAGTGGAGAAGGGAAACCAACAAACAAACCAAAGCTGAATGGTTTGTTTTATTCCTGTTAGCTGAGGGAAAAAAAAGGTGCTGACATAATGATCATTACAACTGTTAGTGTTTGAGGATCAAGAATATCACTATTCCAGAATCCAATCACTTTCAAGTCTTTAATTAATGGCCTTGTATAAGTCTGTTCATAAAAATTCTTGGTCTCTCAAAATTGGATCTAGGGAATGAAATTATTACTTATTCAGCACTGACTTCTCAACCTTTCTACAACATCTAGAAAGTACTTTGTAAATATGATTAGCCTGAAATTTAAAAAAGGAATAATGAGCAACTTTTTAGAAGTTTTTGTACAATAGTTAAGCACGCCAAAACATACCCCAAAATGCACTTAAATGCTATAAAATAAAGTCCTAGAAGAGAAAACAAAAGGCTTCTTCCTTCCTTCCTTCCTTCCTTCCTTCCTTCCTTCCTTCCTTCCTTCCTTCCTTCCTTCCGTCCTTCCTTCCTTCCTTCCTTCCTTCCTTCCTTCCTTCCTTCCTTCCTTCCTTCCTTCCTTCCTTCCTTCCTTCCTTCCTCCCTTTCTCCCTTCCTCCCTTCCTCCCTTCCTTTCCTTTCTTCCCCTTTTACCCCTTCTCCCCTTCCTCCCTTCCTCCCTTCCATCTCTTCCTCCCTTCCTTATAGTAAGTAGTATAACTATTAAAAAAAAACCACAAACCAACCCATGCTTCTTTAGAAGAACATAAATCAATATGGACCCATAAATTAATGATGTTCTGTGTAAACAGGCACACATATAAATGCATATGCAAGGACATAATCTCTATTACAAATCATTTAAATTTAAAGAAAGGCAAGAATTTTAGAAAAAAAATAGTCGCAGTGCAGTAGTAGTCAAGTCAGAATATATGGGGGAAAAAAAGATGAGTGAATACAACAGTAATTTTCCATAAGGAATTAATTTCCCTCATTTTTACTCCCCCCCCCCCAAATACTTAAAAAAATTTAGACTTAAATTTATAGCTGAAATAATTAAAACTATTCCTTCCTATGTGATCAGCATCCTATAGCCAGAGCGGATCTGAAGACATCTTTAGGAACCCAGCTTACATTAGGAACCCAGCTTACATCAAATCAGTCCAATTGCAATAGATGAAAAGATTTTTTAAGAACATTTTAAAACAGGAAACATAAGAAAATGATGCAATATATCAAATTATACATGGTGAGTCTGATGGGCAGAAAGAATCAGCAGCACTTAGACATGATTCAGACATGAAAATTTAGAGAGAAGTCTGAACCAAAGATATATACATTATATACCTTAGAAAGATATATTTTCATTGGCCAATTCCAAACATTTAAGGGAGAGGTGGAAAGCTCAGTATTCCACTAACTTACATTTAGTGTAATTCCAAGATGGACTGGGAAAACCTTCACATGTTCCCAATGACAAAAAAAGCAGAGTTGAGAACACAATCAAGCTGTGCTTGTTTGGTTAAATTCTTGCCAGTCTTTGCATTGGTACTAATTTATATCCACCAGCATTGGGTCTGAACTATTTATATCAGGGACTGTATTTTGCACAGCCATTAGCAGTAATGATATTGTAATTGTGATACCTAAAAATGTATCACGTTAACACCAAGCGTTTTAGTGTTCTGAAACTTTTGTACCAGTACTAACTAGTCTGATGGAGATGCCAACAAATATAGAGCATAATGAGTTTCTCAAGCTATAACTATCCTACTAAACAAAAAACGGTAAAAGTAAAAAGTACACTGTAATCATTCCTGTTACTTAACTGTTAACTTGCTCTCTAGATTGATGCTTCAGCTACCTTTCTGCCAAATGATGTGTAGGCTTCACACAGTGGATAATTTGCTCCAGGGACAACCTGAAAAAGGTAGTATCAATAAGATAGCACTACTTTAAGCTTTCTTGCATGTATACTTCTCCCCATCAAACAATCTTATGTACTGTCATTTCACAGCAAGATGCAAGCAGTGCATACCTTCAGGTTCATGTTAAAAAAATACAATAAACCCACACACTCTGGTGGGTTGCCACATCATGTCATTGTTATGCCTTACAGTAAAGTGAGGGAAGTACATAAAATTATATCATACTATACACCTACAAGGGCAATACACAGAGTCTAGTGCAGATCCAGAGCTAGGTGTTGTGTCATATGGATGCAGTCATTCTTCTCAAGAGGGAGCTGAAAGCGATGTGGATGAATTCCAGTGGTCATTCCTACTTGATATCTTGGCCAAGGATTTGTTCCTTGAACCCAAAACAGTACACATATATATATATATATATATATATATATATATATATATATGTATATATAAACTTCTTCTCCTCTCTTTCCACGTTTTCTGTTCCTGAGGAGGATAGGAGGTATGCAAGAGAGAAAGAAGACAAAGATCTGTTCTTGAGATCTTTATTCTTTTACAAAAGCTACCACAAAAACTTGCAGGGAAAAGGACAGTATCTGTTCCTTCTCTGCTACCTTGTAGTAAGCTATCCAGCAAACCTCTGATTTCATTCAGTAATTGTACCACTATCTGTAGATTTTAGTCTGCTCCTATGCATAGCAACTTGGATTTAGTCCAGAAGTTTCTCAAGGACAATGAGGAGCTCTGCCAGCTGGGGAGCTGAGAGAAGACAGAAGCTGAAGTAAAACCTTCCTCCAGCTTTTCCATTCCCTGCTATTGGACAGAGGTTGATGGCTATTAGGCAGGGTCCTAAGGCCCCTGCAAATGAGCTACAGGGTTTTTTTTGTGTGTTTTGGTTAATATTGAATGTAAATACACTGAAATTTTAAATAGTTAAAGTTTTTATGAAAAAAAATGTTCTATGATTCTATAATTTAAGGATAGAGGTATTTATTTCAAAGTGAAGCCTTTATTTTTGTTAGATCTATTTTTGACTAAAATATAATTGAAGATTACTAATCAAGGTTTTTTCCTGCTAGTTGGCAGTTTGATTTTCTTGCAATACTTGGTTTTCTTTTCAAAACATAAACTTTAAATATTCAAATCCCTGCATGAAGGAATTTTTTGGTAAAGCCACACAATTTCAGGAAATATGGCACTGTTAGCCTAAAAAAAATAAATGCCTGAGTCTGTTGCACTGTATGCATGTTTACTACTTAAAGTGACCATCAATAAAAAGTGCTGAGGACTGTTCTGGTCATAGATATAAGCAGTATAAAAATCAATGTATAATTACTGAATTGAAACAAATAAATTGTTTGTTTGCACCACCCTTATCTAGAGACTTTATTAATGTTCTTAATGTAAAAGGATTTTTTTTTCTTAAAAACAAAACAAAACCAACAAACAAACCAGTACTTAAAGGCTATTGCTATTTATATACTTCCATTAAAAAGGAAATGAGTGGAAATGCTTTCAATTGAAATGCTAATAGGAATAAAAAAAAACTCACCAACCTTAATTTTCCATGAAGGAAAAGTAATTTCTGCTTATATTAAGTGTCTGTATGAAACATTATATTTCACTTCAAGACTTATTTTTTTTTAATTTTAAATATAATAAATCCTTATTTTACTCTTTTAGTAATCAATATGGCTTTCAGAGATAGTGTCAACTGTCATGAATACTTGTTACTTCTTTGCATCTCTTCAGGAAAAGCTTGCATGTCTGGTGTATAACATAATATTGATTGGAATTAACATTACTAAGAACAGTGAAAAAATACTATCTTACAGATTGAAAAGTTGACAGACAGTAGGATATAATGGTCAAAGAAATGTGGGCAATGCAATTTATGACCCGATTCAGAGCAAAGTAATTTTTGACTCTTCCCATTGGCTTTAAATGATTTCAGAAGGAGCTTTTATTAAAAGGTGAATAAATCTTTTTTTAATCATAACCCAAAACTGGTTTAAAATATAAAGCAAGAAATTTAAACTGTGCATGCTTAACTGACATGCACATAAAATATATTTGTGTTTTAAAGTAATTGAGTATTGTTTTCATTGATGAGAACATACCAATTCTCCTCTACCAGATTTATTTACCCAAATTCAGAAGCTTCATACCATTGAAATCCCCTAGGATAACAAAAATACCTTCATGGAGTCGACAGTATGACATAGAACTGAGAAAGCCCACATTCTCCTGGAAACAGCATCTGGAATCTGGATGAAATATGTGAAATTGTAGTATTTGATATCTATGTTTAGGCAAATGAATAAGTCTCTGTGTCTCAGCTGTTCAAAGTAGTCACTTCGGAAAAAAAAAAACCCAACCAAACCCCCCCCCCCCAAAACACACACACACCCCCTCCAACCCAACTAAAAGAAACCCTAAACACAAAACCAAATAGAAGATTCACACTTTAAATTTTAAGTTCTGAGAAGATCATGCATTTAGCTAAAAGATCAGGATCCAGCAAAGGGGCAAACCTTTGCTTTAATGAAAGCTCATGCATTAGAACAGTTTTCTAGATAGAAGATATATCCTGAAACATGTCCAATCACCTGAAGATAAAGACATGATTTCTGTGCAATCAGCAGAATTTTAAAGTTTAAAAAACTAGGTCTGGTCCTAGTATGTTAGAAGGTGTCAGGGCAGGAAGGAAAATGATTGGTGAGATTAGTGATGCAGAGACAGCAGCAATATCAGAACATAGAGTTATTCTTTTAGAAATTTGGTGCGGAGAGGAAAAAAATGGTAAAAATGTGTAGGAAGCTTGGACAGCTCTCATATGGTCAAATGGAATCTCTTTAAAGAATGTTCTTTTTTTTTTTTAAGAAAAGGATATGTTTTTCAATGAAAAAGACAAGACAATCTGAGGAGATGGATAAATCCTGAGGTTTGCAATGCCCTTTTTGACACAATTCTGATAGAAGTCAAATGAGTCAAACATCAACCCATGTTGGAAAAATACCATTTATTACTCTGGGGAAAAGAGTGAGAGTTTTTCACTCTTTCTGCAGGTCATAATTCAGGATATATTTTGCATAATTTGCCTGAAGCATAAAAGGAAAAGTGACTGAGTCATATAGAAGGAACAACAGACTGTCAGCTTTATTCCCTCCAGTCTGGATTTATTTTACATGTACGATGTGAATGGACTCACTGAAATACATAATGTTCATCTGTTTATGCTTTCTGAAGACCTTGAAGTAATTAGTCTTCTAGAACTATATGGTTCATTTTATAATGTGAAAAGTCTCACCATGGTTATTTTTCAAAAAATCACATTTAAAAAAAAATAAATCCATCCAAGGTTATGTTTATGATAAAACTAGGAATATAGACATCAGTAGAAGGATAAAAAAATGTTTCTGATGGAGTGGAAATTTAATTAATTCTCCTAATTCAAGTAATATTCAACAGTTCCTGTTCAACACAGAATTGGAAGCCACAAATCCAATCAATTACACCTTCATGGTTTTGCAAGCAGAACTCCCCTGTGTTTACTCTTGTAGGTTGGTGAACTCAGTAAAGATTCATATTTCCAACTGAAAGACACAGAAGCAGATGGTGGAACACTGTATGTTTGCATTTTACTTCTTGTTTAGGGTAGCACCATGAAAATTATTTTATACCTCTGACTTCATATCTCCATTTAGCCAGCCCACTAAATATCAATGACATTTCTTTATCTAATTCAGATGCTTAGGATGCTTCATTTCACTTTTTATAGTCTTTTGACTGTACTTCACCAGAGTAAATGCCCTGTATTAGTGGAAGACTTAGGTTGTAGGCTGTCTCCATGCCAATGGAAGCCAATGATAAAAATGTGATTTATGTTTAACAAGTTGACTAAGGTTTCAAATTATAGCAATTGCCTAAGAACAAATCACATCACAGTGAAGAAAAATAGCCAACGATAAGACTGAATGTTTAAGTAATATTTGACATGTTTGCTACCACTTTTAGCTGGATCAAAATTTCACCCTAAATATCTACACTTATATGGCTGTGCTGATAGTCGTAAATCCGCTACAAAGTAAGACAAATTTTAATAACCAGCGGTATTGATTTCACTAAGGGACATCTGTGACTGACATCTTATGAGCACCTCCAGGTGCTACCCCTAGACCTGCACTGTTCTGTCTTTCCCATCATGACTGTAGCTAAATGTAGCCTTGTTAAGTGTGCAAAATTAGGCCCAAAGAAACAAAACACAACAACCCATGACCTGTCTGCTTTTCCTTTGTGATAGACATAAACTTCCTGCTGCTGGGGCCTTAGACCATGGCTATTATTATAAATACAGTTACATAGTGTCTAACAGATTTCCTACAGAAACAACTGGAAACTTAAACGTGAAATAATATATTAATAAATATTACTCTCAATGTGGATTTCACACAATATTTTTGATATATTTTTGATGTATTTTGATATATATGAATGCTCCTCTGTAAAGGCCGAAATAAGTTTTGTCAGTGACTTAAAAGGCTCAGGATTTCACTCCAATAACGAACTTTTGTATTGGACTTTCTCTAAATCACACAGCATATAGTGAGCTTTGGACTTACGTCAATAAACTCATAATTGATTGTATAACAAATTTCTTTTTAGTGTCTGATTTTTAAATAACAAGCACCTAATAAGTTTCTTAACTATAAATAGTAAATTAAACAAAATGAATTATAAAATAATTACATTTGTAACAATGAACTTGAAGCACACTCGCAGAATACCAGCATCAGAGACAAGATTTGAATACTCAGCTGCTTAGTTACTTACAGAGTGTGAAACTCAAATGTAATTTTGAGCATTAGTGACATTCATGCAGTGACTCCCATTATAATACCAAACTTACCAGGATATAGTACAGAAAACAGCAGACAAAAGCAAATTGTGTGCTGTTCCTTCCTGGATTCAACCTGAAGTCTAGGGTCAATTTCTTCATGACAGTGGCTTAATTATTTTAATTTCTTAAAACTATTTTTGAGTGAATTTTATTTTACATTCTGTTTATCTGCTACGATAACATGTTGATATTTCCTCTGTGGTTCTCCTGTTGTAACATTCAGGGAAATTCAGATGATATTCTGTACTAGACCACTTTATGACACTTCTGCTATGACACTGTAGTACAAAAGGGGTTAAAAATGGGCTAGAGAGAGGGATGAGTAAGTGAAAGGTTATGCTGTAGGCGGTTTGTTCTGATTCTGCAGACCTAGCTGTTGCAGTTATGCTCGATTCCTGAGCAGTTTTCCAGTTCTACGTCTGTGCAGGAGTCTTGCAGTCCATCGCTGAGCTCAGGGAAAACAGTATTTTCTTCTTTAACCCGTATGTCATCATTGCAGCTGAGCTCAGTAAATGGCATAGGGACTTCCAGGAGCTACACATGGAAACAAAGTGAGGTGGAAGATAATATTTAGGTCTTTGTCTACAGTAGTAAACTAAAGAGGATCAAAACTTGGCATCAAGCCATAGCCTGTGATTATCCATGCTGGCTACTGGTTATGTACCTTTGCACAGATCCAGACCTTATCAACAAACTCTGTTTCAGGCAATAACAAACCATGAATGGCAGCACAGGTGAGGAACTAGTGACAGTGAGCAGTATAGATGCAGTAGTTTACCCATATGGATCTTTAACCACAACATGACAGTATGACTCATAGTCAATGTACTTGCCCTTATTCATTTTAATTAATACTGTAAGCTAGCCTTGAGGTCCCCATTTATGTGACGATTTCTTAAAATAGTTCCTCCACTTCAGCCTTCACCCTCTTTGCACCTCTCCCCACTTGGTCACATCTACAAATCGATGAAAGGAAGGTATCCATAACTAACCTCCTTTACCTTGGTGATTCTTTAATAAGTTTTGGTCCAAGTAAGTACTTTACCAGATTCTTGGATCACCCATTGTTTTAACCCACCAGTATGATTTGTGAACAGTGTATAACGTGTGACTATATAAAGAGAAATGGTTAGGAAAGAATTATTTAATTCACCACAATTATGGGGTGCTTTTGCAAGAGCAACAACAGTGAGAAAACACTGACAAGCAATATAGAAGATGTCCTAGAGGCAGTATTTCTGTAAGTATACAAGTTTTTGCTATTTATCTTGATCAGCTAGGTTGTATGAATGTAAGAAACATAAGGAAGTCTTGTTACTTTTAGACTTTACTGATGGAAGGGAACAAAGCAATTTCATGTGTGATTAAAACACTGTGCTTTTAGCTTTATTGGCAAAACATCAGTCAGGTCTAGAATTAACTAAAATAGCAGCTGGAGTATTAACATGGCAAAAGTGTACAAGTGTTCTTTAATTACAGTATTATAGGAAATGTATTACTAACATGCATATGGCACTATGCAATATGCTCTGTTATTGTAAAAAACACTGCAATGCCTTATATAGTGTGTTCACGAATCCATGTCATACAACGTCATGGTTTAACCCCATACAATTGCTCACCACCTGCTGACTGATTCCCAGCCTGCCTGAGTAGCAATCAGCAGACCCCAGCCAGCTCCCCCCAGTGTATACAATAAGCATCATGTTCTGTGGTATGCAACATCTCTTTGGCCAGTTTGAGTTTGGTGTCCTGGCTTTGCTCGCTCCCAGTTCTGGTGCCCCTCCAGCCTTCTTGCTGGCAGGGCCTAAGAACCTGCGAGCTCCTGTATTTAGAGTAAGCACTGCTTAGCAACAACTAAAACATCAGTGTGTTATCAACATTAGACTCATTAAAACCAAAACACAGCATTATAACAGCTACTGAGAAGAAAAAAGTAACTTTACCTCAGCTGAGGCCAGGACATGTAGTTTCATGCAATACCATCTATGTTCATGGATAATACACAGAACATACATTAAACTTCTCATCCCTACAGAGGGTTTCAAAGAGTTCTATTAGAAAGGGTAAGTACAGACGTCTTTATTTCAAATATTTGAAAACCAATGTTCAGGGAGTTTAGGTGATTTAATAAAATCTAAATATTGAGTCAGGAACCAATCTCAGAAGAAGAATGAAAATTATAAGGGATACCACACTCATGTGGTATACAGTGTTGCAAGTGTGTTTATTTCATAAAACTTAGAATAATAGACATCACTTGAGAGTAACACACACACACCGCAGTTCTGACTTTATAGCTTCTGAGGCATTGTTGTCTCTCTAATTTCATAATTAAGCCAAGTCATGGTTCTTGCTGTACATTTTTGAATTTTGTCATTGCATTTATGAATATAGCCCATGGGCGTTATCAAAAATATACTGCTGGAATATTTTTACTAGAAAGGGAAGGATGCACCTTTACCCTTGTGCTATAGCTATAACAATTAATTTCTAGATCATTATTTATACCTTTCAAAAGTTTTTTTGACTAGAATAAACATTAACACCAAATACCAAGCTGTATTAATCCAATGGGTTCTTTCTCATGCCAACCTATATTTGCTGCTTAGTTACCAAATCTCATTCCTAAAAATGAATACTGTTTCTATACATATAAATTAAATTATCTGAGTTTTTTTCAACAGAGGTACATATTTCTGGTTATTGAATAATAAATAATTTTATATTCAATTATTGAAAATATAGACACTAGAAAAAATAATTAAAAAGGACATTGGTACTGAAATCATAATGGTTCTTTCTCCTGGTAATAAAATACAGCCGTATCCAGTTGGGTTTTGAATATCTCCAAGGGTGGATACTCCACAGGCTCTCTGGTCAGCCTAGTTCAGTGTTTGACCAGCTGCAGAACAAAGAAATAATCTTGTATTTAATGGAATTTCCTGTTTTTTCGGCTTGCATCTATTGTCTCTTGTCCTCTTACTAGCTACTGCTGAAAAGAGTCTGGTCTTGTCTTCCTCCCCTGGCACAGGACTTCGCCTTTTCTTTGGTAGACTCCATGAGATTCCTTTCAGCTCATTTCTCCAGCCTGTTGAGGTCCCTCTGATGGCAATACAACCATCTGGTGTATCACCCACATCTCAGAGTTCTGTAGCATCTGCAAATTTGCTGAGGGTGCAGCAAGGTGTTTAATGAAAATGCTAAAAAGTACTGGCACCAGTATCAGCCCTTGAGGTACACCACTAACGACTGGACTGCAATTGGACTTTGTGCTGCTGCTCACAACACTTTGAGCCTGGTAGTTCAGCCAATTTTTAATCCATCTTACTGTCTACTTATCTAGCCCATATTTCATCACTTTGACAATGAAGATAGTATGGGACACAATATCAAAAACTTCACTGAAATCTAAATAAACAACATCTGCTATTCTCCCCTCCTTCACTAAGTCAGTCATCTCATCATAAAAGGCTATCAGGTTGGTCACACATGATATCCCTTTGATGAATCCGTGTTGATTACTCCTTCTTGTCCTTCACGTGTCTGGAAATGGTTTCCAGGATTACTTTTGCCATCACTTTCCTATAGTTGAGCTAAAGCTGACTGCCCTGCAGTTCCCTGGATCCTCCTCTCTGTCCTTCTTGAAGAGAGATGCGTCTTTTGATTTCTTCCAGTTTTCAGGAGTCAATGCCAATCTCCATGATCTTTCAAGACAGTCAAGAGTGGTCCCAGAGACATTGACCAGCTTCCTCTGTGCTTGTTGATGTATCTTAAAAAGACCCATGAACTTTCATACAAGCAGTTTGGGTAAATGTTCCCTAACTTGATCTTCACCCACATTAAAGTAAGTTTTCCTCAATTTACTTCAAGAAAAAAATAAATCTTCCTTGCTCCAGACTTGTCCATGGGTGTCAGGAAAATAAGATTGCTTGCAGGCAGGTCTACCAATACAGAGTGGTTTGAAGAAGACACTGAGCACAAAAGCACACAGTCTTTTCTATGCTCTATTTCACCAGGTTGCCTGTCCACTTCAGCAGCATGCCTGCATTTTTCTTGGTTTTCTTTTTGCTGCTGTTATACCTATTGAAATTCTTTTTCTTTTCCTTCAGATCCTTCAACAGGTGAAGCTCCAGATGACTTTTCCAAGCCACATCCCTACACACTTGGACACTGCCCAAAGATGAAAATATGTGTATGCATGTACATATATATTCTCATACTTTTCCAAACTTTTACGGTGGTAAATTTAAAACAATTATAGGAATGAGTCTTCCTCTTAACCAATCATCTCTCTCTTACTGTGTCCATATTTGCATACAATATACATGCATATTGTTGCCCTGTTTTCCCAAACTCCTTCTGTATACAATTTTTCTCTATTAAAGACTGATGGTAGCTGAATTTCTTAAGCATATTCAGGAAAGGTATTTATTTATAAATCTAGGTTAGGGTTCAATCTGGTGATGCTTCTAGATGTTAGAGGGATCACTTTTATTTAACCTTGAATCTCATTGCAGTTACGATTACTTAGCGAACAAATGACCTTTATTAGACCAACTTAATTTACTCAATAAATTGAGCTAATGTAAACCTCTACATGAGCTCTGTGCTTGAATTCATACCATAAACCTCAAGAGTTTATTAAATTGAAATAGAAAATACTGCTTGAAATTGTGGATGTGATTCTTACATCCTGAGGGAACTGTGCTGTGAGAGAAACAGGCATGGTCAGAGCTATGTTACTTTGTGCCTTTACAAAACAATCCGAAGGATTTTCTGATGGATTAAAGGGATTTCTAGATGACTGTGAGGTAATCCTGTAAGACTCCATCACATGTAACATTGTCCTACAGGATTTGTGAAGGACTAAAATATTACGCTTTAAGACCTGTAATGCTTCCTTCAGAAATGCAAGTTTGACTCAGTATATATTATGAGTACAAGTCACAGGACACGTGGGAAAATATATATGTATCAACTGCTCTAATGTTTATAACACCTGTGTTCTATTACTCAATCAAGAGTAATTCATTCTGTGTTAAAGGCCAGTGTCATGCATCTAACCCCTCTGACAATTTTCTTTTCTTGTTGTTACAATTAAAGTAAGGCAATTTTTTAAGGATAGTCCATGGAAAATAATTTTACTTTTTAACCAGCTGTTGAGACACTGTTTTCCATCCTCTATTCAAATTTATCAAGAATTACAGAATTGTCTAACTCTATTACACAGAAATATCATTAAATGTATGTTTAGGTTTAGTAATACATATGTTTAGTGTGATAGAGAGTGATCAAGAAATATTAAATTTTAAGAAGCTCTACATTATTGGAATATTTACTTAAAGCTGCACATGTGCAGAATTGCACAGGAGTTTTCACAAAGGTTTACAAAACTAAAATGATCACAAATCGGCATGATATTTGAACACAGGAAAGTTTATAGATATTTAAACGTAGAGATATATTCCGTGTTTTGTTTCTCAGCTAGTTTGGTAGCAGTTTTTGCAGAGATTCAGTGTAATACTAGAAACTGGTCTGGGTTCCACACATTGCCTCAACTAGACTTGCAACATGAAAATCTCCTCAGCTGCCAGTTTTTATTTTGGAATAAGACTAGGGTGACTTTCCTCTCTTTCAGATATGTTTCTTATGGTTCATCCAAATGGAAGAAAGGTAAAGATATTTTGTTTAAAAAGACTAAAAATATATATACTACTTCTCTCATTTCTTTGACAGAAATCACCAAAGTAGGACTACATCTATTTCTTTTAAAAAAATACAGACGAAGGAATCATCTCTGGCACTAAGACAAACTGACATGAGCCTGGCTTTTGTCCATATGCCTAATTTTTTTTCCCTAAAAAGCAGGGTAGCCACAGTTAAACTAGCTATTGTATATAATTCCTGGAAATGCTATACTTAACATTGGTTAGATATTAATGCAAACTAGTTGGTTTGGGTCAAAACCATGTGAGGAAGAGTGAGAACAAATAAACAGTATGGGTAATTACACACAGATCATCAAACTGTTGCCTTGGACCCATTTTATCTACTAGGCTATATGTAGCTAGTATTATAACAAGTTCTGAAAAAAATAATAATAATAAAAAAAGAAAATATTTGTAGCATCACTTCTTTTTTAAAAAAATCTATAGTCATATGGAAGAGCTACAAATTGATCCAAGGAGTTAAGCACACTGTATGCCACCAAAATCAGCAGAGATCACTTGACAGTATTGATATGGGGGAAAATGATTTGCCTGTGTGCAGTGGTTTGGCTGGCATGGAGTTAATTTTCTTCATACTGCATTGTTCTGTGTTTTGGAGTTGTGACAAAACCCCTGTTGAAAACCCATCCATGTTTTAGTTATTGCTGAACAGTGCTCTACACAGCGCAAGACCTTTTCTGTTTCTCATGCTGCTCAAGCAGTGACTAGGCTGGGGGGGCACAAGAAGTTGGGAGGGGACACAGCTGGAACAGCTGACCCCAAATGACCAAAGGGATATCCCAGACCATATCATGTGCTCAGCAATAAAAGCTTGGGAAAAGGAGGAGGAAGACAGAAAAATTTAGAGTTATGGTCTTTGTCTTCCCACGTAACTGTTACACATGGCAAAGCCCTGCTTTCCTGGAAATGGCTGAACGTTTGCTCGTTGATAGAATTATTTTGCTTTGCTTGCACATGTGGCTGTTGCATTACCTGTTAAACTGCCTTTAGCTCAATCAATGAGTTTTCTCACTGTTATCTTACAGTTCTTTTCTGCATTCTGCTGCGAGGGACCAAGCGAGTGGCTGTGTGGTGTCAAGCTGACTGCCAGGATTAAACCACAGGATTGTGACATGAGAAAACAATTTGAAGTCAAATGGAAGTTTTTCAGGAAGGATGATCTGAAGACGAATCCCATAGTTTAGGAAGGATCTGAAATGTTTGTATCAATGTAAAATAGCTTCCAGAAAGGTAAAGAGTGTTTGGATATTTCAGGCCAGTTCCTGCTGTGGTGCAAATTAGAAGTGTTACATTTACTTCAGTGCAGAGATGCAAGTTTACATTATATGAGTTTGTTCTTTCTGCTTTGAACTGAGATCATTGTATAAACGAGAAATTATATTGTCAGCTTTATTTGTGGTGGAATCAACAGTACCTCTTATATAGTTTTAGGTGTATAAATAAATGTATATATGTTTTTCTATCTACTTACATTTTATTTGGAGTAAAATATTCCCAGTCTGAAAATTGCTGACAAATGTGAACAGATTGTCTCTGACCTTCTCTGCTCATGCAGTACAATTAATTTTGGCAGGTTTTCTTTTTGGAGATGGACTGTTACACTCTGCTTAGTTATACACAGTAAGAATGTGCCTTATAATGTTGTTGACTTTGAAAAGTATTTTTTTACTTTTTTTTATATTGCAACTTTAATAATAGTTTATGCTCACTCTGAAGTACTGGTAAATAGTATTGCAAAACCTTTGTTATCCAGATGAAAGGGTACTTTCCCTTCTTTATTATGAAATGGATTACATCATATGGACCTCATTTTAAGAGGTTGGCTGTAATCTTTTGCAATCTTAAGAATGTTAACAACTAGACCTGTTCTGCATGGCTAAGCCACTTCATTTTGACTTTATACTCATTTATTGTCACTAGGTTCCTCTCACTTATCTTTGGACACCTGCAGTACGGATTCTGAAATCTGAGGTATGCATCATTGGTTCTATTCAAATCTATGATGGGAAAAAATGGCATTTGTAGGGAGTGACACATCAGATCTATTTGGGTGTCTACAGTAATGTGAAATAAATTAATCCTGAAAAATGCATATTTCCTTTTTTTCAACTGTAAAGGGAATTTAGGATGATCACATTCTAGATATTTATATTTGGTTGAAAACTTCTGTTTTGCTTTAATGTGTTCTCTACAATTTCTTTAGATTTTAACATAAAGTATTTCAAAGGCATTCTTACTTTTATTACTTTTTTATTATTATTTTTAGTTTTCTGGGCAGTTGCATAACAGTCCTTTTTTCTTGTTAGATATAGTCTTTTTCATATTAGCAGTTTACTTTTCCCTCTAAGTGGAGGTTATGCTTCTAATGAATGTGACTCCTGTGAAATTTATAAAAGAATAGAAGGTAGCAAAATACATGCTTCTCTCACCTGCATTGCTGTGTAAAATCAGTTGCTCAATATTCCTGTGTGTCCTCATCTCCCCTGAAACATATTCAAGATCAGAACTAGCCTCTTGCTGATACTTGCTTCTTCATCACCACTTAGAGCTCTCCCTGAAAAATATGACCAAATACTTTATGGATGTCTAAGTAATTGTGATGTTTGGGTGTTTTTTTGTTTGTTTTTTGTTGTTTTGGTTTTTTTTTAATCTACATATTTTTCTTTGGTCTTTCACTATTCTGCATCTTTGCTTTAAATCAACTGATTTTTCTGCAAGAAGGAACTAATTTTGTTACATGAGACTATTTCAATGGGAGCCCTTAACACTTTGCTAAAATACTGAAGGAATTTATATAGATGTGCCATTCTGGCAGAATGGGAGGGAACGGCAGAATGGGAGCAAATGACGTGATGGAAGGGAATTCTTTCTCTTGGGGTCAACATTGAATGTTTATGGGCAATCTTTCTAATACAAGGTCATGTTGTATATCTTAAAGTGTAAATCTGTTAGTGACAGAATACTACCTGTAGGACTCCACATCATTTATCACCTTCCTCTGTGATAGATTTTCTTCTCCTTTTTTTCTGTTTCTTGGACTGTTATTTACATCACAACACCAGTGGGTATGTGTTGTCCAGGTCTTCATATTTATCCTATCCTAGAAGTAAATAAGGAGGCCTAACAAAGATGTACTTTTGTACATAAAGTTGTACTTGTGCAGCAGTATGCTCTTTGTAATGCAGATGCACCTGCACCTGCTCCCACAACTATTTAAAACTGATTTAGCTTCTGTTCATAGCTACTCATTTTTGTCCTCAGTTACAGATACCGATTCTTGCTGTTGATTGTCCACTTTCTTGATTATCCCTCATAATCCTTTTTAGGGTTTGATTTTTCTGTAACTTCTTTTATCACAGTTTATTAACCAGTTTTCCTTGACTTACATATTTTTCATAGTAATCTAACTGAATTCTCTGCTTTTTCTTTCATGGCATCGAAATCTCACTTTCTTCCTCTGGTCAAACAAATTTATAATTCATCAAATACTCCAAGTATATCTTGACTTCCTTTGTGATCTTACTATCTTTTATGCAAGATTCATTGTTCAAATGCTTCATGAATCAGTTGTTGCTGTTTTTTTCCCATTCAGTGATTAGATACCCTGTTTGGTTTGTTTTGTTTTTGGTTTTTTTTAGGTTGTTTTGGTTTTGGTTTGGTTTTTTTTCTCCTTTTCAAGGGTGAGGTATAAAGAAATAATTTGCTGGGTATAAGTGGATGAAAAACACAGCAAATTCATAATGCATAATGACAAGATTTCAAGCATCCTTAATCATGATTCTCCTACTTATACCTTGTATAACCATTTATATATATTCAAAATGAAAAACTAATTTGTCAACTCTTCTTTAAACTTGCAAACATGTATTTATTATATCCTTAATTTACAGCTGAAAGAAAACCTGAAACTCTAAAGAACTAAGTTGTGCTCTATATTGTTTTAGAAGGCTCAGTAGGGCATTTGATTTCCTTTAATGTATGAGTTTCCTCTAATATCCTCCCCAACTACAGTACATTAATCACAATATTTATTTTGTTTTCTTTGAAAACACAAAATAACAGAATCAAAAAGATAGTGATTGGGTAGATATTTACTTTAATAAAGAGAGAAACTCCTGATACACATTTGTGAAAGACTGGATTGATATGAAAGCAATGCAGAAGAATAATATAGGAAAAGAAAATACTTATTTTTCTTTATTGGTGTGCCTTAATGTATTTATATGCTGCATAGACAATGATAGCATTTTGAAGGTTATCCACACCAAAAGACACAATTCTTGTTTTACAGATCTTTCTTCTGTATTCCTGACATATTCAGAAGCAGCAAAAGGAAGAGAATGATACAATGCCAGCAGATTTCAAACATACAGAAATGTGATTTTTTACCAATTTAAACCCCTTACTAACGGAGCTTGTGTGAATTTTGGGAATGTGAGTCACTTTGAAGCCTGACAAAGGCTACTGCTGTCTAGAATCAGTAGTATTACTTTCATTTTTCAGAGTTGTCCTGGTAATTTGACTGATATAGAAATAAAATTGGTAGTTGGTAGGAAGACTTTTTCTTCCTGTTTTTCAGCTTCCTTCAAGATTTCTTGAGAGAATGAAATGAAGAAAAGGAATTTTGACAACCATATCCTCTAATTGTGACTATAAAATTGTGAACAAACATCACATTTTCTGATCTAATAAAGCTTTGCTTCAGTAAAGACAGTTAATACAGGGCATATTTTCCTCCTGCCTGTCTTCCGTAGTTAAATAAATTTAACCTGTGTGTTCTGAGATGTCTAAAAGTTAGACATCTAACTTTTCTAGACTGGCTGCCTTTTGCTATAGTCAGAAAGATTCAAGTATAACCTGAGGACAATTCATCTCACCCTGGAACAGGCACCTAAGACAAATCAGTTGGAAGTGCTGGCAGTATTATTTCTTCTACCGTAGCTATAAACTTGGCTTACTAGTTGTAGACACCCAGCATCCAGATACCTGCAGTTAGCTGAGATTAATTCTACTTGGAATACTATATTACTTGGAAAACCTATAATTTTTCACTGATGGAAGAATAATTTATCCTCATAGAACATCTGGTTCTTTCTTTGGTAAGTGAGTCTCAGTAACCTAGGGCAGCATGATAAATCTCTGCATAGTCTGTAGATGTTCTAAACAAACGATTCACAAATAAATTTGGACCCTCATGCTCAAAATATTAATCTCAAGGAATTAAAATAGTAAAATCTTGAGAACATGGAATGAAGGAATCAATCTAGCAAACAGCTTCTGAGTTGCTTTTTTGCCCACTCTGTCTCTTGAAAGCACCTGTATTCTGTGGTGTTCCGAGAGTTCATGTTGCATGTTTGATAACAGAGTACCTACGAACTCTCAGTGCCTGTAGTAGTAAGACAGGATTTTTGCTTACACACCACTTGATAATTTGACATATTTCTTGATTTCACGTCTTTGTTTTCATGTCTTTGCTTCCGTCCCCAAACCCCCCACCCCTTCTTATATGTCCGATTTATAATCTTCTACTCCTCTGGGCTCCTGTTCCAGAGCCTCATTAACTCTAGTGTTTTCCTTTTTATTATTCTGCTTTTCCACTGCATTATTAGATTGGAAATACAGAGATATGCTTCTGTCCAGGTCCTTCTAGTCACATTCTCTTTTCCATTATGCCTACAGTTTACCCCAGTCAAATATTCCTGTGTAAGTCAGTGCTGGGCTCACCAGTACGAGAGCGATATGGAGCTACTTGAGCAAGTCCAGCAAAGGGCCACTAAGTGGATTAAGGGACTGGAGCACCTGACATATGAGGAGAGGCTGAGAGAGCTGGGACAACCTGGAGAAGAAAGGGTTCAGGGGTATCTTATCAATATGTATAAATACCTGATAGAGGGAATGACTAACAGGGAGTCAGACTTTCTTTACTGATGTCCACTGACAGGACAAGAGTCAATAGTCACAGATTAAAAACCATGAAAAGTCAAGTGAACACAACAAAACACTTTTTTACTGTGAGAATGGTCAAATACTGGAGCAGATTGCCCAGAGCAGTTTTATCCGCCCTTGGACATATTCAGAACCTGACTGGACATGTTCCTGGGCAAACTGCTCCAGCTGTCCTTGCTCTGAGCTTGGGCATTGGAATGAGTGAGCTCCAGAGATGCCTTCTAACTTCAGCTGTTCTGTGGTTCTTCAATTAAGCTGGAAATATAATTAAAGACATACTTCTTCTAGTTCGCCTAGGTTCTTCTCTTAACATTCACCCTTTTACTGTTAAACAGGCAAACACCTTGCCTAAGTTCTATACCTTCTTACATAAGTCCAGTAAGTCCACAAGTCCAATAGCTCCCTCTGTATAAAAGGGGCATTGAGTGTCCTTTTTATATACCTGCCTATTCATATATGCAATTCTAGGCTGCGTTCAGGCAATTTTTTTGAACATTCTCCTGAAATTCTGACATACAGACTGTGAATTAGTCTAATTGGAGTGGTAAAGATTTAGCTTTGTCTTTACAAACACTGAAGGCGTTTCCCTCCATACAGCATGTGCTCTATATTATTTTTCTTGACTTCTGTAAGTTATGTTTACTGATCTTACTCTGTCCTCGCCAAGGAAAAATATTAGGTGGTGATTAATTGTCAAAGCAAACCCAGAACAAAGGACTGCATCAGTGAACTCACACCAGAAGTTCTTCTGAACAGTACTGGTCACATATGATGAAATAACATCTGATAAAACACATCTGCAGATTCAAGTACCCTTGTACCCAGGAATAGATAGCTCCATAGGATGCATGCGTCATTGACTTGCATTCTTCTTTACAGCATGTTTTTTACACATTATAAGCAGCTGCTAAGAAGGTGGAAAGAGACTCACAGTTTGTCCTGCTGCAGCAAATGTTTCAGCCACTACAAAGATAGAAATTTACAGTTTGTGCTATACAAAAGATGATAGAGAAAATTTCATCTGCAACGTTAACTTTCAGGGCAAATAGAATCCTTTTTTTTTTTTTTTTTGACAGAAATAATTGTCTGTCTGTCTTAAAGGAGACTTCTGTTTGTTGTCCTTATCATGAATCAGTAATTGCTGATCAGTTGCTACCCAGATTTTTTCAGATGCATGAAGTACTTCTTTTGCTAAAGGTTTTTTCACACTTAGCTCTTATACTAGTGAGAAATACTACTTGTAGCCTTGTTATACAGAATGCAAAGTTGTGAAATTTCAAACTATATTAGAAATATAAATCAAGCCTGCAATATTACAGTGAGCTTTTTCTTCCCCTCTGAGTAGAAGCATTGATTACTTAGGAAGCAGCAGTAGATTTCTAATGTATGGAAACAGACAGGATTTCTGACTGGAGACTTCCAAGATCTCCTTTCTCCTCTACCTTTTGGGCATACAGTGACATGAAGGGAAACTGGTCCACTTAGCTTACAAAATGAAGTTGAATCATAGGAGAAGTTGTGGTAAATGCTTGTGTTGTTTATTTGATGACATTTGTTACACTCAGAGTGATGGTCTGTAGCTACGTGAATTACAGCTTCACAGATATAATATTTAAAAAGAAACAAAGAATGAAATGCTATTGCTCAGTCAACAGTAACTGAGTGTCAGTAGTTGCGATAATAGAAGATGAAAGTTTCCCATCAGTAGTTACATAAAAATTAAGTAATCAAATCAATGCTGTTAAGATTCTAGAGAAATCAACATACTAATTTATATAAAAAAGTTTGGTCACAACTGAACTAAATGTAACCGTCTAACTCAAATACACAACATTCCCAATACATCTGATAAGTATAGAGGGATATGTATTGTAAATAAAAAAAATATTAAACTGGTCCTTTATATCAGTAATGTTGGATCAGGAAATTAATATTTTTATTCCTTTCATACTGGCTTTCCATTGCTGTCCTAAGAATGAACCAGTTCTCAGAATTTAATAACTGATTTTTATTTCATCTGTCTAACATGATTATCAAATAATATATTCAGAATTTTTTCTAGTCTCAAAATTTGGTATTAGTAGTTTATTTTTTCTTTGTAGATTATATGTATTGTGAGCAAAGTTATTACACTGTCTCTTTTTAAATACATGCATATGTGCATATATACCTATAAATAACTCCAATAGATATTCTTAACAAGAAAGGACTTTTTTTTTTTTTCTGAAATAAAATTAAAACTATTCCCTTTTTAAAATTTAAATAGTATATAATTTAAGGTAGCAGCAAATTTTTATTTATTAAGGCTTACAAGTAAAAAAAAAAATCCATGGTTAGTGCAAATATAAATTCATTACAAGAGATCAGCTTACAATAACAGGTTTGCTTTCACTATTTTTCTCACACATCTGGAATGATACTTAGGAATTTAGCATTTTAAAATAATTTAGCATGTTTTGTAATTGTTCATAGCTTAACTTAAATAGGCCTGTCTAAGATAATAAGTGCTCTTAATAGGAATGCATAAAAAATTCTTTAAGACAAAAGTGTTGAAAAACATTTCATCACAATGTGAAATTATATAGTTTTTCTAGTTGGTCAGACAACTTAGGAATATCTGAAGCAAGCTGGGAAAAGTATAAGCACCTTAGTCTATTTTCAGTTACCATTTTTCCCGATATGATTTTTTTTTTTTTGCCTATATCTCTCTGCATAGATGGTTTAAAAAATATAACTGTAAGAAGGGGATAGTACAGACTGTAGTTGTGAACATATCCAACTCTACCAAGAGTATTTTTTTTTCCCAAGGCTTTGCATTTTGAAGATTCTGAGTAATCTAAGTGACTTTTAACATCTTGTGGAACTTCATTGTTCTCCAAGCTTGTCAATGAGCAATCAATTTGAGATCAGAAGTCACTAGTAATCATTAATCCTTGGGATCTTATTTCAAGTTTGTACCTCCGCTAGTGGCAGAAGACAGGGTTGATGGCTGCTGTTACTATCTGAAACCATTTTCTTTTTTTTTTTTCTTTTGGGTTTTGTTGTTATTGTTGGGTGGGTGGGCGAGTTGTTTTTTTTTTTTGATGCAATGTAGTCCTAACTTGTAGGTCTTGACGTGAGTCTGATTTTTGAAGTAAGTTTTATTTGAAGGGATTTTGCTACATAGGGCTATCTTTGTTATTCCTTAGTGAGTGCTGGTATTTATTAGGATAATATCTGTAGACTACAGCTGTTATTGTTCTTATTCTTATTCAGAAATTATACTGGCATATAAACTTTTCAGATCTTTGAGAAAGCTTGATGTCATTACATTAAGTAATCCATAAATATTATCAGTACATTTTCTGTGCTGTTGTCAAGCTCTTTTAATATTTACGGACACTAAAAATTAAGAAAATAATATTACAAGCTTTCCTTTACAAAAGAAGTTAGCTAACACTCTTACTCCATCCACCCCTATACCCTTTACAACGTTATATATGCCCATTCTGTTTCATTTACTTTCCCATGAGTGTTTTCAACTGTCTTACGCCACAGACTCAACCATTACTGTTTCATGCTTGCAACTGCCTTTTTAGCTCTCTAGAGAGCTAGCTCAAAGTAACAGGTTGGTAACTGTTGCTCTAAAGCAATTTAATTCAGAATGGCCTTGGCACCTGCTCTATGTCTCTAATTAGGGATTGTTTTTAAATTATAAGTGTACCCGAAGAAAAAGACATTGGCACATGTTTTGAGAAATGTAAAATAAATAATTTTTTTTTTTTTTTAATATAGGAACATGATTGTGATGTTCTTTTCTTAGGAAGAAAATGATCCATGCACCTTATTCATGTTTTTAGAATTCTGAAATGTACTCTTAAATAATTACTTTTCAAATACTAACTAGGCGTTCTGTAGAGTTCAAAAGGAAACATAAAGGAAACTGCTGTAGACATGAATAATTATCTTAATGTTTTCTAGTTCCTTTTTTTAAAAAAAAAATTGCATTGTCATTCTTCATTGGTCTGAGTGTGTTTTCACTGCACAGAAACTGATGCCCTCCTGAGGATTTTATCAAAATGCAGACATAGGTCCACATCTGGCCTCAGACTCACATGAACAGCTTTCTGTTGTAACAACAGAAAACTTTGAAGACAAGGAGCCTGTTCAGACTCAGAGTCAGGGCCTCTGACCCAAATACCTGATAATCTGCATAAACAACTAGAAATGAAAACTGGGGCACAAGAACACCACAAAAAGCAGTGAAGCTGAACACACATGCTCGAGTTTGAATATATATATATATATATATATATATATATATATTGTGTGTATATTCTCTCTCTCTCTCTCTGTAGATATTCACATTCTCCACCCTTTATTCCATACCATTTATGTACCATTTATGCCATGCTAAGGTACCACACCATCTAATACAACCTCAGTAACCACCACCCTCCTTCCCATCCTTTAATATAATACACAGATATCATTCCCTTAATCTATGGACCCTGTAAAATGTCCATAACATGCCCATAAAATGTCACAAATATCCACAAAATGTCTGTTAATTTAATCCATGTCTTTGAGCTCCATCTGTTATGGGGTAGGAGAGATGCTATATGGTGTGGAGTTACTGGGCACCAAATCCAGCTCAGGTCAGCTTGCTTGCAGGTCAGCTTGCACCGCTTCTTGTAAGGCTTGTCCTCCATTGGTTTGAGTGGTTCCTGTTAGAGTAATTCCTATAACAAGCAATGCAAATCAGGAGTTACAACAATTTAAAGACATTTCCATTACAATCCCCAGCCCCCATCATTTTGGGTCAGGTTACAGGGTTTAACATTGCAATGAACTCCTCCATTTGTCCCTCCTCCAGCTCGGACTTACCCACAGACTGCAGTCCATTAGGTGTGTGCCTGTTCCAATTGGAACTTTATCTATGAACCACAGTCTCTTCAGGGGTGTACCTGCTGCAGTAAGTATAGACTTATCCACAGCCACAGGTGCTCCAAAGTGTACCTTCTCCCGTGTGGACTTCTCCTTGGGCCACAATCCCTTCAGAGGTACACCTGCTGTGGCACAGATACAACCATGGCCGCGGACACTTCAAGATATACCTGCCCTGGCATGGGCTTATTCATCGTTACAGACACTTTGGGGTGTCCTGCTCCTGTGTGGACTCATCCACAGGTCACAGCCTCTTTGCCTTGAGTTCACACTGGAGTTCCAGCCTCTCCAGTACAGCAGCACAGGAACAGCAGTGATGCCCTGGCCATCTGCCATCCCAGGAACATTGCCATTGCTGTTACCAAAATGCTCCCAGACACAACAGAGTAAGACCATAAGCAGTATAGCAGCACAGCAAGCAGCAAAAGCAAAAGGCAGTGAACACTAGATTCTAATACACAGTAAGGCAATAAGCCCCATGGCAATCTGATTAATAGCTAAACAGTATTAACAGCTATAAATTCAGCCTAGCACATTTCTATCAAATTTGTCGTAATCTCAAACCCTTTGAGCCCCATATTGATTTCCAAAAGTGACTGTCATGGTTTAATCCCAGCTGGCAACTAAACGCCAAACAGCTGCTTGCTCACTTCCCCCTAGTGGGATGTGGGAGAGAATCAGAAGAGTAAAAGTGAAAAACCTCATGCATTGGGTTAAAGACAGTTTAACAGATAAAGCAAAAGCCACACACACAAGCAAAGCAAACCAAGGAATCCATTCACCACTGCCCATGGGCAGGCAGGTGCTCAGCCATCCCCAGGAGAGCCGGGCTCCATCACACGTAACGGTTACATGGGAAGACCAAGGCCATAACATTCCCCCTTCCTTCTTCTTCTCCCAGCTTTATGTGCTGACAGTGACATCATATGGTGTGGGGTATCCCTTTGGTCAGTTGGGGTCAGCTGTCCCGTCTGTTTCCCCTCCCAGCTCCTTGTGAACTCCAGTGTACTCACTGGTAGGGTGGTGTGAGGAGCAGCAAAGGCCTTGGCTCTGTGTGAGCCCTGCTCAGCAATAACGAACACATCCCTGTGTTATCAACACTTTTCAGCACAAATTCCAAGCATACCCCCATACGAGCTACTATGGAGAAAATTAACTCTACCCCAGTCAAAACCAGCACAAATGGTTTAATTTAAACTGTGTTTTTTCTTTCTAAATTTCCTTCTTATACCTATTTAACAGTCATGGAGATTGACATTTCACCACATTTCAGAAAAGTACACAACAGTATAACTACTATTTAGGCATAATTTACCAGAAAGTTCTGGGTTTGAGTATCTCATTGCTTGGGATTACAGGGTAAGGTCTCAGAGGGAAGCACAAAGGCATAAAGCCATTCAACCAATTTGTGAGGAAACAATACATAAAAAAGGCACTGTAGCTACAAGTGACTTAAAAATAAATAAAGAAATGATAAGTACTCTACTTCTGATTTACCAGCTCTAGGAAAGCTTTAGTAGATGTACTAGTGTTTCTCCATTCTTCATAACATTTTCTTAAAAATGAACATGGTACTGTGGTGCTTTTTCACGTTCAAATATTTTTTTGTAGATAGAAATCAACATTTATTCTTACTGAATATGTACGAAATTTTGAATTAGTTTAAACCAAAAAATAAAAAGCCTAGATGATGTCTTAGTAATTTATATGTAAAGATGAAAACTGCTAGTACTTTCACAACACAAATTATGGTTTTGGTCAGCCCCTGGGAACATTTAACATAAAGCTTAGCACAGTCCTACTGAAATTAATAGGAATTTTCCCAGTGACTATACTGATACTAGGATGCTATTCCATAAACAGTAATTATTTATATATCTTTATATAAGAAAAATACTGCCACTGTAAGGCAGTATCATTTCTTTACCAGTATGACTCCTGTGATTCACCGAACACTTATTTGTCCTGTCACAGAGAGCGTGCATATGTCAAAGTGGAACCAGGAAAGCCCTAAGTTTAAGGAAAGTACGACATTACCAGAACAAGCTCTTCCAGTAAATATTGATGTTACAGTTCAGAATGCAACTGGAAAACTGTCATCTAGTCCATGTGGATCATGAACCTGAAGGTAATCTGTGAAGCCTGCCACAGTAGAACCTCCAAGTTCTCTAAGACAGCAGCAGAACCAGGATAAATGTTACACTAGAATTGCTTTAATTTTTGCTCTTTCTAAGTCTGAGTCTTTGTTCCGGAAGAAATGGCACAATTTTAAAGTTGCTTAGTAACTGAAAAACACACTCATATATATACACACATAAACAAAACCATATATACACACACAGAGACACGTATATGCATTGGGGTAAGAAAAAGGGGATTGTCTTTAAAGAAAGGTGAATTGAAAGTCTAGAGAACTAAATGATTTTGCGTACATTAGAAGTAATATCTTTCTTCTTATAAACTACTGCAACATAAAGACAGACAACCTGTTTTTTTCATTCTGTATAGGCAAACTGTAGAGTGTATGAGACAACAATCTTCTTATACCCATAGGATATGATAATAACTTTGAAGAACATTTCACAATGCATATGTATGAAAACAGAGGAAAGGTTACACTTACTGCCTTAATGTTGCATTTCCTGAGTTATCTTCTTGTATCCTTTAACTATATGATCTTATTTTCTGTTAAAGTATTTTTAGACTAGATTATATTGCTTGGGTCTTTGCAAAGGTTTCCACGTGTTAATGACAAATATAAAGACAGGGCACTCTGAAACATGGGTGCTTGACTTACACTGACAGTTTTTAAAAACTGTTATGTTATAGTACTGAATGTCAGGACCTATTTCCATACAGAACAAATGGCTAAGGGAAAACAGACAATAGAAACTGTACTTTTATAGCAGTAAATCCATCTGTTATAGTCATTCATTACAGGCTAAATAATTTCAAAATTATGTATCATAGAATCAATTATAGAGTCGTAGCAACATTTAGGTTGGAAAAGACTTTTGAGATCATCAACCATTAACCCAGGATTGCCAAATCCATCAGTAAACCATGTCCCTAAGCACCACATCAATACATTTTTTAAACAACTCCAGGGATGGTGATTCCACCACCTCCCTGAGCAACCTGTTCCAATGCTTCACCACCCTTTTCAGTGAAGAAATTTTTCCTAATATCCAATCCAAACCTCCCCTAGTGCAATTTGAAGCTGTTTCCTCCTGTCCTGTTTCTTGTTGTCTGGGAGAAGAGACCAACCTCCACCCCACTACAACCTCCTTTCAGGTAGCTGTAGAGAGCAGTAAGGTCCTCCCTGAGTCTTCTCTTCTCCAGACACAACAACCCCAGCTCTCTCAGCTGCTTCTCCTAAGACTTATTCTCTTGGCCCTTCACCAGCTTCATTGCCTAAATTAGAGAATTGCTTTCTGTATCTGTGCTTGCAAGTGCTGTCAATAAATTTTGAGGCTATAACCTTCAGAAATTCATCATTTTACACTTCTGTCAAATTCTGCTTTCCTTATGAAGCCTGTAGCTAACTCCACTTGACAAAGGTCTAATTCACAGTTTTCTTTTTTTACCTTTAGGCATTTTTTTACCCTGTTGATGCAAAAAAAGGACCTAGATAAACTGCCACATTTGTTGCTGCAAATTCCTCACAGTCCTGCACACACGAACACTGGCAAGTGCACAGTAAAAGAAACACTTCAGAAAAGAAATACAACTATTTTGACTTCACAATGAAAAAAAAACCCACAGAATTAGCTTAATTTTTAATGTTTTGGGTTTTTTTTTTACTTTGCCTTATATTAATAATAACTTCACAAAGAAATACATAAACATTTTCTCCCTATGTGAACAAAGCAGAAACAGTTCAGCATGAGATTAACTGAAATACACTGAAAAGCCCTTACACTTCAGATGAGCCAGACATGTATTTAATGTGAAGGCAATGCTTCAGTCGCCTTCACAGAACAGCGGCTGAATAAAGGTCACTCAGGGTGTGCTTAGACTCCACAGCTGTGATGAATCAACAATGTGCAGCCAACAAAAGGCACGTTCCCTCTAACTTTGGTTTCTTCTGCTCCTGTCTGGGTACTTGTGCCAATAGATGCCTCAATTCATTAAACCTGCAAAAATATTCTTTCTTTTGGAAGTCATTTTTCTTTGGTTAATTTTCTGCCAGATCAATGAACTGAATCAGCTCACCATGAAGTTGGCCAAGGACAAAAACCCACACAAATAAGAAGGAACGTAGAAGAGAGTATGGGAGAAGGGATAAGAAAAGGTGACCTTTCCTTCTAGTGAACTATTATATTGGCTCAATTGTGTTATCTACAGCCACCTTAAGATAAGATAATATAAAACTAATGGAAATGAGAGGTAATAGTGTAAAATCATTTATGTCTCATTTTCTTCCTAAATAAGGGTTTAGTGAAACCAGAAATCTCTTTGAATCAAGTTAACATCACCAAATTACAAATTTAAAATAGATGTTCCTGTCTCTTCTCTGGGACTAACAGCTGTATTTTCACATACTCTGACCTTCCCCGACCCTACCACACCCCCGAAGTCTTATACTTAAGTTTTGATAGAGTAAGGAAATATAAGTTTTGAATCACTTTTCTGAGAAATAAGCAGGAATAAAATTCCAGATGAGCTTCCTTCTTGACATTTTCTTTCCACATCCAGTGAAGGACTTAATTATGTGTATCTCTATAAGGTCAATAATTATCTTCTAGTCTAAGGGCTATATTGGGTTCTTTAAAATATACCTGTGGCTAAGTAGTCTGTTACGGGAGACAAGTTTTTCATGCCTCATGTATCAGAATGAACAACACTAATGAATGGACACTTACTCTTGACTTAATAACTTTTGCAAATGTTCTTTGAATTTCAAAATCTATTTTGAATGAAATCATATAAAATACCTGGCATCATATTATTGCTTGCTTCTTTTTTTTTTTTTTTTTTTTTTTTAATGTTTAAGGAAATGTGTTCTTTCATGCTAAACCTTGCTCAGTAATCTAGAAACAGAAATCATTTAGGGTTTTTATGCTTTATTAGTTCTCATTTAATGCTAGTCTCAATAGGATTTGTTAGGCAATCTCTGAAAAACTTCACTTCTCAGAATGACTGGAGCAAAAAACTGTACAGTACTGATCAGATGGCCACAAACACTTCAGAGAATTGAAATGGGGAATGCTGTGTTTCTTGAAAAGTCTGATAGTAGAGGACCATGATTTTCACTACAACACTGGTTTATTATTTGATAAGTCTTGGGATACTCTGGTGACATTTTTCTCTCCCTTCCAGTAGTTGGCAAACCCCCATGATATCTAGTGAATGCTCAGTAACTTTAAAAAACTCAGAAAGTCTTAGTTGTTTTTAATTCAGTGAAAAGTGTTTTAATATCTTTTCAATAAAATCTTCAGCTCTCTTTCCTCCTGGGAGACAAAGCTGATGAATATTATTACATCTAGAAATAGTGTCAAGGTTCCCTAATTTATCATGAGTAAAGGCTACCACTGTCACCATTTTCTCTGCAGAAAGATTTCAATTTACTAAATGTTGTCCTTATTAACCTTACCTCCTCTCTGTCATCTCAATTGGCTTCAATACACGGATTTCTGAAAGAAATCTGGTAAGATATAATTTATACTTATAAAATAAATAAATAATTATAGAATAAGTATTTTAACAATTACTTTAAAATGTTAAAGAAACTACTTATACAATGAATCGGTGTTTCCTCAAATCTTGATTTTTGACACAGGCCTAGTAAAAATCTGGTATGTTTTCTGCCCCTAATGAGCTGAATTAGTGTTTATTATTCTAAGAACTCATGGTACTGTTTACTGGAGAGGTCTTTTTAGTGCTGATAGAACATGAGTACTCCGTTTGCATCTGGATGGATGTGATCTGCCTATCTTCTTTTTCATTATTATTCTTTCTGCTGCACATTAGCTTTAGATGGACAAGGAAAACAGTAGCTCTATTTCTAGTGACACTGTGCCTTTATTCTAAATTCGGAAAGACAAAGAAGGAAATATT
>JAVJGJ010000014.1:40954933-40966000 GCA_035590215.1 Microhierax caerulescens
TGCCCCACGTTGGGTGCCAAAATGGACTGTAATGGTTTAACCCCAGCCAGCAACCAGGTACCACACAGCCACTTGTTCACTCCCCCTCACCTGGAGGGGTGGAGGGGAGAATCAGAAAGGAATGTAAAACTCAAGGGTTGAGATAAAGAACAATTTAATAATCTATACAGAATAATAAGGTAAGAACAACAGCTATAACAATAATAACAATAATAAAAATACCAATAATAATGATAATGATAATGTCAACAACAGTTATAGTGGAAAGGTGGAGAAAAGGATAAAATCCAAAGGAAAAGGGAGAAGGGAAAACAAGTGATGCACAGTACAACTGCTCACCACCTGCTGACAAATGTCCCCCCAGTTCCTGAGCAATGATTCTCCCTGCCCCAGCTAACCCCCCAGGTTTATATTCCAAACATGATGCCCCATGGTATGGAATACCTCTTTGGCTGGTTCAGGTCACCTGTCCTGGCTGTATCCCCTCCCAATTCCCCGTGCCCCTCCAGCACTCTTGTGGACAGGGCCTAAGAAACAGAAGCCATTGACGTAGTATAAACATGACCCAACAACAACCAAACCCATCAGTGTGTTACCAATACTGTTCTCACACCAAATCCAAATCACAGCACTTCACCAGCTACTAAGAAGAAAGTTAACTCCATTGCAGCTGAAACCAGGACACACAAAAGGAACAATATGTGAATACAGAAAATATTGGAGAGGAGATTGATTTAGAATGGGTTTATTCTAAACCCATTCTATGTCAGAGAATGAATACATAAAGAAGAGGCATGCAGCAAGGCAGAATCCCCACTGAGTTTGTTGATGAGAAAAGATGTTCTATGTTCTGACTACATGACAAACAAAAATGTGTGCCTAGGAATAAAATGGGGTGAAAAAAAAATAAAAATCAATACTTCCTTCCCTAAACCCTAGACACCTAAAAGAATCTTAGAAACTCAGCAGAAAGTATAAAGCCAAACAGAGCAGGATATAATAGCAAGCGGTCACATCCTCTATTATTTCATAAGAGTGGCAGAAAAAGTACCATTTGCCCTTCTACATTATTGCAGTTAATTCAGATTACCTAGACAGTTCATAAAAGTTTGAGGCATCAGAAAACTTAAATTCTTTGGAGAACCCAATCTGTTCTGCATGTCTGTAGTAATTGTGTCAGAGTGTTAGAGGATACACACATACTAAAGATCTGGGTAGGAAGTTGTATGGTAAGAGAAATTGGAAAGCAGTGTCTCTGGCACAGTGCCAATTTAGCATTTCATTCTTTTATAGGACTGCATCTTCTATAGGACTGCATGTAAGCCTGACTGTGCTTCATAATAAACAATGACAAAGAGAAACTAATAAATTATTTGGTTTTAATAGTACAGTGGTTAAAATATTAATCCAGAGTGTATGAGAGTAGTTTTATCACTTTCCATTGCTAAAGCAAAATTTTTATTTCCGAGCAAACTTTTCCCCAGGCAATAGTGTATTCTGTAGATCTTTTATGCCCCTGAAACAAACACGGTTCAGGCACAGCAGAGGCAAAAGACTGTTCCCACTAGGTGCTGTAAAAAGTTTAACCATAACTATGCAACTCTGACATGGCCTTAGGATGCTGGAAAACAAGTGTCCTCTCATTTTGTTCTCTTGTTTTCCAAAACTGTAGAACTGATGTTCAGTCTTGCAGTGACTTGAGGTAGAAAAGCTAAGGTTGTCCTGGAATTGAATCTGGGAATAGATCAGAAGGGCAACAAGACTGGGTTCTACAAGTACATTAACAGCAAAAGGAAAACTGAGAAAAACATGGAACTGTTGTTGAATGGTAAAGGGAAACTGATGACAAATGACATGGAGAAGGCCAAGGTACTCAGTGCCTTATTTACTTTGATCTTTACCAGTGAACCCAACCTTCAAGAATCCCCACTCCTTGAGACCAAAGCAAAAGTCTGGAACAAAGAAAACTTACCCCTTTTGTAGGAGGACTGGGCTAGGGAGCACTTAAATGGAATATATGTATAAATCCATGTGGCATGATGGATTGCACCCACAAGTACTGAGGGATCTAGCTGATGTCATTGCAAGGCCACTCATTTATCTTTGAACAGTCATGGTGCTTGGTAGAGGTTCCTGAAGACTGGAAGAGACCATGTATCACTCCTTTTTTCAACAGTGACAAAAAATGATCAGGGGATCTATCTACACATAGGTCAACTTCATCTCACTCCCTAGGAAAGTGATGGACAAGATCCACCTGAAATGCATATTCAAACACATGAAAGATCAGAAGATGATGGGGAGTAGTCAGCATTGGTTTATGAAGGGAAAATCATGCTTGACGAAACCGATACGTTTCTACAATGAAGTGATTAGCTTGGTGGATGAAGGGAAAGCAGTGGATGTTTACCTCAAATTTAGTAAAGCCATATCCCATGACATCCTCACAGACAAGCTGAAAGCAGTTCCATGTTAGATAAAGTGGACAGTGAGGTGTATTGAAAAAGGATTTAAGGTCCATGCCCAGAGGGTTGTGATCAGTAGCAGAAAGTCCAGCTGGAGTTAGGTCACTAGTGGTATAATCCTTGGGCTTACCACTGGGTCCAATACTGTTCAACATCTTTATTAATGACCTAGGTAACAGATATGTGGCCTGACAGAAGTCTTCTGTAATTCAACAAGGGAACATGCCAGTACACCCTGAAGGCTAAGCAGCTCTGCAAACAAAGGACATGGGGGTTCCACTGGACAACAAGCTGACTATGAGCTAGCAATGCATTCCTGAGGCAAAGAAGGGGAGAGGCTTGGACCAGGTGATTTCAAGAGGTCCCTTCCAACCTAAACAGTTCTGTGATGCTTAAGTTATATGGTCACAGTTTGTACCACTACAGTCAGATTATTAAACAGAGAGAATGGAAATATCCCCAGTACTCAAGTGGGACAGTAAATGACACAGAAAATAGAGAAAAACTCCAGTCTTCCCTATCTGGATGCAAAGTAAAAATAAATTTGGATAATATTCCAAAATGATCATAAAAAATACAAATTCCAGATTCTCTTGGTTGAAGAATTTCTGTTATAAAATGTATAAATGTAACAAATAGTGCCCTGTCCTGATGTGGATTACTGTACAGAATTCTGGTCTCCCTTGCTCAAATAAAATGAAAACACATGAAAAGAAGTTTACCAGGATGATCAGAGCAACAGGCCACTATTGTACAATAGGCTGGTGTTGCTTCCCTTAGTCTTGAAAAGTGAAAGCTAAAGGGAGGTGTGACCAAAAAATAAAACTCAGTAAATGGGTAAAACTCATGCAAATATAAACATAAATTACTATTCCTCATTTGAGACCAACATTTTAGTGCTTTCTAAATTTCACAGAGCTCCATTCACCTATATCTGTAATTATTATGGATGAAAAAAGCCCATATGGAAAACTTATATGTAATATTAATTATTAATTACAAATTACATAATATGTAATATAATTTGTAATAAGTGTACTGTGCAGTAAGTTACTGCATGAGGAACTACCTGCTCAAGCAGGCGAGGACAAACTGTATGAGCTGGGGTTGTTCGGCCTGGAAAAGAGAAGGCTCTGAAAAGAGCTTATTATGGCCTTTCAGTATGTAAAGGGGGCCTACAAGAGAGAGAAGGAGGCACTCTTTATCACAGTCTAGTGATAGGACAAGAGTTTTAATAGTTTTAAACTAAAAATTGGTAGGTTTAGATTAGATATTAGGAAGAAATTGTTCATGCTGAGAGCTGTGAGGCACTAAAACCTGTCTTGCCCAGAGAAGCTGTGGATGCCCCATCCCTGGAAGTGCTCAAAGACAGGTTGGATGGGGCTCTAAGCAACCTGATCTAGTAGCAGGTATCCCTGCCCATGGCAGCAGTTTGGAACTAGATGATCTTTAAGGTGCCTTCCAACCCAAACTATTCTATGACTCTACATTTGTATGAGTCTATGATTCTATGAAATAAACTTTTGAAAAGACATAGACATGAAATCATATTTTGTTTTAAAATATGTTAGATATTTCTTAAAATTTGAAGTAAATATGGATAATTTAAAAATTCATACTAGGATCTAGCAAAGTCTAATTTCTAGTTGAGCCAATTAATTAATTTTTACTTGCATTTTAGTGGGATGGCACAGGTCTTTTAAAAAAGAAATAAGAGCGAATCAGTGGAAGTAAAAATCACATACAGCCTGCATGGAAAAGAGGTGGGTTTCCCAACAACACTTTCACAAGTGTTCTTTCTGTATATTAAGGTTCAAAGACATCCATAATTAAGGGTAGCAAAAGATTTCATGTAAGGTATTTAGCTTGAAAGGAAAACACTAATTATAGTGTATCAGGCTATCTCAGACTTATGTTTTAAGTGACATAGTTAAAAAAACCCCTCAACCTGTGTCCCTGAGGTCTCTCACTTCTGACTGTCATCATCTGAAACAGCTAAACAATTCAAACTCACTTTTTTCACTGGTAAACATTGCTTTTTTATTTCACATATTATTTTATTTAAGATATATTTAAGACTTTGTTTCTTTTAAGTTTTTTTCATTATTAGATATTACTTTCTTCCTTATGATTTTGGGGTGAAATTTCTATAGGTTTCACTGTCTTTTCTTTGGGTTTCCTTTGTTTGTTTGTTTGTCTTTTTACCTTAACCCCAGGACAATTAGCATATCAATTGCACCTGCTAATAGAATTAACATAATACAAAAGCAGAAAGGAATAAAACTAGTATTATCTATATTATTAATAATAGACTACAAGTAGAATTATAATATGATATGATGTACCTGAGTCATCTAGTTAACTGATTTTTGGATGGCAATTTCTGACACTTTGTCTAATAATGTCTCAGGCAAAGCTCCAGAAATGCATTTCAAGTATCTGTCCCATAAAGTGTTCTTACCTCCTCAACGTGAAACAGTCTCTAAAGCTCCTTCAAAGCAGAAGCTGGGAATTTTCAGTGCTATTGAATTTGCTCAAAGCTAGATGATACACTTTCTGTTACGCCTGTCAGTTCTGAAGTGACAGGTTTTTTGCTTATGTTATACAAAGCAGCAAACCTTGGCTTCCTACTGCCCAAGCCAAAGGCTGTCTCCATCCCTGACTACATACCATTGTCTCTGTCACTTTGATTCTTTGATAGCTTTTTTCCTAAATGAGACATGAGATTCTATGTTCACCAAATTAATAGAAAGCTTTTGTGTTGCTTCTTTGAAGGATTAAAACGTTGAAGTTTGAAATGATAATATCAGCTTCTGATTAGCTTACTTAAGAGTCAAAAGTTATTAATCCTGATCATCTTTCAAGTGACCCTGCAGAACAATGGACACTACGTCTAAGGACTAAAGAACTAAGAAAAAACAATTTAGAACTCAGTAAAAGGAATGCTGAGATATTTAAAGTAGCCTCTTCTTGAGTAATTAACATCTGTCATAAGCTTTAAAGAATAATGAACAAAGATTCTGGTTAGTTTGGTATGATAGGATGGTTTTAGAAAAGTGAAATTTATTAAGAGGTCATATCTCAGCATATCTGTGGTACATGTGCTTTGTGTGATTTCTTTTAACCAGCAATAATTGATCACTGGTGAACTGAAGCTTAGGCACCACTCTGGTCTCAGTGTGTGTGCATGCACTACACAGAGAAGGTGTTACTCTGAAAACATAAGTCAGAAAAATTAATCTGGTTACAGTGTTGCTCTTTAACTTTGGCAACTCAACTTTGTACTGAAGCATACAATGTCATATTGACATGTTTACTTCTTCCAATGGTAGTACTATATTTAAAAAACTGGAAAAAAATATGTTTGTGTGTATGTGTTCATATATATACAGACAGAGAGAGAAAGATAAAAAAAAAAATCACTTTGGATACAAAATACCCTTCAAAATGTTATTCTTTACAGGGCCATAAGAACAGAGCTGTTCTTAAATGACAACGTGAGCTTAGAGGCCTAACCTGCATATACAGAGTAAATAAATCAATCAGTCTTATTCTAGCCTCTGACTATTAACTTAATATCTGTGCTGATTACATCCTGTTTGGAATTCATTTGTCTCCTTTGACCAAGTTTTATTTAGGGAGGTCACAGCTGCAAATAATTTATTTTTAAAAAAATCCATTTTACAATTGGTTTTCTCTTCTCTTGCCAGTTGAACTGTCTCCTCCACCCATGCTTTCCTTTTGTGTATGCTCTTTAATTTCTAATGCTTACAAAATAAACACTTATCAACTAGTATCAGAACTATAACTCTCTCTGCAACTCTTCTTTTTCTATTCCATTTCAAATTCTGATTGTAGCCATATAAACAAAACATAAGCTGTTTGATAAATTGGAATTTTCATTGCAAACACTTGAGTATTTTCTTAATAGAATATACAGGTGAACACACTACACAATTTTATTTTAGGAAAGTGTTGTAAAGCAAAGAACATAGAAGTCATCACAGCTCAGTGTAATTAATTTACATATTTAAACATCCTATCATTCAGAAAAAAAAAGTCTTTATGTTCAACTTCTTTGGGTTTTGCACTCAGGGAATAAAACCTATGTATCCTGAAAAACTAACCCAAATCATGCTGCTTAGTCATGAATCCATGTTAAAGGCAAAGCACAATCAGATCTTTAAGGATCACACAAAACATTTTGGAAAGATTTTTTCCTAGAAGTTTGGAAAGATGCTGTCCTTAGATTCCATAGCTGATAGAAAATTAGAGTGCAGACCTCAGGACTAAGACCACATGGAGAGGAGTTTGCGTCTAAGTCAGGAGAAGGCTGTAACTAGCAAAAGTTCTTTATCAATCCTTTTAGCCATGTGCTGCAGAATGTTAAAACTTTATCCATGCAGAAACGCAGAACTGTTGAGGAAGAAATTCTGCAGAGACCTTTAGGTAACAATGCATTGGAGTACTCCTCTTTGCCCTCCAACTTCACTCCATTGCTTCATTATCAAAAGAAGGAAAAATTTCACTTGTTTCCATATTTACTCTTCTGTATCACACTTTATCTCCATCTGAAAGTCTGAACAGACTTACAAACAGACTTTGATAACAAAACACAAGGCATTTGTATGAAAGTGTAACAGCTCATTATCTGTGCCTTCATGAGGTATCTTGCTGCTGGTCCAGATGGAGCTGATGGCTAAATATAAACAACCTCCAAGTATTAATTAATAAAGTAAAAGCATGCCTTTTAAAAGGGCATGTCATGTACATCAGATCCAGCTTCCTTTACAATTTAAAGTGTTGTCTAGTTGAGTATATGTGATGCAATACAATGTCATCTGACATAGATCTGACCACAACTATTCAAAATTCAGTTAATTACATACATGTTGTCAATTTATTTAATAACAATTAAAAGGAGAAACAAATATTGCCCAGTAACAAGAAAGATTTAATTTGACCTTCCTCCCCTCCATCAGGGAAAATTACCTTTTCTCCAGCTTTTTCTAGACAGATTAATTGCCTCCTGTTACGCTCTGCCTTTGAGCTCTGGCCAGTCCAGGACTGACTGACACAAGCAATGATGGGGACTACTTACAAGTATAGCAGAACAAGGTCTTACAGAGATGGGGCACACAAATTCTCAGGCAAAATTACCAACTAGGTTTAACTGATGAAGACAAAACTACATCTTCTGCTGTAATTTAACCATGATCATGATTATTTGCACCTGAGGAAACAATACACTAACTTTAGGAAAAGCCACTTAGGTATAACCAGTATTTAGAGTTGTTTGATTATATTCTATAACAGGAACTACAAATAAAATTAATAGAGTTCATCTCCTCTACTTTTTTTGCATTAAAAATATACTAATTCACCTTCTGTATAAGAAGACATTTAGATTTTCTTAAAAAAAAATAAATATTTTGATCTCTCTCTTCCTCACTTAATTACAAACTGCCATGGACTTACAAAAAATTCTGTTTCAGCTTCTCTAAGTGTAAGCTTTCATAATCTGGCTTCCCCAACCGTAGCTTGGCATGGATGTTATTTTATATGCAAAATGCTTAAAACTACTGTGTCATCTTGACCAGATCAGAACCTTGGATAGTTTTAAGACTGTTCTGATTTTTTGGCATATGCAGACCTCCATTACATACATAAGTACAGAGATATTTTCAGAACAAAATCTGAAACACTATTAAAAATAAATGCAGTTTAGTGCAGTACCAGCACAAAATCAATGCACTTTAAGAGTATCTTGCTGCTCTATGGGAACAAGTAATCCAGCAGAGAAAATATTTTTAAATGTACATCTGACAAAAATAGGAGCACGTTTCCTTTTTCCCATAAATAACCATTATGATCTTTACAAAAACAAACATTAAATGGCCATTAATATAATCAGATTTTTGTGTTACCTAACATAACTTGGAATATGTGTATGACTTGAAAAGATAAATCTTTTTATTTATAAAAATTCATTCTTATGTCTGCTGTGATCAGCATGCTGTTTTAACCACACAAAATAAAACATGTACTTTCCTCCTATTCATACCATATTTCTATGAAGGTATAAGAGAAATAATCAAAGTAATAGAGGGGTGGCTCCTGTCAAGGTTCTTGTGTGGATATATAGCTTTACTCATGTCTCTGACAAGTGAAGACACATATCAGTGTTGAACCCAGGCAGAGAAGACTGTCAGTCTCTGGTTTGGGTCAGAGACCAATCTCTACCTAAAATATATTAACAAATTCTATTCAATCATCTGACATACATGGAAAATTGTGGATATATTGAAAATTTCATCCTGCTATATGATAAAATGATAGCTTTATGGCAAGTGTGGACATAACCAGGGCTCTACGCCAAGCCTTCAAAAAGACAGGTGTCTATTCATGGCTATCTTTAATATAGCCAAATATCTGAGGCAAACAGCGATGTGCTCAGAGTGCCATCCCCATTTCTGACACAGCCAGAGCTCTAACCTCATCTCTGACAGAGCCAGTGTTCCATAGCAACCGTTTGACACAGCTAAAGCTCTGTCCTCATCTTTGACATTACCAGCGTTCTGTCTATATAAGTGATATGGTCAAAGTTTTATTTTCAACCTTGGTATCATCTGGCTTATATGGCAACAGCTGATATAAACAGATGCAAGTGCAGAACACATCATTGATCCTGAAGCATTTAAGGTCTATCCTCATATTCTGGTTCTCTAATGGTAAATGCAGATATAACCAGAGAGCTGGCATTTGTGATGCCAATTCCATCTGAGAAGAGCAATGCTTTATGGCAGAATCTCTTTCCTAATAGAGGGGTCCATTGTGTTTCTTCAACATACAACTTTCCACCACAAGTACTAATCATAAAGGCACATTGCTCGGACCTTAACTTTCCACAGTGAAATCCAATTTCCAGTTATTCATAATTTGGAAAAAAAATAAGTGATCTGTGCTTACAAGTTGTTTTCAAGTTTGGCTTACATGAGTTTTGAAGAGTCATGGTTAAAATAGTTGCACTTTTACAGCTAAAATAGTAGTAAAGTATTAGAGGTGACATTTACTTTGCTCTCATATTTGTTGACACAAGATCACAAATGGAAAGATTCTGAGGTCACAAAAAAAAAGAACATCTTTTTAATATCATGCCTTCAAGATCTTTGATTTAAAAACAATTAAATAAAATTCTAATTCTGTTTTTTGGTCAATTATTTAGGAGACTAAAAGATGCACTTGGATTTTGCTGTCAAGCATCTGTTGAAGTCAGGTGTCAGAATTTTACTGAGAGTGAAAACTGAGATTCTTGCAGCATCACATAACTTCTGTCGGTGAAGTTTTAATCAACAGAAAAAACATTGCAAGACTGTGATGAGGCACCCTTTCCTCATCTCTGTGATGGAGAAAAGCCCTTACAAAGTTTCCAGATAAAAAGAGAGTATAATGTCTATCTGTAAATGCAAAATGTGACTTCAGGAAATACTCGTTTGGATATTGGATTCTGCCAAGTTGCACAGCTTTTGTCTGGGGTTCATTCTGGTGTACTTGAACCTTCACGACTGTGCACAAGATCCAGTTTGTCAGCTAGGTGAAGCTGAATGACAATATGGACTGAGCAGTTGAGCTGCTGAAAACAGGGGATATACATAGTCAGCATGGTGGAAAAACTTGAACCTGGTCTCTCATTATGTCATCTAACTCTCTGAATAGCCAGTGAGAGTTAACAAGCTTTCTTTTGTATGATGTTATGTGAGTTGTTTACCCAATCTGGACAATTGTTCAGCATGTATATATGATCAGAAGATTCTTTAATGCCTGTAATTTTCTGAAGATTCTGTTGGAAAGTGACCCTAGAGTCTTATCTTGCAATTTGCAGCTGCTGGAGACTGTTTTGACACTTAAAACTGGAAACGGGAATACCAAAAATTTCTTTTGAGCCCTTAATTCTTCATTGCTAATATGCAGACAGGCAGTGTTATATGTGTGAGAATAATGAATGACAGCCAGGTTAGTGCATTATTTGTGTTTCTTTCCTTCACCCTGTACCCTTTCCTTTCTGTAAAGTATTTTGTGAAAAGAAAATACACGTTACTTAATATTTAACAAGTGTCTCTTTTTACTACAACAATATAGTGGATAAGCAGGAAGATTCATTGCTTGGCCAGAACAAGGTAAAAATGGAAGAAGGGGAATAAAAACATGTTCAAGGAAAGAGAAAAATACCATAAATAAGCAGAATACAGTATGAATGATGCAAGGGGAAGAGCAAAATAGAAAGGAAGAAGGGAAAGGTAAGAGCAGAACTGGAAAAAATACAAATGATAGAATGCCTAAGTAGGTAACAGAGACCTTGAAGGGAAAAGGGACAGGAAAAGCTGATAGGGAAAAATCCCAATTGTTCTATGTGGACCTGAAGCCAAGAGTCCTAGCTTAATCTTAGATACCCATCAAATAGTTACAGACCTTGCTTACAGAACTCTTTAGGCAGCACAATACATATTGATAACACAAAACTAGCAAGTATGTCTAGATTTAGTATATACAATTTAAATATATACAAGATGATTTGTTCTTTTTCCAGATCGGAAGAGCGTCG
>JAVJGJ010000014.1:40975477-41003337 GCA_035590215.1 Microhierax caerulescens
CTTGCTGAGGGTGCAGTAAATCCCCATGTCCGTTTCACCAACAAAGCTGTTAAACAGTGCTGGTCCCAATACCGATCGTCACTGTTCTCTGCTTGGATATTGAGATGTTGGTCACAACACTTTGAATGTGAACATCCAGCAACTCCTTGTCCATGAAGTGGTGTGCTTGTGAGATCCATGTCTGTCCCATTTAGACATGAGTATGTAGTGCAGGTCAGTGTGAAATGCTTTCATAAGTCCAGGTGGATGACATCAGTTGCTCTTCCCTCATTTACCAGTGCTGTAATCCTGTCATAGAAGGCCACCAAGCTTTTCAGGCACTATTTTGTGTTGATGAAGCCATGTTGCCTGTCACCAACCACCTCCTGATTTTCCATGTACCTTAGAAATTTTCCAGGATGATATTTTCCATCATCTTGATGGTCACAGAGGTGAGACTTACTGGCCTGTAGTTCCTGGGTCTTCTTTATTTCCCCTTTTAAAAATGGGGGTTATGTTTTCCCTTTACCATTCAGTGGGAACTTCACCAGACTGCCATGACTACTCATATATGACAGCTAGTGCCTTAGCCACCAGCCAGTTCCCTCATGACCTGCAGATGCCTCTCATCAGATCCCATGAACTCATGCACTTCCAGATTCCTTATAACGGTCTCAAAATTGTTCTTTTCCTACAGTGGAGAGTTCTATTTCTCCCAGCCCTTGCCTTTGCCTTCTGCAACTTGGCAGGTATGGTTGAAGTGACCCATGAGGAATGAGGCAAAAAAGACCTTGAGTACCTCAGCCTTATCAATATCCTGTGTAACCAGGTCTCCTGTTCCCTTCTGGAGAGGGTCCACATTTTCTCTAGTCTTCCTCTTATCACAAGCATACCTATAGAAGCTTTCCTTGTTGCCTGTGATGTCCCCGGCCACATTTAGTTCTATCAGGGCTTTAGCTTTCCTAGCATGGTGCCTGGCTGCTAGTTAGTAAGAATCAGCCAAAACACACACATAGCCTGCAAGGGAGATTCCAGTATACAACAGGTGACAAGAACTTGGAGGCAGGTATTGTAACTTGTTCCAACAAAAATGTGTGACACAGCATGTTCCAAGGAGCATAAGGAAATATGTCTGTCAGTAATAACAAAAGATTCTGCATAGAATAAAAGAAGGAATACTCAGGGGAAAAAATATCAGTGTACTAAAGCTTCTACGTTAGAAGAAGAATGTATTTCTTGCAGCCCAGAAAAACAATACACACACAAGCAAGTAGTACAAGAAAACAAACTAAACTGGTCCCCTGTAGTGACAATGTGGAAAATAAGAGCCATTCCTTACAGAAATGCTGTGGTAGCTTTATTGGTCTCTTCAGAGCTTTTTAAGAACTCTATTAGAACTTACATTAGGTAGTAATCTCTGCACTCCCAGAGATGCAAGAGAGATGATAGCCCTTCGTTGGCTGCTCTTTCTCCCATAATGTATTTATGAAAATGCAAGCAAACTTATACAGTCTCTGAGTCAAGAAATAGTGCCACGATTCTTCTTGAGGATTTACTTGACTTTAAACTGTCCTAGAGCACTAGGGGGAAAAAAAAAAACCAACAACCAAAACCACAACAACTGCATTGTACATCAAATTATCAGACATGTTTTATTTTACTGAAGGTATGACTTTGCTGCAATCTAAAGGAAATATGAAGCAAAACCACAGAAAACAAGACTGTCACTTAATAGTGGTGCATGAAGTACCTGCTTATCTGTATCAGCTGTGATTTAACGGTGACAGAACTCATGTCTGACTATGAGCTGACACATTGGCTGAAAAAAAGAACCAAATTGTATGTGTTGTTAAACTGGTTAGTGTAGACGAAAAGATAGACTTGAGAGACTGAAAAAGACTCTAAGGAGCTGTTAATGTAACATGAAGTCGTGCATACTGGGAGTCATCTAGACACAGCCTTCCAAGATGCATAACAAGTACACAAACCACATATGTGATGTTATAACTGAAGCTGATAAACCAATTAATCAATGAATAGATATGATAGATGTATCAGGTGGCAGGCAGAATTTGGAGAAAGCTGACATTTGTGGCATCTCTTTTCTTTTTCACCTGGTCTCATGATTTTCCCTGATGAGAAAAAGATGCTTTGTCTTAGAGTGAGCAGCTACATCTTACAAATACCTTCTGCCAAGAAGCAGCATGTGAAAAAGGAGTCATCATTATTTGTCCTTTATTTGAGGAGGAAAGAGGCATTTGTTCTTCCCTACTATTTTATCAGGCATCTAGTAGGAACGTCCTATACCAGACAGCCTGGGTGGGATTTACTTTAAACAAACATCTGAACTCTTCACCCCTGGCCCTGTGAATATAAAATAGGAATTGGATAAAATAAATATAATACAACTCATCTCTTTTAGCCAGTTACTTTATGATGACATGAATTGTGTCCTAGAGCAGCCTGTTTCTCTGCACTGAGATGAAAGACTCTCTCAGATGTGGACCTTTACAATTTAGATCTGTCATCAGACAAATATAAATTAGCCTTGAGATTTTCAAGAGCTACCCATTCACCTTCTACCAGGCACAATGCTCATCTATTTTTTGTTTTGCATGAAAAAAAGGCATAGCTCAAGTCACCACTTCTTTCACTTTCTGTAACCAGATCATTTGGGAACAAATTCTACATCATTCAGATTAATGGAACACAAAGATCTACAGTCCTAAGTATTCTGAAACACCCTATAACTTATGCAAGTAGAAAATGACATCGTATATGTTTTGTAGTCAGAAATTGTGTACACTGAAGAAAAAATGAGGTTCTGAAAATATACTTTCCTACAAACCTGTTGAAAATAATGTAGCTCCTGATAAACCAGCAAAGGACTAACCTGCTGTCACAGAAACTGGAAGTAAAAAATGCTGCAAAGTTACTGTACTTAAATAATTTACAATCATCAGATTGCAATGATTTTGAAATTTTGTAGTCAAAGCTGGCCCTGGGCACCCTACTATTTTAGGTAGTCCTCAGTATCCCACATTTTCAGCTGTGTAATTTAATTTTATATTTTATTTGTGATTTTTTTCCCAATCAATTAAAACCAATGCATCCTCTGTATGCTCTTTGAAGTTTTAAGGTTTTTATGGTTTTTTTCTTTCTTTTGCCTGTTTGTATGACAATAGGGTCTTCTGTTAAAGCCTTTCTTCCTCCTTGTTTCCCTTGTAAGTTGTTTTTGAAGTGCACAATTTTTAATCATTCTTTTTTTGCATCTTGACATCCAACAATTTCTTTGCTTCAATAGTTTAGTGTTACATGATGTGCATTTTTCATCCCAACACTCCCTTTCAGTTGTTCTTTTGTTTCTTTACTGGTCCTTGCACTTCCATTCACAGCTCTCTTCAATATACTATCCCCTTAACTCAGTGTTTGCATACACTGACATGATCATTCAGATTTCTAATTCTCTACAGCAAAGACACTAAACTCCTCCATTGCTGCTGCTTGAACACATACACACCTTGAACACTCACACAGAAGAAGTTTCCTACATAGGCACACAATGCAAATTGAATTAAATCCACTAGAAGTTTTTATGGATTTTTTTTTTTTTTGGTGGTGTTGGTGTTTGTTGTTTTTGGTGACTGTTTTTGGGTTTTTTTTCCTAACATGACAACACAGGCAGGAGTTGTCTCCTGCTTAAACAACAGGAGCCTGAATTTTCTTTCAGAGATGGGTAACCTCTTTAAGCATTTCCCTAGAATATCTTGGCACAGACTTAGTATTTTATTCTGCAAAAAATAAATATTGCCTTGAGTTCCACTGCTGTGTCCTTTTGGCTTCCAAGTATCCTGTCCTTACTTCTCATATATCACATATTCACATATCAGAAATATCATGTATAGATAACATATGTATAGATCACATAATTATGTACTGTCCTGGTTTTGGCTGGTATAGAGTTAACTTTCTTCTTTAGTAGCTGGCCCGATTGCTGTGTTTTGGATTTAGGATGAGAATAACGTTGATAACACACTGATGTTTCAGTTGTTGCTAAGTAGTGCTTAACCTAAATCAAGGACTTTTCAAGTTTCCTGTGCTCTGCCAGTGAGGAGGTGCACAAGAGCCAGGACAGCTGACCTGAACTAGCCAAAGCGATATTCCATACCACAGGATGTCATGAACTAGCCAAAGGGATATTCCATACCATGGAGTGTCAGTGTATAAACTGGGGGGAGTTGGCTGGGAGCTGCTGATCGCTGCTTGGGGACTGGCTGGGCATTGGTCACCAGGTCGTGAGAAACTGTATTGTGCATCATCTGTGGTATTTTTTTCCCTTGGGTTTTATTCCCGTCTCTCCCCACTTCATTGCAAATATTATTGTTACTGTTATTATTATTATTTTCACTTTATTTCTATTATTATTGAACTGTTCTTATCACAACCCATGGGCTTTCTTTACCTTTTTGTTTCTCTTCCCTATCCCACTGAGGGAGGGGAGTGAGCAAGCGCCTGTGTGGTACTTAGCTGCTGGCTGAGGATAAACCATGACGTGTACAATGATTAAATCACCTGCTTACAGAAAAAAAGGGTAATTTAGTTAGTGAACACCAGGACACAGATGGCATCGGAACATCAGTGGGGACATGGTTTAAACTTTTTTTGTATTTTCTTTCTTTGTGTGTGTTTCTTCTAAATACACCTTTGACTTGAAGCTTTAGCTATCAAAAGCTTGCATACCTCTTAACTGTATTCTCAGCTGCAGTTTCAGGGTTCTCCATGCCTCGGCTTAGTCCTGTAATACTGTTGGGGTTTTTGCCATCCTGTTTCTCTTCTCAGTGTCCGTGTTCTTCCAGTACACAAAGTCCCACAGCATTATAGCTTCAGTAGCACAGAAGTGCCACTTATCATAACCAGCTTCCTTATGTGATTCTTCAGCAGGAACTCCATGGCACATACAACCTCCTGCCTGATGTTACGATGCCAGCCCCCTGCTATCTGTCTTCTAGTCCTGCTCTTCCCTTAATAGCCTTAATACTCTCTCTCTCTCTTTGTGTTTCTTCACAGCTGATGCTTTAGTGATCTATCCTCCATTCTGTTCTATCTTTTCAGCTTCCTGGCTGCTTGCCAAACCTATCTTTATTTATCTATTTATTTATTTATATTATATTATATTATATTATATTATATTATATTATATTATATTATATTATATTACATTACATTATTATTATTATGATGATTGTGAATGTGATTGTGATTATTATTATTATTATTATTATTATTATTATTATTATTATTATTATTATTATTATTATTATTATTATTTCTTGCAGAAGCTCTTTGCATATATGGTGCCCTGTAAACTCTGATCAGTGTCAAACATCTAATTTGCAGAATGTAAAGTTTTCCCTAAAATGGTCATCCTCTATCACAAAAGACAGTGTTTCTTTCTGATGACAGTCTTTTATCAATCATCAATTTCCTGCCATTTCTTTAATTTGAAAGTTTACTTAGAGACAGATCCTTGCTTAGAAGTGGAAACTAGAGATACTCTGAATGGCAGTAAACAAAAACTGAAATTCTGCACAATCTCTACTTGGGTGCACTATGCCACAAACAGCAGCTAAATTCTGAGTCAGATACTTGAGATATTGCAGTGATCAAATGTACATGCAGAATATCCTCTGGTAGTTTCAACAATATTTCAAAACACAGTTTCTCTCTAAATGAATAACAGAAATTAGTAGTACAACCTGCCTATCACTGTTGTATTAATATATGTATTCATATCTTTTATTTTCATTCTTGTGTTTTCAGTTTTCTATGTTTCTATAATGTTCTTAGTGAAAACATTTACCTAATTACTGAACGTGTTAAAGGGGAAAATGGAAAACTATTAGAAACAACTGCTTTTCTGTCACATAAGAACAGCAAAACAACACCCACCACCCACCCACCACCCACCTCCCTGAAAAAAACCAACCAAACAACCAACCTAAAAAAAACCCAAACAGTTCTTCTTTTTTTTTTTTTTTTTTTTTTTTTTTTTTTTCTTTTCTATCTTACTTTTAATTTTGGAGCATATACTAATATTTTGTAGCTATTTTGCTTAGACTTGTACAATGCAACTAGGAAATCTCTTTTAATAATATTTAATATGTTGATGTAATAAACAGCAACAATTGAAATATAGTGGGACCTTCAAACAAACCAAACTCAGTTTTGACATCAGAGCTAAAAGGAGTTAGCAATATTGTACCTATGGTTCTGAAAATCAATATAACCTCAGTTGTGTACTATAGCTGAGGTTTTCTGGCACTGAAGGCATGATGTAGACTTCTCTTTTTACTTAGCACTTTAAAGGACAATGAAGGATAGTTTTAACTTCATTGATTTTGTTTTATTTTGTTTATGCCATGCTTGTAATTTAGAAGAGTTTTTATTGATTTTTTTAGCATATAATTGCATGTCTATCACCTAAATTTCCACTACCTTGCACTATTTACCGCCAATTATCCTTGTGTTAAGTGGTTATAAAATTATTCCAGTTTATGTTGGTAGCTTATACTCATGTTATACAGGTATAAATTATTACCAAATAGGGGAAAACCTGTGAAAGTATGACCTTCAATATTTAAAATATGTTTAATATTTGTTATGGGCATTCACATCAATGACCAACAAGCCTGGAAAAATAACTAGAAAAAGTAACAAAGATTCTCTTCCATGAGACTTACAGACTACAAAATAAGAAAGATTTTACAGAAGCACTCTAGAGGGCAATATGTCAAATAGTTGGATTTTATAATGTCTTTGGAAAATAAGAGACTATGAATAGAGGAATTTGGGACAGATTATTTAGAAGGTAATTAATGGGCAGAATAGACTGCAAACACGTACATAGAACTTTGAACTTTGAGCACAGGCACAGAGACTTTAGACAAGTGTTTGCAAGAAGACGAAATTACAAGGTGTAAATGTTCAACGGATTTAGATAAACCACAAAGTATTCTTTCATGCTGCAGTATTATTTTAGCAATGGAAAATATTTTTTCACTTACTCAAGCTAAATTACCCCATGAGTACATAATTTATTGACATGAAAGATTTTCAAAATTAAAAGTATTAAGGGTTCATTCTACCATAGTTTCTTTAATATTGTTAATAAAAAGCTAAACGATCTTTACTTTTTTTCTAGCATCAAGAGCACATCCACTACTTATAACCCTGCTCGAAACTCTGACAATCAAACTGACAACACAGTTAAACAAATTCCATCCTACAGCCATTTCCTAGGTAACCATCCACAGAAATAAACTCCACACAGTGGGAGAAGAAATGAAAACATCCACTCACTTTACGCCTTTCTGATTAAATTTTTTCCACTACTATTGATTTTGAATTTACTCATTACTAGTCTTTTATAGATGAAATTTGGCCTTTCATCTGCAAAGATCTAGGAATAAAGTATCACCTTTTTCTTAGCAAAGCATGTAGGACAATGGGATTATGCCTAGATGTGAAATTTTTAGTGTGTTCAAACAGAAATGGCAATCATGACTTTTTATAGCTGACAAATACAAGGAGGATAAAAAACCAAGCTGAACCCATAGGTAATTCATCGTAATGACATTCATCTTTCTAGTTTAAACTTAAAAGGGGGGAGTACTTTATACTCACCTCCAGGAGAGTGATAGTATGCAAGGTCTGATAATACGTGAATATTCTACATAGCTGTTGCCTCATTAATTGCAAAACACTCTCCATTACGCTTACAGCAGGACTGATCAAAAGATGTTCACACAGCTTTAACTACCAGGCTGAATCCACACATCCGTCCTAAACTTCTACACAGCCCGTCACCAGCACTGCTCCTCTCTTCAGCAGACCTAGTTTTAGGTTTAACAGTTCTGCTCTGTGTCGTATTTTTCTTTCCCTTCCTCTAAAATCTTATTCTCTGTAGCCAGTTTCTCTGTGTTTGGAATCCCTAGAGTCTAGTGAGGGGAAAAAAAAGCCCCAAACCACAGTCGTTCTACCTGTCCAAGACTTTCAATCACAAGAAGCCCTCGAGTACACTATTTCTTCATACGCAGGGACACAAAAACCAAACCCAAGAAACTTCCTTTCACTCATGCCACTGATCGAAATTCAGGCTGTAAAAGCAGTGGTGTCCTAAAGCCAACAACTGAAATGTCATTCAAGAAACCTGTCACCAGAGGATACAAACAAGAGGTAACAAGAATAGTTAATAAATATTCTAGCTGAGGATTGTGTAGGAACTATTTTCTGGGTAGTGGCTACTTTTAGAAATAAGTGAATAACATTGACTTACTTGCTTGGGAAAAAAAATGGGAATATGAGGAAGGAAGGAAGAATATTGAGAAGGGAGTTATAATACATAAGAAATAAGTATACCTGACTCCAGCCAGGACCAAAGCAGCCCATTGTTTATGCAAGCAGCTACTTATTTCACCTTTCATTGAGAAAGTTGGAACTGCTTCTCCACCCTTTATTTGCAAAGACCATTTCTCTTTCTGCCAAGGGAGGAGGAAAGGATCTTGTGTTTGTACATGTTCCCCATTTCTCCTTCCCCATCCCACCTTCACCACCGTGGAAAGCAAAGCAGAAAACCCTGAAATCTTTCACTGCCTCCCTCCTGGTTTCCTTTCCCTTCTTGTGCAGTAGAACTAGAAGCAGCCCTAATCCCTCCTCCATGGTACCCATGAAAATATACAGTGGCTGTTTCTGTCATTGGGGGGGGGGGGAGTTATTTAGGAATAATAAATAGTAGGATGAAGAGAGAAAGAAATTCTGCGGAAGGGCTGGCAGGGATGTTTAGAAAAGAAATGCTTATAATCATTGGCATCCTTCATTCCCATGTATATTCAAAACCATCCAAAACATCTTAAAGCCCTGTCATATTAGAATAATCTTGAACAGCCATTATTCTTAAAAGGACTTTTTTCCTACTCAAAGCCTGATTGTCACTTTTCCCTCATGATCATTCCCACTCATCTGTCCCATCAGTAAAATCCAACCTAGTCAGCAATACTGAGAAGCACTGAGCAGCTCTGCAAGGAGTATAATGGGTAGGAAAGATCTTCTATGTGCCAGCAACACTTGTGATTAGGTCCACCAAACAAGAACAATTCAGAGCAGGGATTTTTAGATAACAAGTAAACTGCACAAATACCTATCTATTATATACTCACCATTTACTTAGTCATCTTTTCTACTTATTAAGAAATAAGAATAGAAGAAGACATCTTCTGCTCTGTTGGGCACCTACTATGAGGGCTTTAGAGTACAATTCTTAGTCTTAAATAACTAGATTTGGAGACATCCTTTTGAAATAATATTATTTACTTTATTTTATTGTTTCTAGTCCTTGAAGTTCTACAAGCATGTGTGACTACTTCAGCTGAGTTCAAAACATGCTAATTATCCATATAAATTCAGACTTGTTTGTTTGATAATTGAATTATTATTATTATTATTATTATTAATAATAATAATAATAATAATAATAATAATAATAATAATGTAAATGTCACAATAAAAGACTGCAGTGTGTTGGCAGAAAGCACTTACAAATCAAACATCAATTTGCCAAGTGTTTGGCTTAATATTCTTCTGTTATCTTTAATCTAATTAATATTGCTGCTTTTGATTCAGCAGAATCAATTGTTCCAGGTTGTTTAGAAATCCGAAAGTTCACGTATGATCTGCAGTTTCTGTGTCTATTCATCTTAATATCTATTTTAGTTACAGGTATTGACATAGTCCTTTCTGTGTTTTTTTCTGCACTTGATATTTCTAAAGTACATAGAGTAAAGAGTGAATTACTATTCTAAAATATTCTCCAACTCTGATTTCTTTTGGCATGTTAATGTGGGAATTTTTTATACTGTACCAAGTACCAAATGCTTGCTCACTATCTCTCAATTGCATTATGGTGGTAAGCACATTTCTGAAAACCATCCACTTAGACCTTACTTTCTCCTAATCAGTTTATTTGAAATTAAATAACGATAAAAGCAAAGAAGTTGAGATGAGAACCATCAGGCACTTGCAGCTATAATTCTACTGTATGTTGTATGGGTTGCTATTGTGTTTGCTGATGCAAAACAAATGCAAAGTATGTGCATTTATTCGTATATCAACAAGGGTGTATCTAGTTATCATTGGTATATCTCCTTGTAATAATTATATATTTATATATGTATGTGTGTGTGTGTATATATGTGTACATATATACACACACACAGATACTTGTTTTTAAAAATTCCAAAGACTTGTTGTATATTTTATTCCAATATGAATAAGTTGTTCAAGTTGTTCCAATATAAAGACTTCTGGATTCACATTTTATACATTCATACCTTGTAAATTATTCACTCAAATCTTGTTTGATTTTATGAGGATTTTCATTGTATATCTCTCAGCTGTTTATTTCCCCTAATTTTTCAAAATTTTAATATGTTTAGGGGAGTTTTCTATAATAGTTACTGTTAGTAGTAATATTGTGAGTGCCAGTAAATGTATCTAGAAATTAGATTGTTTCAGCCTTTTAGAGGATAAGAATTCTGCACAACTTGTGACCCACGTCTGCACAGTGTATTCTAATTAATGCATCTCCCTGAACTTCATCCAGTTGCAGGTGACTGATCTGCATAATCACTGTATATTTAATTCACCATGGGAGTTCATGCCATGTAATTAAAGTCCAATGTTATAAGGACAACAGGAAAAAACTATCACTAACACATGACAAAATACACAGAAAGTTGCATAATCAAGCCTAACATAACGCAGAAGTGACTTTAAAAGTTTCTGCCATTTAAAAAGATTCTGGTGGTTGTTGAAGATGAGTTGCCTTGAATGAAAAGCAGACTATCAGTAAGGTGGGCTCACTATACCATTAGCACAAATCTCAAATTAATTCAGTGCATGAAGAAAAAAAACATTTCTGATAATTCTTCACTTGTGCCATATGTCCTGTCTGCCCTCTGCAAAATGTAAGTTTTGATGTGTTTTATCTTTTCCTTTTCTTACATTCTTAAGCCACGATCTGATCTAATGCTTTTCAGCTTGAGTCTTTACAAGACAGAGAATCTTTGTCAGGTTCTCAGTGCATTAACTTCACATGTTAACCCACCTTTACACATCTACTTCAATGGTTTATTCTTCCCTGTTGTTACTTAATAAAACTGCCTAGTGTTCAGTAACTGCATAGACAAAAGCGTTACGAGGAAAGCCTGCAACTACATTTTTTTACTGTGAACAACCAAGACTACTCGTGTGTAAGTACAGAATCTACTGTGCTACAAGCCTCTACAGAAGAAATACTTGAGCAAGGGTAGCCTTGATAACACGCATCTTCCTGGTACAAGCTGTTACAGACTGCACTTCAGCTGAAAACACAGCAAGCAACCTGGGCCGACAAGCACAGTGCTGGCACTGCTGGTCTCCATTTACCGCATCTTCAGACCCAGCTTCAGCTGCAGCTCCCAGGAGCCGGTAGGTAACCATGACAGGCTTCTGCTCCCCAAGGCTGCTCCGTAGGGAGCTCCTATTTGTTAAACTGACACTGTCACATTGCCGCTCCCTTTCTCTTTGAGAAGCATGATGTGATGTGACAACTGGATCAGACTTTCCTGAATGTGTTCAATTGTGCCACTTAGGCTTTGCTGGTTTTGTTCATGCATAATCCAAAAGCAAGCTCTTTCCTGAGAAATCCTCTTTCCCTGTGCAATATTACTTTTTGGTTTGCCTTGGTCTCTTTCTGAAGAACAAAAATTCAAAGCCCAATCTACAATATAACAATCTTATGAAATAATTTCTCTGAAACAAGGATAGAAATGAATTAAATCGAACAAGGCAAATAAAAAGTCCTCTGGCTTCAGCTGGGACAGGGTTAATTTTCTTCTTAGTGGCTGGTGCAGAAGTGTTTTGGATTTAGTATGAGGACAATGTTCTAAGCACAGGGTGGGTTTGGTTGTTTCTGGGTCATGTTTATACTCAGTCAAGGACCTTTCAGTTTCTCAGGCCCTGACAGTGAGAGGGCTGGGGGGGGCACAGGAAACTGGGAGGGGACACAGCCAGGACAGTGGACCTGAAATAGCCAAAGGGATATTCCATACCACAGAATGCCATGCTGAGTACATAAAGCTGGGAGAAGGAAGAGGGGATGTTTGGAGTGATAACATTTGTCTTTCCAAGTAACTGTTATGTGTGATGGAGCCCTGCTCTCCTGGGGATGGCTGAGCACCTGCCTGCAGAGGGAAAGTAGTGAATAAATTCCTCATTTTGCTTAGCTTGCATGTGTGGTTTTTGCTTTACCTGTTCAACAATCTTTTTCTCAACTCTTGGGTTTTTTTTTTTATCAGTTTTACTCTTCTGATTCTCATCCCCATCCCACTAGGGGGGATAAGTGAGCAGCTGCGTGGTGCTTAGTCACCCACTGGTTGGGGTTAAACCATGACAAATGTGGATACTGGTGGAATATGCCAGTGGAACACTGGTGGAATATTCCACTTTGTATGAGATATACATAATAAAACATAGATTTATATAATCATTTATGTTGGAAAAGACCTTTGAGATGATACATTCCAACTATTAACTCAGGAGTGCCAAGTCCATCATCACTGAACCATGTCACTAAGCACCATATCTATGCATTGTGTATCTCCAGGGATGGTGATTCCACTACCTCCCCGGGTAGCCTGTTGCAATGCTTCACCACCTTTTTCAGTGAATAAATTTTCCATTATATCCAATCTAAACCTCCCAATCTACAACTTGAAGCCATTTCCTCTTGTACTCTCATTTGTTATCTGGGAGAAGAGACCGACCCCCAACTACCTACAGTCTCCTTTCAGGTAGTTGCAGAGAGCAATAAGGTCCCCCCTGAATCTCCTTTTCTCCAGGCTAAACAACCCCAGTTCCCTCAGCTGCTCCTTATAAGACTGGTTCTCCAGACCCTTTGCTAGCTTGTTTGTCCTTTGGACATGCTCCAGTACCTCAGTGTCCCTCTGGAAGCGTGGGGCCCAAATCTGAACACAGTGTTCGAGGTGCAGCCTCACCAGTGCTGAGCATACTTTATTCCTCACTGAAATACAGACTGGAACATGAGACTGTCATTATTAGCAAATTAAACAGCTTTCAGGAAATGTAACTGTCATCCTAGATACTCAAACCTGGCCACCCATAGCTATTAAACTGTAAGAAGCATCCTGGTGCGATTTTGTCCTAAGCCAGTCATCACTACCAAATAATGTCCTGATAGACATTAGCAGTTATTACAGACCATCTTTCATAATAGTTAGTTCAGATATGGCTACCCAGTTACAGAAAATAAGATAATTTAACATTATGGATATGGACTGTTCCATAACCGTTCCATAATTTTACTGCCAGAAGATTATGGATCTGTTTAATTCACTAGTTTAGGTACATGCTGAGTCTACTGTAGCAGGTTGCCACTAGGTTATGGAGTCCTCTGCTTGTGTGCATTTCAACATTTTATACAACTTTAAAGAAGTAGAACAAGAAAGTTTGAGAAAGACCTAATTCTTAATATCTTTCAACCAAGAGATCATCTGGGACATGTAATGTTAGTAGTCAGTAAAGCAAAAAAGGAGTTCAATCTTTCTTATCCCAGAGTATCATCTGATGCTCTCTTTCTTTTCTGTATGACAGGTACTGTAGTTGTAACAAGGTGAATCTTTCTGACCAGTTGTTTTTATGCGAGCTGACATACACTCCCTTCACAGTCACTGGAAGGGAACGGACGTCTCTGAAACACAGTGCAGTGCAGTCCCTGACTATTCTTGCTGATAGCCTCTCTCAGCCAACACTCTGAGCTAAGGCTGGAAGATATGCAGGACCAAGGGAAGTCCTGTTCAGGGTGTCTCAAATGGCAGTAGATTACTGTATTCAGGAACTGACTTGACCTTGACTGTCAGTAGAATCTAGGTTGCAATCCAGCTGAGAAGGTATTTAAGAGATGAGAATTAGTCTGCAAGACTTGTAACTATATTGGCTAGATCTCCATTAAATATAGACATTACATATTTAACTCATCCATTAAGTTACAGAATCAGCTTTCTTCATCAACTTGCTCATTTCCATGAAGTCTTTCTTAGGTGACTAACTTTCTTCATGCATTGGAGAGCAGTGGCGAAGATTTTATAACTGAAAGACAGGAAAGAGTATATGCATCCTGCAAAACTAGGAGTGGTACTAGTGCTTCATGCATTTGTCCCAGCCATTCCCAATTCTGTTTTATTATCAATTAATATACATTATCCTCCAATTTCCATTTCAGTCTCCTCAGAAGAAAAGCACCTGGAAGTGATCCATGCATGTCCTTTCTCCATGTTTCTAGCACAAGTTCTAATAAGAAACACTATTGGGAGCACCTGTACTATAAACCAGACAATGTCACATGATTTAAGGTTTTCCTTGAAGTCTCATTTAGATCATCCAGATCATTTTGAGAGAAGCTAGCCACAAGTCATCATCATAACGTTATGAATTCAAGCAAGGTTAGAACTTAGTAAAATCCTCAGTAGATGCCTAAGCAATTAATCTTGTTTACATGTAATTATTACATGTAATTATTTCTGGTAGTAAAAGTCTAGCACAAGAGAAATATGGACTGTATCACTGAATTGCAGGTGATTTAAAATGTAAATAAAAAAAGTCTAAAGTTTCTTGAGATGATGCTTCTTTTTCTTTGCCGAGTTTTACTACACAGAGCAAGCAAAGCTAAAGTACAGCAGTAAGCTTGTGAGAATATACCTCAGTGTGAATTACTAAAAGCCAGGGTTTTCAAGCTGGCCAGAAATTTATTATGGGTCAGTGGCAGATAGTAAAGCGGTTACACTAAATGACACAAGAAACAGATATTTTCATACAATCTTAGAAGCAGACCCAAAGACAAACGTAGAATCATTTCCAATTCATAATCATTTGAAGTTAAATGGTCTGTCTGCTGATTTGCAGCCCTTCAGAATATATTATTTTATGTTATTACCCCATGGAAAAGCAGCTGTGATTGCAACTTTCTATATTCTGATAGTGCACCCTCCCAGAGCCACGTAAAATACTCAAAGAAACCCACAACAGCCAGGTATGCATATTTTGTACCTTGCTGTGATATTTTGTGCATCGTGCTGTTACATTTCTGCAACTCAGCAAGAAAATACATCCCTTTCTTGGAGGGAAACATAAAAATCTATAAAACAGCGTTCAAGCACCATAGACACAAAAGAAAACTTTGCTTTATAATCAATGTTACTCTGAAGAGCAAGGCCAAAAAAGGGAAAGATGGAAGGAGCTAACAGTGTGTTCCAATTAGTTCTTAGGTGTCAAGGCCCTGAGAGCAGCAACACGCAGACTGGACTTCTTGGCTTCACCTCAGACTTGTCATCTGGTGTTTGATGATCACCAGACTGTTGATGAAACCCCAGCCTGATCACCTTGCTCAGGTGTCATGAGACAGCATTCTTGCAGCTTCGGGCACTACCCCACCTGTGCTGTGGCCAACCTTGGCTATCAGCTCACCTTTCCTTGCAGATCATCCCTGCTCTCGCTGTTCCTGGACATTTAGCTCTGGCCTTCTTGAGCACTGAGTGAGCATCGTGGATCTTGCCCCTCACACTGTGCTGGTCCCAGCACCTCTGAGCTGAGCACCACAGGCTGGTTCTCACAACTACAAATCCTGTAGAAGGCAGTGGGAAGCCTACAGGGGCATCTTGCAACCCCATGGGCTCTGTAGCACACCCTGCACTTAGAGTGATCCCTTCTATCAAAACTAAGTGAGGATGCAGGGGTTTCTAAGTCAGATGTGATTGATCTTTGCCACCTACACAAGGGCTGACCCAGCAGATACTGGCTACTCAACAGTACTAAACTTGTGGTTCAAGGTTGGGTAACCCTTGGCATTCAGCCATTTATGTCATGCTCAGGTCTCACACTATCCAGTAAATTCTTATTGCCCACCACCACCCGTTCCATCCTTTAATACAATACACAATGCCATTCCCTTAGTCTATGGTCCATCCCTGTAAAATGTCTATAAAATGTCCACAAAATGCCTATTGAGTTTAGTCCATGCCTTTGAGCTACATCTGTTCCGGTGGTCACTCAGGATGAGTGAGATGCTGTGTTGCATGGAGTTACTGGATACCAAAGCCAGCTCAGACCAGGTCATTGCTGCACTTGCACTGCTCTTGCAAGGCTTGTTCTCCACTGGTTCAGGTGGTTCCCGGTATAGCAATTCTTGTAACATGCAACTCAGTCATGGGTTACAATCCAAAGGTATATCCATCACAATCTCCACCCCGGTCCCTTTGGGTCGGGTTATACAGTTTAACACTGCAATGAAGTCCTTCCCTTGCTCGTAGCCTGGCTAGCAACAAGGGGTTCCTGCTACAGCCATTTCTGTAACATGCAACTCAAATCCCAAGCTACAACAATTTAAAGGTACTGTGATTACAATCTCCCTTTGGACCAGACCATTAGGTTTAATATTGCAATGAACTCCTCCCCTTGCCCCTGCTCTGGCTTGGACTCAGCCACAGACTGCAGTCCCTTAGCTGTGTACCTGCATCATGTGAAGCCTTATCTATGAGCCGCAGTCTCTTCAGGGGTGTACCTGCAGCATAGACCTATCCACAGCCGCTCTGAGGTGCACCTGTCCCAGCATGGCCTTCTTCAGGGGCCACAATGCCTTCCGAGACAGACCTGCTCCAACATGGCCTCACCCGCAGCCACAGTGCCTTCAGAACTGAACCTCATTTTTTCTGATTTTTCTCATCTTAATACTTCCACGGTAAAAGCTGGTATTTAAGAAGAAGACATTGCGGGTATTAGGGGCATTTTTATTTTTTTATAACTCTGATCTCAGAAGTGTAGTCCTAAATATTGCCATTTTAAACCAGCTTTATTTAAAAAAAAATACTTTGATGTGGAAAAAAATAGATTATTACTACAGTAGTTGTTTGTATCATTACTGATAATATTTCATCCAGACTGGATAATAACAGGCTTTTGTCACTTCTTTAAAGACACAGATTTCATAGAAATGACAGCTAAAGAGACTACTGGAACTCTTGTTCAGACTAATTATATATTGTAGCTATTTGATTAATGTCCAGAATACTAAACAAATAGAAAACAAAACAACAACAACAACAAAAAAGCAGAATGTCACCAAAACTTGTAGACCTGTCCTGACAATTAATTACATTACACATATTACCTAATGTATGTAAACCAACATACATTTACTACTCTAGATATGAAACAGCCACATGCCACAGACATAGTGTCGCACAGAAACTTCACTGACCATACTGAGGAACTGACTCCTTCCCAACTCTGTTCTATATTCCTTGAACACTGTGAAAAAGCCACCACTGACATCTTGAACCATCTGCATCTGTGGCCATTTTTCCTGTCATGGAAAGTTAAAAAACAAACCATGTCCCCACATCTACCCAAATTCTTTAGTTAAATAACTAGGAAGACTATTTCCTGGTTATTTCAGGCAAATAGCTCAGATCATTAGGATGGAATATTATTGGAAGAGCCAACTTGCTATATTTTGGGAAGTAATTTTGTCAAAAATGTATCTTAGAGTAACTAAGAGTCCACAGATTGTGCTGTAAGGAAGGACCACTATTTCTGTACACACATAAACGAGTTAAAAACCTGGTCCAAATGAGAATGTGAAGGATGCTGTTAAGTATGTTATCCAATTTGACTTTAGACCTCTATCAGGAGCAAGTCAATCATATCTCCTAGATGACTACCCCAGCATGTCATCAGCTTCAGTCACAAAACTATCATTTTAGTTCCCCAGTTGCAGCTTCCAGGCCTTCAAGGTAAAAAACCTTCCAGTATAAATTGTTCTCCACAGTCTGGGTATTCATGTCTCCTCACAATTTCTTCAGTCCACCTAGTATGTTTTTTTGCTTAAACTTTTACAACAGCTGCATTTTTAATATGGTATTTCTTCTCTCCTTGAAAGAACAACATGAATATAGGATATAATTTCTGTCTTTCTTTGACTCAAGGAGGCACTTTTCCCTTTTTTTTATTTTCCTCAAGTATACCATTATTCAGGCTGTTCTCAAGCAGACTCGTACGGGAGGTCCTGTAGCTGTGGGTTGTCATTCAATGGCTTCACTTTCCTGAGAGTCACTTGATATTGTTTGTTCACAAAAACATTTTCCTTCTATTGGACCCCAAAATTAATACTGTGATTTAAGGAGAAGACTTATCTGTGGAGTTCTCAAACTTCTGTTTTGTTCCTAGCAACTCACAGAAGTTAATAATTTATACCAGTTTATTTCAATTTGCTGATTTCAAGAAAACCATTTCTCTTGCGAGAGTCATCAGGGTCAATTTGAAACAGGTAATTAAAGGCTTGCAAGTTTTGGAGCATATACAGCTGTTATGAAGTACATTCCTTTTCCCTTGTCTCCAGAAATTCAGATTGTCTTCCCTTTCCCTTGTGCAATTTAGACATTCACATTGTTATTTTATTTCTTCATTATCACATTAGTTATGATTTGACAGGTTTGTTTATTTTGTTGGGTGTATTTTTGGTTGTTTGGGTGTGGGGTTTTTGTTATGGGTTTTGGTTTTTTGATGTTTGGTTTTTTTATTATTATTATTTATTTACTGTTACATTGTTTGACTAAAACCTAAGCAAATTAAACACAAAAAAAAAGTTGTGGTTTTTTTTTTGTTGTTGTTGTTGTACAATGTGTGTGCTTGTGGAAAAAGGTGTTCAATGTGGATACTGGTTGAACCTGTGGACAGCAAACCACAGCAGCCTCCCTTTGACCTGGATGAGGTGAGAGGACTCCCCTGGTGCTGAGAGCCCACAGATTCTGTTGTCGTGGGACAGGCAGGAGATCACCCCGGGTCCCAACATCCCCTTGTGTCTATCACCTCTAAGATTTACAAAATTCTTAAGATATGTTCTTTTATAATACTGAATATTATTAAATCAAAGATGACACATGCAGTCCTAAATGTTCAAAGAGTCAAAATCAACAGTGGCAACAGAGTTGTCTTGTCTTGGACAGTCAGAAACATCATAACCAGAAAAAAAATAAAAAAAGACAAAAAGACAACAGGATTGTTAGGCTTTTGAAAAAGAATATTATTCTTAATGCCATATGAACTAACATTCATTATAGCTTTGTCCTCTAATTTTTTGTTGATATAATTGTTACCTAGTTATTTCCAAGCAATGATATCAATCTGTAGTTCTTGGCATATTTAAAATATTGGAGAAATAGAGGTTTTTTCTACTTTTTTCTCTCTTTACAAACCTTGGTAAATACTAAAGAAGGGATTGTGGAACACTTCTATAAGTTTAATTTTTGCAGACGCTTCCTTACTTAACCACTGTTACAGATGTTTAACTTTCTGTTCCAACATATGATTATGGGATAAGTACAAGCTCTTGTTTGCTTTTTTTTTTTTTTTTAAATAAAAAAAAGGTAGATAATTTCAACCAAATTAACATAATTATGTTAAGTTTATTAATAGCATCTAGCAATGTACTCAGAACTTCTCAGAATCCTAATATACTTTTTGAAGACTCAATGTTATTTTTCAGGTTATATATTACTGATAATTTTGGCTTTCCTTAACAACAGTCATACCAATTTTCTATTTTATTACTTATTATAATACTATATTATTATAGTATTTTATATATTATTCTACTTCTTTTTCCCCACAATTTAATCCTTATATTTTTCATTCTATGTAGTTCAAAAATCATGGAACTAACAGGAATATAGCAGAAGTCATAGGATCACTAAGCTCATCTTAGTGCTGCAAAGTAGGATCATGTAAAAGTGACATAAAAAATAAGGTCATAAATAGAAGAATCAGTATCTCATCTTTGACAGTGGGCATTGGCTGGTACTTACATGTCTAAGTAAGTCTAAAAATGTCTAAGAAACAAAAAACTACTGAATAATATTTTGAGGAAATATTCCTATGTTGAGGAACAGACCTCATGTTCTATTATTTTGTAGCTTAGAAATTTCTTGGACTGCAGATTATGTTCACACTATCTTGCCTAATAGCTTCTGAAAAGTGCTTTTCTCCACTAATTTCTCCAATCTATTTATAACACAGCTATACTTTTGGCATCTAAAATATCCCAAACCAATGGCTGCCGCTATTTAATTATGCTCTTAGTGAAAAAGTACTTAATTTTTTTTAAAAAGCCACAACTATGTGCTAATTTAATTTTTCCTAGTCTCCTATTATGAGAAATGGAATAATTATTTATTAACCTTCTCCATGCCACTTAGCATCTTATAGACATCAGCAATATCACACATCTAGTCATCTGCTTCCTGAATTCTGTTCTGAATGATTGTTCCTTTTCCCAAAAGTTCTTTCATTTTCTGATCATTTCCCATGATCTCTGACCAGTTACTCACCTTTGCACCTTTTCTAAATACTGAACACTTTAGAGATGAGATGTTCTGAGTTGAGAACATAAAAATATTTAAGATATTGACATACAGTGGATTAGTACAGGGGAATAATTTAAAGACTAAATAGATGTTCTTCTTACTTGCATGTTTTAGTATTGTGATTTGTCTGTGATTTTATTTTCTGGTCATTTACTCTGATTAGATTTTTTATGAACTTCTTGCCAGATTACTTAAATTTTTACTGACTTTGCTGTCAACCAGTATTTTCTCATCTCTATTCAATCTATATTATAAATCAATTGCAAATAAATTGACAAGCCCAGGTCCCTGCACACAGTTTTGTGAGAACCTCAGAATCTTTGTGTGTGTGTGTGTGGGGGGTCTGGGTTCGATACTGGCATGTTCAATTTTTAACTGTTACCATGTTCCAGGATAAGTGTTTGGATTTTTTGCTACAGAAGTTAATACCTTCCTAGACAGTCCCTCAGCTCAGCCTAAGAGAAAGCAAAGTTCAAGATCTGTTGACAGTAGACTTTGTGGAAGAGGACACCTTGTTTTGTGGAAGGAGACAACCCTTTTATATGTATGCAACTATTTTTTCTCACACTCAGAGAATGAGCTCTAGATTATTTTATTTATGTTAGTAAATACAGATGTAACCACATCAAACATGCCAGTATCTCATTTTTTTGTTTCAATATTCTAATGACAAGATGCATTCTGCTTAGTTTCAATAACACCAGCAAAACCTCCTTCCTGACTATCTTGTACTTCTTTTGCTGGCAATCTCAGCTCCTGTCATTAATATCTATTGTTTGCCAGTAGTAACAACCATCTATTTACAGAGTTCTTATGTGCATACAATAAAGGCAGCATCATGCTTCTAGTTCTATAAGGACCTGCTTCTTTCACTGAATTTATTGGTAAAATGTAATTTCTCTGTGGTATGAGAATAATGAAGTCTTAAGTTTAGAGAAGGTTAAAGAATACACAATGAGGTCTAACAGTCTTATTGATCAGTGGCAGCCCAAATGACCCACTATTTTAAGATTATTTTTTAATTGAATGAACGTCGTGTTAAAATACTATAGCTGAAAATGTTTTTCATTCTCACACAGTTAGTAGGGAAAACCATATTTTTATTATCTTTCCAGGTGTCAGAAGGGGTTTATGCCATTTTTACCAATTTTTTTAGTATAAAGTTGGTTTTGAAAAAATTTATTTATTTATTTATTTATTTGTGTGTGTGTGTGTGTGTGTGTGTGTGTGTGTGTGTGTGTGTGTGTGTGTGTGTATAATCACGTTTGCTGATATTCTTTTAAACTAAATAATTTACCTGTGGTATGACTTATGCTTTGTATCCAGAATGGAGCCATATTACTTCCTTAGTCTCCAAGCACTAATTGCCTTGGTGTTGAAGCATATCAATAAAAAAGCATACTGACTGAGTCAGTTAATAGAGAGAAGTATTTTCCTAGCAGAAATAAATCACGTTAGTATTTAGAATAGCACTGAGTGATTTGTTCTGCCCATCTACTTTTTCATTCCCTCCCTGCATATACAACCCTTCTGCACAGAGACAGAAAAAGGATACTCAGTCACATGTTAAGTAATTGACAATATAAAGAATAAAGAGACTAATAATGAAAAATAATGACATGTAAAAGATATTCCTAAGGCTATTGATAGCAGTGGTGGAGCTCCTTTCTTGCCCTAAAGCAGCTCATGCAGCTAAAGTATATACTTATATGATAAAAAAAATTGAAATATTTTGTGTTTTACCAAATCAGCACAAAGTTAATGGCTGGCAAATCCACTGCACATCACTTTGTTAACTGAAGACCTGGAATTCAGAACTGAAAATCCTAGGTTTGCAAATAATGTGATGGAGGGGAAAATGGCATAGGAGTGCCGCTCTACAACTAGAACAGGTTTACTGCTGCTTCTAACAAGAATGTAGTTTCATTGTGTTGCTGTAGGATTTGGGAACTCCTGGCTTTTGAGAAATATTGCAAAGATTGTTTTTAAAGATACTGGATTTCAGAAGTATTCAGTATACAAGTTGTTTAGAAAACCTCAATTTTGCGCCATACCAGTTAATATATAAAATGGAGAATGTAAGATATTAAAATGAAGTATGACTCATACCCAACAGAAGTCCTTAGATGAAGATTTAACCTTACAAAAGATTCAAATAATTTAAACAACAAATTTGTAAATCTTGTAGTATTTCCTCCAAATACATGTTATGCTTTTAATTGTGCCCCTCCCCAGCTGAACTGGAGTTCTGCAACTACAGAAACTGTAAGCAGTAATAAATGGAAAATCATTACTCTAGTCCATTAGAAAGGTTAAATTTGGTACCTAAATTTAATCCTGTGCATATAAACAGCCAAATTCTTTAGGCAATCAAGGTAATTTTTCCAAATATTTTGAGAATCAGTCCTGTACGTCTCTCAGCTTTTCACCAATGCAAGCATAAAACATAGAAATAGACTTGCTCTAGCCAATCAGAGCCAGAATAACTGAACAGCTATTGATGCATACCTGTACAGTTTTCCTTAGCTATGCATGTTTCTGCACACTGGTTGGTTGGGTTTATCTGATTTGCATAATTACCACACAGTTATTTCTCAATAGTTCAGGCTGTTCAAGCTGTTTACCAGCAACAAAGATGCAGTCTCAGCTTCTCTTTCTCTCCAACTGATGTAGAAAAACTCTAAAATTTGTATGAAAGAATAGATTAAAATATTCCAAAAATCAAAGAAAATGGAGCGTCAAGCAGTTGAAAGGAAAACTGCATTAAAGAAGTTGATTCACTGGATTATTCCTATTTCCATAAACATATGCCTCTCCATCCTAATCTTTATCTTGTGCAAGCAGGTCAACAAGGTTCTTGTCCTCACAAGAATTGTAATATTTCTATCTACTTCTCCCTAGCCCCATTGGGAGAAGCCCATTCTGTCCCTTCTGTTTAGTAACATATGTAGTTACTTCTGAGGAAACAAGAGCCTGGCAGATGAATGGAAAATGGAAAAATAAAGGGGAGATAAGAAATAGAAATAGTAACATGGGGAGAATTTAGTAAAATGAAGGCTTGGACAAACATAGCAGAAGGTGTACAGCAAGGGTCAGAAAGATGCCTCTATGGTTCTGAATTTTAAATACAGTTTAGAGCTGGTCCATTTCCATCATTTATCTTTGAATACGTCTTTGTCCATATTTTACTTAGCAACTTTTTACTGTCACCAGCTTCAATACCATATCCAGGCATTTTTGTCTAATTTTTCCTGTTGAAATTTGCATAGAGATTAATCTGTGATAATTTCATGAAGTTTAAGTCTAGAACGGATCATTGGTTTCTTAGTATGGTTTCTCTTCTTTGCAATGGCTATTCATTTAATTGAGGAAATTTGCATTTTCAAAAGCTTTTGGCTACTAGTAAAGATCTTCAGTCTTTCATTTGTTGGTTTTTGGTTGGTTTTTTTTTTTCACAAATTTACACTGACAAAATTGCCTTTTAATGCAAGTATTTATGGCTATTGTAGAGTGCACAGAGCAGGCAGAGAAACAAAGGGTGGGAAAATGTGATATCTTCCTTATTGCAAACACATAAAGGAACTGCCTACAATTACAATGTCAGTGTTGCTTGATCCAAAGCAACTGGCAGATAAGAAGGCAAATCAGGTGCAAAATGAAATCACAGTGTGAGGTTGGGTTGAGATTTATTTATATCACTTATCAAAAATGCTTGCAGTTCGCCACAGAAGAGGATGCAAATAAGGTCTTCCTGATTTAGCTTCTTACTGGCATTACAGAAAACTCAAATTAAATTGCTTCATCACTGCTACTTTAAGCCTTCCACTCTGGAGGACTTATATTTACCTCCTAAATTCAATGGGGTTTAGACATCGATTATCTGGGCTTCTGGTCTATAGTTCCTCGCTTCTTCTTACAGTATTTATGGCACTGACACCTAAGTAAACATTCAGCAGTAACTGAATATACTACTTCCATGGCACCTTCTGTAGATAGTTATTATCTCTTGCAATTCACTGATATATTTTGGTGATGGTTGTCGTTATGAGAATTTAGAAACAATTGATAGCTTACAAATATACCTCAGATCTTTTTTTATTTTATTCTTTACCATTCTTCACAAATATAAAAGTGCATTTCTTCAGAGAATACCTCCCTAGAATATTTAGATATATGAGTCAATCTATAAAGATGATTGTCTATCTTGTCCAGAAGTAGCATTTAGTTTTTGAAAATGCTGCTCTTGCTTTTTGCCTCATAAGAAAAGTTGCTGACTCTTTTACTTCAGGAAAAAAACCCAAACCTATTGAGTTTGTAAGTCTGTATGACTAGGGTCCTGCTACATACTTAGAGAGGCCAAAAGCCATCATGCCACAGTGCAGTGTTGCATCTTTCCTTCCTTTCCCAATGTGATAGACACTTGTCATGTTGCTGATCTCCTGATAGCAATGGATTTCCCACTTACTCTTAGTTTTTTCTACAGTATATTCTGACTACTGTATTTATGAATTAATTGGTTCTTTTGCTCTATATGGTAATAGTTTGTAGGTTAGTTTGAAGGAAAATTTCAACAATATTTTGAGATACAATGGGGAATAAGTCTTAATTCTGTCATTATTATTAGCTTTCTCAGTTACTTAATTAACACCTTTGTCCTGCAGTAATCTTCATCCCCTTCACCTTAATTCAGGAAACTAAGCATAATACATGCCATACCTAAAATCCCAGTGAATTACTCCACTACCCAGAAAATCTTGTGTGAAAGGTTATTTGCAATTGGTTTGAATAGTAACTCTGCACTACATATTATGGTTCAAAATCAGCCACATGAATATACCCTACACAATCAGAATTTAATATTATGAGGCAACAACAGAGATAAGTAAAACAATATTAAAAGCATCTAGATTATATGCAGGAAGTATTAAGCTACCCAATATGTTAACAATATTTCCTTAATTTTTATTTTTATTCTTGGAGTTCATGCTTTACTTCACCGCTACCTAGCTCTCTAACATCTAATGTTCCATGTATTATTATTAAATGCTTTCATTGTAACAACTAATCAAACTGTTGTTCAGTGTTAGCTTGAATTACTCACTGTAGCTCAAATTAATTTCTCTTAATGTCTCACGTGGAGCTTGGTTCAGTTTCTAAAACATAAGACTAGCTGCATTTCCAATGCCCTAACTGCTAATCCTAACAGGGAAAAAACTCTCCCTGGGCTCTCTCAGATGCTTTGCAAATGGTGTTAGCTCTAGTCTGTATCATGGTGATAGGGATCAGTTTATCGTGACACAGACATTTAAATCTGGTTAGTTGTCTAACTCTTCAGTTTCCACTGATTTTACTAACTCATGTCATGATTCATTTGCTGTCACAAAGACATCTAGTGGCGTTGAGATGCCCTTGACTATCTTGCCTAGTTACAGCTACTGTAACAGGACATTACTACTGCTCGTGTCATAGATACAACTCTGCACAGATGTCTTCAATAGAGTCTGACATGTTAAATTCCATTAGCAATTATGGTTTGATAAATTAATTTCTAGATCTGCACCAACCAGCAAATTAATTTAGATGAATTTAGTTATTTTTATGTATATACATCCAATTCAGGGCCTCAATTAAGCTGAGTACAGATGGTGTCTAGTGGCATTTGAGATTTCTTAGTAGATTTCACCTGGCTTCCAGCTGCTGTTTCAGAAGGGCAGAGATGTTTCCTAGATCCTGTCATATTTGCCAACACTATGAAGAAGCATTAGAAGCCCATAGGTAGACATTTATATTTAGGCAAAAAAATCCCACGTTAAGTGCCTAAAACTTGGAGCTGAATTCCATTCTAGCTATTTTTTTGGAACAGAGAAATAACAATTTCTCATTTTGAAATTATCAAGATGACTAGATTATTTCAGAATGTATTTAAGTTGGAAAATCTGTTGAAACTGACTGTCACAAAAGAAACCATTTTTTGATACTGGAGTCTCATGAAAGAATTAATGACAAATTATTTGTTCTGTTCATGAACTAATTTGTTTAATCCTCCATAATCCTTACATTTCCTTCTTTAACATAATCTTAAATTCTTTTACCTCATACTGTCTTTCCCTGTTTTGTTACTTTTTTTGTTCCAAATAATATTAGTCTATTTTAATATTAGTCTATTTTAATTTCCCATGGTCATTTAAAATAGTCACTCCATGAAACACAGACATGTTCATAAATTATGTTTTGGCATCTTCTAGAAAGTTTTTTTGAGACATAAAGTCACACTTTTTATATACTATTCTATAGGAAAAAAACAATTTTTTATGCAGTTTCAGATGTTTCTCTTTGTTACTCTATTCTGTAATTAACTCTCACATAAAATTCTCATACTATTACATTTCTTGATTTTAAAGGCATTGAGTTGTATCCTTTTCTGTTTTATTTTAATCCATTATGGATATCTACCAAAAGTACTTTTTCCTTAGTCAGGTAAGGTATTGAGGGGAGGGATAATATTAAGGATTTCTGTTATTTTTTTATTAAATCATTGGTTTAAATCAAGTGATTTTTCACATTTAATTTCTTCTCTCAAGATTTCTATTTAGGCTTTTTCTTTTTTTTTTTTTTTTACTAGGAAATTGTTGCATATGAATTGTAGGACAGACACATTCTCTAGCAAGTAGAGTGTGTTTGTCAATCCCATTCAGACTGATTTGTTGGTACAGGCTGCTGCATGCTCCCATCCTGAGAGCAGGTGATCACTTTCCTCCTCCCTTTATGCAATGACACCCATGAAGCAGATGGAGCAAGACAGTGTACACCGGCTCACATGCTGCTGTGAAGTCGGGGCATAGCCAGAAGAAATGCCCAGCTCAAGAAGATGGAGTGTTCCTAGAGCCTTACCCTTCAGACACTGCTGATTAACTTTTCTTCCATTGTCTTTAGAAGAAAGACCCATCTACCTATCTTCTATTTGATTTTGCTTCATTCTTTAGGAGAGGAGAACAGCTAAAACAGTATCGTCCATCTAGAGACCAGTAGAAGTAGTAACCAGTCATGTTTTTTTAAAAAAAATATTTTGATAATGGGTTGAACCTAGTGACCCATGAATCAATTTATGCCTCATTCTAATGAAACCTCTACCTAAAACAGCAGGAGTCTCTGTAGAAGGGGGAAGTATTTCTGATTCTCAATTATATCTTCCACTTGCAAAAAAGATAAAACAGATCTGTTTCCGAATAAGCTGGACTTTCTATTGTGAAAGGCATAATTTGGCTAGCAAACTTGATTTCAGTTTCCTTGCATACTTTGGTCTCCATAACTTCCAAGCATTTTAATAGCTGAAAAGAAACTGGCGGGGGGGGG
>JAVJGJ010000014.1:41003368-41030273 GCA_035590215.1 Microhierax caerulescens
TATTTTACCTTAAAGATAGGAAAAAAAAAAAAACAAACTTCCCAAAAGTAAAAATAAATAATGTTATTGCATTATCATAATCAAACAAAGCAGAGAAGGGAAGAGGGGGAAGGAAGAAAGATGCTTAAACACTTCTCCCTGTGCTAGTATCTCACTGAGCTTTTCTACACTCTCAAGAAAGGCCATGGTAAAAAGAACCTAAGCTGCAGGAAACATAAAAATAAAAAATAACCCTCTTAAAAAAGCAGTGAAGTCAAACTACCCACATTCCCACATTAAGCATTATTCTTCACAATATTCAGGCTTCACAAGCATATTGTTACAAAACTGGGTCATTTTCCTTAAAAATTACAACAATATTGCAACTAAGAAAAATGTCAAAAATTATGCCAAGAAAATACATCAGTTGAGATGAAAGAAAGTAGGACAATTATACTTAATTTATACTTCTCACTAAAGTGCTTATAAACAATACGACAGAAATTACGTATCTGTTATATGACTCTTCAGAACTTATCTCTATTTCAGGCAAGTATAGAATCTTGACTTTCAATGTCTCTAAAAATTAATATTTATTATCCAGAAAGTAAAAACTTTTTTTCACTATAAAATCTCACTGCCTACTTTGTATACTGAAGTACTTATTTTCTTATCTGCCAGGAATAAGACTGAAATAACTTACCTTTTCGATAAGCTATCAAACATTTTTCCCATTAAGTGTATTTTGTTTTTATTTGACAGCAGTATTTGTGACTGTCTTGGGGGCTGTTCTTGAGAAAGAAACTCTGTGGCAAGTGACACTGTCATCATTGTTTCGACATGATTCAATCTCATATTATCTAATTAGACAACAGCATGAACTACTTTAATAGTGCTATGCAAGCAAGATATGTTGTATTTTCTTATTTTTTGTTTTACTGTTTATGTTATTTCTTAACTGGATTTGTAATGTTTGGTTATGGGCAACAGGGTCATGTTCACATATTCTGTGTCAAATGACAGGGGTAAAGCTTACCGAGTAAAATTTCTAAAGAGAGTCTAAAATAAGATATTTCCTGTAATTCTTGTTACATTCTTCGTACTATGGAAATAATGCATTGGTAATTTTATTCTATACTCTATTTCAGTCAATTTCAGTTTTCATAGGAATATTGATAATAGTGCAATCAGTTGTATTAATTCCTATCCTTACAAGTATCATCACACACCAGAGATTTTTATTTATGTTACTAAATAAAAGGAGGCAAGAGGATGAGTTTTCCCACGTGGATTACTCTTTATCCAATCCCTGGCTTTTCTTTTGGACCACTCGATTTCTTCACAAGACTGTCTGGGCTCTAGTGGAAACTTACCTCAACAAACACCTGGCTCAGCTGCAGAGTGGGCTGCTTCAGTTTCTGCCCTTTTTTTACTTAACAGCTTAGACATACCCCGAGCATCTTCTCTCAGTAGTTACCTTGTCATTGCTATTCTCAGAGGAGTGGAACATACAAAACCTCATTCATTAAAAATAAAATGTAACATTATATTTTTTATTTTATTAAATTACATGAAAAATAAAATGTAACAGACAATTAAAAGAAGTCTGATAGGGACAGCAACAATCACCATCAGGAATTTATTATTACATTATAGGCCACACTGAAATATTAGCAATAATAGTGTTTTCTTTTAAGAAAAAGGGCTTTTCCCAAAGATAACAGATACAGAACTAATGTCAGAAAGATCCTTTTAAAATTAAAAAATCAGCTACATTAATGCTTAAGTTTATAATTCTGTCACCCCTTAGTTAGGTAACTGAATTTTCATTTACCATGGCCAGTCGCCCTCTCTCCCACACTCCCCCTGCTAGCCTAGATTGCCGCAGTTGCAACGCACACCTCCAATCATGTTTGATAAACACAAAATGCAATAATCTCATCTGTATTTTGTTGTCGTATCATTCTCTGTGCATTCTTTCACCGCCAGTGATTTATACTAACTGAACCTAAACATTCCCCACTTGAGATACACCAAGACAAGCTGTTGTACGAACACTGTACGTGAACTCCTTCTAGCCGATCAGCAAAGAGCCAAAAAGCAAGCAAACACCTGCATCTAGATTTACCCTTAAAAGGTAGTTAAACCCAAAGGTTGAGTGTGATTAGCAGTATATTGGGGAGTATTTTGAGGTTTTATAGGAGGGTGGGGGAGCCCAGGCCACGAGCCGGCCACCCCAGCGCTCGCTCCCCCCGCTGCTCTTGGTGCCCGGCTCCAGGCCGGTGCAGCCCAACTCAGCAGCCACAGACCCAGCACGGAGCCAACGGCTGCCCAGAGCCTGACGCTGTCTCAGGCCTAGGAGTGGCCCCGCTGTCCTGGGGGACTCATCCCAGCGCTGCCAGCTGCCTCTGCTCACCCAGGCAACTGCCGCCCATGGCAAAGGGCCACGCGGCCACCACATTTGCCCCTTGGAACCACGTGCTCAGGTGAGGCACACGCACGGATATGCAGCACGTGACATTGTCCAGGAAATGGCTCCCGTGTGCCCTGTTGGAGCCCATGCAATCACCCGGTGAGGGGCACAGTCTGGATCCACGGTGGCACCTGGTGCTCGCCACTGTGCCCCAGTCATGTGCTGCCCTCCCTGCCTTCTCCCATCACTGTTCCCTTACAGACACTCTGCTCCCATAAACTTCCCCAGTTGGCACCATCCGACCATGTGTGCGTCTCCCCTTGCTCTGGGTGTCATACCAAACCCCTTGGTGGGGCTGTCCTAGGCTGGTACCCTGGCGGCACAGACTGGGCACCCAGAGGTGTGAGTGCTGTGTGGCACTGCGGGGAGTCACGTCTGTGCCACGCGGGGCTGTGCGGGGGTTGGCACTAACAGCTGAGCTGAAACTCCGCAGGGCTGTGGGGCTCTGCCTGCTCTGGCTGGAGCGTGTGCCCCTCGGGGCTGGGTGAGGGGTGGCCGCTGCAGAAGCAGCTGAGCTGCTGTCCTGAGGCATATCACTTCAGGAATATGAAAACTGGTCCATGTTCCTGTAAAAACCTGAGGGAGCTGGGAATTTTATCCACTCTCTTGGCTTCCAGGTACCCCATGGGCCAAACGCAGCCTTTTCTCTATGTTATGTGGTGTTGCATTGTTATTGTTCCTCCCAGGTTTAATTCCATGTTTTATACAGTTGATCCAACGTACTGTCTCAAGTATCCAACTTGTAGCTGCCTCATCTTGTGATGATGTCAAACATCCATGTAGTATTTCAGTCTAAGCCTGAAACCCCAACTGTAAGCCCCATATAAACTATGCTCTTTTCCAAACTTCACTACTTTCTCTGCCTTCCACCACCATGGAAGAAGAAGCAACAAACTTTGACACACGGGGTGGTGTGGTAGACCACATTGTGACCTGACTGTCTCAAAGTTTGTTCACATCCGTGCCAAGCTTGGTGCAAGGCTTCCTGGTGGTTTAGCTAAACTCAGCAGTTGTGGACCAGACACAGAGCAAAGAGCCATCCAAACCCAGATGCTGGCCAGGGTTAAGGAGCAGCCACATAATTTTGGCAGACATGTCCAGAGACGAATGACCACCTCAACCTGCTAAGGCACGTGCAGTCCATGACAAAGGACCACACGGCTGCTATGGCTGCCCCTCGGAACCTGCGTGCTGAGGTGGGGAGCATGCGTGGATGTGTGGTATATTTGATTGTCTGGGAAGTGGGCTCCCCAAATACCCTATAAAAGACATCACGATCAAACAGTAAGGGTGCGATCTGGAGACCCCCGCCACCACCAGATAAGGAAACTATGGACCAACAGAACACTGCCAGATCCATGGTGGCGACTATCTCTTGCAACTCTGTACCTACTGCTCGCTGGGTTTCCTTCTTTTCTATCCTTCCTTCCCTTTCCTATTGCTATTTTCTTACAAACACTCTGCTCCAATAAAATTTCCTGATCAGCAGTATATGACCTTGTTTGCATCTTCATCTCACTCTGTGTGTAACATTGTATCTCCCTGGCTTGGTCTGTCCCAGACGGGAACAGAGGGTGGTTCAGATATGTATTCCACAAACATAACTTATTTTGGAAAAGCAGTAATACTAACAAAAAGGAATTATACCTGTTTAAAGTAGATTATGATAAAGAGAAACATCTGACACAAACTCCTGATTTCAGATACTGGAATGACAGAAGTAAATTAAGAACAGAGATAGATGCCCCTGTTAATACTATCATATTATTAAAGCACTGTTTCATACTATTCAAACAGTAATTTTTCAATATGTAATTTTATTTTTACCAAATTAGACAGAGCTTCACAGGAAGAGAACAAATACAATTACCACACCTCTGAGGGGTAAAAAAAACCCAAAAATGCATTAAAATGCTGAATTGTGTGATGAGCTATCTTTTAAAGGAAAGTTCAGGAAGACTTAGACAATATATTTTTGCTAATTCTCTGTGACTTTAAGATAAAAACTTCAAAATATATCTGATACAACCTAGAAATGCCCAAATCTTTGCATACCTCCTCCATCCTTACCTGAATCTTGTATGCCTACTGCAAAATGCAAACTTTTTGCCTTCCTAGTTAAATAAGGACAATTAAGGTCTGAGATGGCACATCATTATTTTTTGGCATTATGTATATAAAACATAATTTTGCAGAAATAAGAGATTAGCTACTTGTTTAAAAATGTCTGGAAAGCAATCCAGTTCTGCTCAGTCTTTACTCACAGAATTTCCGATTTGTTGTATGGCAGTTGATGTCTACTAGGTCATGGGGGAACAGGTTTATTTACGTATTTATAAAATATTAACATATATTTAAAAATTATAAAGTACCAAACCTATGTGGTAAAGTTAAATATTTTAAATTAAGAATCTTATTACAACTAATCTGATTCCTACTAATGTAACTAACTCCTTTTACCCAAACAGAACAGATAAATTGAAAAAATATAGTTATCTAAATAAAAATTGCAGTTTTCCCTGCTCTACAAGTGACAAAAACAAATATACTTTTATTCATAGTAAATAAAACAATTGCTTGGTTAAGACATTTAACTAAGGCCATTTTATGTGGCTTAACTTTTGTTGAGAAAGAGAATGTTTTGTTCCCTCCTCTTCATTTTTTTCATTCCATGTGCAAAAGGGAATCAGGAGGGATACTTGGTGTATGTGAAGCACCCTAATTGCTGTAATGCACTGTACAACCATGAGTGAAGTGTGAAAGGAACAGTTCTTTGGCATATAACCTTCCTTGTTCAGAACTGAATAGTTTTAGGCAGCTTTAGAGAACATTGAAAGAGTTAATTTCCATAAAAATACAGATTGTGCCACCTTTGTAAAAACATGCTTGGGGATATGCTGTCATGGTTTAAACTTGGCTGGCAACTAAGCACCACACAGCTGCTCATTCACTCCCCCACGATGGGTTGGGAGAGAGAATCAGAAAAGTGAAAAAGCTTGTGGGTTGAGATAAGAAATAGGTAAAGCAAAAGCTGCACACACAAGGAAAGCAAAGCAAGGAATTCATTCCCCACTTCCCATGGGCAGGCAGGTGCTCAGCCGTCCCCAGGAGAGCCGGGCTCCAGCACACTTAACGGTTACTTGGGAAGACAAACACCATCACTCTGAATGTCCCCTCTCCCATCCCCTTCCCTCAGCTTTATGTGCTCAGCATGATGGTCTATGGTATGGAATATCCCTTTGGCTAGTTCAGGTCAGCTGTCCTGGCTGTGTCTCCTCTCCTACCCTCCCTCCAGCCCTCTCGCTGGCGGGGCCTGAGAAACTGAAGTCCTTGACTTTAGTATAAACATTATTTAGCAGCAACTAAACCCAGTATATTATAGATATTATTCTCACAATAAATCCTAAAAGCCCCATTGCACCAGCTACTATGAAGAAAATTAATTCTATCCCAGCTGAAACCAGGACATACGAATAAATATTTTAAAACCTGGGTCCTGAAATTAAATCCTAAAATCCTTATCCAAGCAAATGTAAATGAAGTGATACACAAATGAAGCACACAAGTCAGTCCAAAGGCAGGGAAGCTGAAGGAAAACTGAAAGAAGTTCCTGGGCAATTTGAATGTAATTTGACTATATGTCATCCTTTCATTAGAAGTGCAGCTCCTGCCAAACTTCAGTGAACTAATGTGTAGTCTCAGCAGCACAGCTGTCTTTACAGGAGCTTTCTGTAGATGAGTCATCCTTCATATTATATGAGATAAAATAGTTCCTTTACTTTGTCGTGTTTACAAATTACAGAACCTGTACCAAAAAAAATCTCTGAAGGAAGGCAGAGTAACTTCTGAGCTGTGATGTGAAAATGCGGGAGACATGTGAATGACTGTTTCCTATTTCATGTGCTTATGTATGTATTTCATATATTTATACATGTATATCTTGACATACAAATATCATGAAACAGGAAGTGAGAAGCAGTTGAAGATATTGGAAACGGTATCAATGATCAAAATGAAATGTCCTTTAGAAACCATTGAGCCAAAGTTATTTGCTGCTTTAGTGAGTAAATAAAAATGAAGTCTTTAACCTGCAATGTCATCATGACTTAGGAAAGCATCCTGTTCAGGAAATACAGTTTCTATGATTTTAACTTGAACATTAGATTTCTGTAGCTTCTTATGTTTAAAAAGGTACCCATGTATTTGGGCAGATCAAAAAAAAAAAATCAGAATAAATATGTAAATCTCCAGGTTGTCTTCAGCTATCTTAGCTATGCTTCAACCTGGACTCCCTCTCATCCTCATCTGATTTGCCCTTTTGAGGGAAGTAGGAGATAAGGAGGTACTATAAAATGTTGAATTAAATACACAATTTGGAATGTTTATTTTTATCATGTATTTTTTCTTTTGTAATTTAAAAAGGTATATTCTAGTGCAAGTTTATCTGTGAATTCCCAATAAAATGTCAGAATAACACTTTTTTGTGTGTTTGTCAATAAATTATTAATTATTAAAATAACACTTTTTTTTGGTGTTTGTCAATAAATTGACAAAGAAAAATAAAATTCTGAATAAATATTATTCATGTTGCATAGAGTGACAACTTTGCTTGAAAGCCACCAATCAAGTATTACACTGGATGCTTGTGGAAGGATCAGGAACTGATGACTTCCTAGCTTCATTATAGTGCTTTAACCACAAGATCACTAGCAAAAAAAAAAAAAAAAAAATATTAACAGAGATGTATTATTTATTGATCACTTTAGAGTGATTTAGAGTATGATGGACTCATTGTGGTGTCTGGCTCATTCATGGTTCATTCCTGCAACCACTATTTACATAAAGGAATCTTGATTCATGTGTGACCTTGGCTTTAGCGTGTGTATTTTTGATTGTTTTATAGCTGAAACAAGCATAACCTTGGGCTATTTGAAGACATTATCTTTCTGCATTAAAACCATCTTCTTGCCTTCATAGTTTGATTATAAAGTTACAAGGACTGTAAAGTATTTGATTAATTTCTTCTTTCCCCATTAATAGAAAAAATACTCTTACTGCATCTACTTTCCATTCCTTAATTATTTATGAATAAATAAAAGGCAACAGCTGAAAATAAGCCTATAAAATGTCAATAGAGAGGTTCTTTGAAGTAGACATATAGTCAGATTTTGATTTTCCAACACAAAATCAGAAGTTCATAGACTCATTGTGGATAGTAAACCAAGAGGAATCTGTGAAAGAACTTTTTCCTTAGATGCACAGAAGTCAATTCTTGTCCTCTATTAGTCGGAGCTTTGCAAGATTGGAATTTGAACCATGGATAGACCTATGGAGGCACAAAACCACAGATTCAGTCAGAACATTTCCATGCATTTAGTCTGGGATTCATTTGTCTTATCTTTAAATATTTACAATAGAGACATGTATATTTGTCTTCCTAGATTCTCTTTATAGTGAAGAAAGAAAAATGGGTGCTTGCAAGGAACAATTAATCTGAAAATGTTAAGTGTCTGCTTTATGATGGAGTGAATCATTCCCCTAGATGTGCCTGTTTCTCTCCACTAATGATAAAGACAGTCTAAACACCTAAATCAGATTGGAAGATCTGTACCACAGATGTCGGCATTTGATCAGATGAACTCATTTCCCAGGTGCTTATGTCAGGAAGCCTGTTCTTTTCAGTCCTGACAAACTGTAAACTTTCAGAATAGTCCCTGGCTTAGTCTGAACCTTGGCCAGCCAGCATTTTCTCAGGTACAGTTGGGTGGTAAGTACAAGTCAAGGAGCATTTCTAACAAGCAAATTAATATGGGCTAACTGGTCTGGAGAATGAAAGAATTTCACACAGCTCATGTGGACCATTCTGTACTGGCTGACTTCAGTGCTGGGGAGTAGCCACAGGCATATTTAATTGACAGGATGTAGTTCCTCTGGCTGTGGTCTCTACACTTGCTTCCTACGAGCAACAATTCTGAACAAGTTATTCAGACAACCATATCTTACTCTCTGTATTGGTCTCAGCCTAAATATTTCAATTTCTCCTAGCCACAATCAGCACTAGCAGGCTAATATTTTGGGACATGTAATCTATGATCACCATTAATAATATAAAAATGGAATTCTAGAGCTCCATTTAAATCTCCATTTAGATCAGTCTCCTTCTGTGTCCAGAAGGAAGATAGTATAAAACATAGAAACACTTTTAATTTGGTATACCTTTCTTCTCTCCATCTCCCGGTGTTTTAGGGATTACTGCATTCTCAAAGCTTTCATTCAAATTTCTTGCATATTTGCAAGCATAGTTAGAAAGTTTTCACAACCCTAACCTTAACCCAGTCAAGCTCTCCTTTGGCGATATTGTAGAGATGAGCTATAGATTATAGATTCCATCTGCAGAAACATATAATCATAGAATGGTTTAGGTTGGAAGGGACCTTAAAGATCATATAGTTCCACCTCACCCCACCCACACCGTGCCCCCCTTTCATCATGGGCCAGGGCATCTTTCACTAAATCAGATTGCACAGAATCATCAGATCTTTCTTTTAATAGAAATACAGTGAATGTACTAACACTGTTCAACACTGATGTAGGGAAAAAGGCAAAGTAGTTCAACAAGAAACCAATTCCAACAACCTGAAAAACTGTGACTAGAAATGCTTGACAATGAAACATTCTCTGTGGTTTAGCAAATACAAAGTAGGGTGTGTGGTATGATATATCAAATAGATGCAGGACTGAAAACATCACAGGGTAAAGCACCTTCCTCATGATCCAGACTTCATGCTAGGCACTATTTTATATTTATAAGATTATTCTTTTATTCTAACTATTCTAGTTTATAAATATTTTATTATATTATAATTATTCTATCATAAATAGAAAATATCCTGAATTTCAATCTTACAATCAGCTACCTGCTGAGTGTGGCAACTTATCTAATTTCATGTTGAACCCCCTGATTGCCTTTTCTATAAAAAACACTTTCCTAGTCTTATTGTCACTGACCTAGCAAAGGTTAGCCATAAATCTTTTTCTCAGCAAGGGTGCTGATAGTTTAAGAGCTTCTCTAATAAGCAATGTTATATTTCTGAGCTTATAACCAAAACAGTATGAACTGTCATATATTATATGTATCGTGCAAGAAGAATTTAGATAGGATTGTGTAAATCCAAAAGGTTAGTGAATAAATTTGCGGGTTTTTTAGGGTTTTTTGTGTATCTGTGCATTATGGACTATTTGTTTTATTTGTGCTTGTTTGGTCATGTTTTGCTGTTACTGATGAATAGCCATATTACCTAGTCAGTGTCTCTGCTTCACTGACTTTAAGTAAACTAGAACTGAATGCCTCTTATATGCAGGCTACTCTTACTTGAATGAATGAAAATCAAAGCTTTTTTTCAGTGATAAATGTGATATGATTTGTCCCACTTATTAAAGAATCTACAAGGCATTGTATGTGATAAAATGAAATGTCTTTAAACTGAAAATCTAGGATTATTTTTCCTAGACATAGCTTAACTTTAATTTGAATTGATTGTTTCACCATGTCACTGAAACCGACTGCATTAAACATAAGGACAATGTGTCCACTTTGTTTCCATTGAAATCAATTATGCCTGCAAGGAATTACTGCTTTTTAAGGCCTCCAATTTACAGCCTAAGAGTGATCTTTTGTTTGTCAGAAGACTATTCTTGCCATGCCTAAATGATGATCAACTGATCAACAGTCTGATGATAAAGTAACAGTGAAATTTCAAACCATCAAAGAAAAATCTGCACTAATGTATTTTTAAAAATGCTGTGGGTTTTTGAGCTCTTGCAGAGTCATGTGGGAGGAAAAATGTTGGAAGTGTATTATATTTGAATAAATGTCCTTTCTGGTTGTCAAATGCCTCAGCCTTTAATTGCATAAAAAGGCTATTTATGGTCTCCCATTTGCCAATAGACAGAATAGCATCTCTCCAAGCTTATAATCAAAATAAACTCAAATATTAAGCCTATAGCTTTTTCAGAGTATGACATGTCCACATAATGCTTCAAAGACATAACATAAAAATATGACATAAATATAAATGTGACAAAAATATAGGTCTCTACTGCTTTCAGCCATGTAAAAGTAAATCTGGAGTCCACTGAACCTCCCATGTATTTCTTAGGAAACATAGCCCAAGACTGATATAGTTGTAAATGAGACAAGGACATGATCTGATTTTGATTTTATTTTTCTGTCACAAAACTCAGAGTAATATATTAATTTACAACACAAACCACTGTAAAGATTGTTTTCAAGTGCAAAGTTCTAAAACTTGATCTTATAAAGCCTGTTATGAATAAACAAAACCATACAATTTCAGTATGATATTGGCTGAAGTTCATTAGATTAAAAACCAAATGTAGAATAAGTTAATGTGCTCGATTTACTGGCCATATGAGGATGTTAATGAACATTAGATAGTATGTCATTAATGTATAAAAATATATGTAAGGATGTATGTAAGTTATGCATTCTGTGTTGGTCCACAAGTGTAATCAATATGATATCCAAATAGCACAAAAAAGTGTACACTACGTTATATATACATCTGTAATTTAGACTACTCTTTCAGTCCAAAGAGTTTCTTCTTAAACTCTTACAATAGTGTAATGCCTTCGTGGCCGTCAGCTGTCATTATTCACATTACCTGTTCAGAGAGAATTACCAAATTCTAATTAATTACATGGATCCAAATAGTTTTGAATATGAAAAAAAAAACCAACCAACCAACCAACCAAAAAAAAACAGCGCAGGGGTGAAATGGTGTGTGGTTGTGGGTTGTTTTTTTTTTTGTTTGTTTGTTTTGTTTTTTCTTTTTTTTGCATACTTTTAAGAATAAACTATTAGAATGCGGCTTAGAAGCATGATTCACATACACTAACTTTCTGTGCTAGTCACACACAGAATGTATCAGAAAAGGGAAGACAGTGTTCCAGTAAATTTCTGGATGTTCAACAGAACATCAAATCCCCTTACTGCAGCAACTACGCTATAGCACAAAATAGCAAGAGGTCTGAAATTTCAGAAAACTTCTTGATTTTATCTTTACAAAACCCGGGGAAAGTTAAGTCTGCAGCCATGAACTTGAACCAGCACACGTATAAAATGAAGTCTGGCTGTCTTTCTGCTGTTCCCATTTTCATGGAAACTGCTGTCTTACTGAATTAAAATGGGATAAGGTGCTTTAACATAATTGCTGCTTTACACAAGCCTGTTTTCCTTTTATGTTCAAAATTAAGATTATTTTAAAGCATCATTTTCCATATTCATCATGCTGACATGTTTCTATGGAAACAGGAATAAAGTAATAACTGAGTCCTAGGAACTCTTGTTCAACATGGTGACTAAATCTAACAGAATTCCATTTTGAGCAGAAAGAGGAGACCAATCTGAATTCTACTTGTAATGGCTAAGAAGTTTCTCCTCATGTATTATTTGTAAAAAATGAAGAAATATTTTCACTGATGCTCTGCAGAGTTCATTCATTACTTTTCACCTAGTATCATCCAAAAAACAGTCTGTGGTATGTTTCTCTTTACAATGACCTTGCAAAGAAGGTTCTCATTTTCTTTCTTCAGGAAATTAATTAGTTATGCAAAAGCTAGTGGCTGAAACCCACCTTTGCTAGCACAGTGCAGTAAAAATTTTTACATGTAATCCCAACATCCCACAAATTAGACAAAAGTGTTTATAATTTTCAGCATTCACAGGAGAAAATAAAAACCTGGTTTCAAATGAATATATAAAATATAAGAGAAACATACTAGATTTTGGCTTTTTAGATCAAATAGTAAAGTTTGTTTGTTTGAAGAGTACATTTATTTAATTTTCAAAGTTGATTTGTAAAGCAATACATTCAGTGGGTTAAAGACACTTAAATCAAAACATATGGCTGCAGTTTTGCTTTAGTTAAAGATTACTTTTAGGTGTCACTCCTTTTCTGATCTTATATTCACTGATATCAGTAGGAAATCCTGCATGGATTTCATAGAGCTGTGGATGAACTTCTAGAATCCTCAACTCCCTCAAGTGCTGAACCAATATCAAGCACAAGGACTTTACATGTTTCATTGCTGCCCACATTTCTGTATGATATAATGGAGTAAGATAAACATGTTCAGTTATTTCGAGGAAAAAATCACGTGGAAAGAGTGCTTTTAAAATACACTTCATTAAAATATTTTTAAAAAAAACTTCCCCCACCCCCACCCCACCCCCAATTACATTGTCATTCAATCTTAGGAAAAGCTATAATTTTGAAACTTTTATTTTGCATGAAAATCTGTTCTATTTGTCAACCCTCTCTGTAATGGTATGTAATATACATAAATGTATGCAGCTATGTTATATATAAAACAGTTCCATCTATACTGATTGGCAGATGAAATCCAAAGCAGATGTGTGTAATTGAGAGCTCATGTGTGTCTCCTGTGAATGGATTAGGCAAGGGTGTAATTTTTTTCTTGGTTTTTTGTACTTTGCTAATATTTCAACTGTGGAAAGAATTAATGTTTGTCTGAGTTAAGTAAATTAAATTTATACGTTTTAATATTTGTATATTGTTTAGAAAAACAGTAGTGTAAATTATATATAAAGTAAAATTATCGCAATTGTATAATCATTAATAAAAATAAGAGGTTAAATTGTGGCTAATAAATTCAGTGTAAGAACTTCCCTTGGTTTCAGTAAGGACAGAATTTTACTCAAGGAATATAATGAAATGTTCTTTTCCAGGAATGGCTGTTACTATTTATAACAGAACAGCAGCTCCATACCTTCTTTCTGAGAAGCTAAGCCTACACCATAGATTGGTATTTTAGTATATATTATATAAATGAGATTACTGAATAATTCAAGAAAGTTACTAATGCTTTTTGTGATATTGCATATTTTAAAATATTTTTAAGTATTTCTTTTTCTAGCTAATACAGTAGATGTGTAAAATCTGCACCAGGAGGATAGTGTGGACAAAAAAGGAGAACAGCACCAAGTCATTTGTGCTAGAATTTTCCGTTGGATCTTAATGTCACTACAATGGCTGGAAGATGTTTTGCCGTAATGACACACTAAGTGAAAGGTAGCTGACAGTCCTCATCATCTTTCACAAGCAGTCTTTAATTTATTTGTTGTTATTAAATTGGACTTACTACACTTATTTTATGTATAGTGACCATCAAGTCCATGATGTCGTTAGTATCATATTTAAAATATTGCTTTTCAAAAATAGAGTAAGCAAGTAAATGAATGAACAACTGAAGCCCAGAACATGTTGGAGCTGTTTGCTTTGAGGCAGAAGTTTATGCTATTACATTGTAAAGAAATGCTGGCACTCTCAGTACAGCTGAAGAAATATTTCTTCCTGACAGACCACACTAAGGGTGAAATAATGCACAGGCTGGGCTTCAGTGTCTCAGTAAGTCAATGACTTCCCTGATTGCAATTTACTTTTGCATTTGCAATTCAGGGCGGAAATCCAGAAAGATCAAATAATTTGTAAAACAGCTGTGACTGCTTTTCAAATGGACCTTCTGACTTAGAACAAGAGAAAACGGAGGTGTAGAATTTGCTCAAAAAAAATTATTCACTGGTTTAAGGGTAACATGTCATCTGAACAAACCAAACGGAGCAATAGTATGTTGGAAATTCAGTGCAGAATTCAACGTGAATTCCTAAGTTTCTGGCTCCCCATACTTCCATTTCTGCCAGGCCTTAGGACTGTTACATGCCAGCTTGTTCACACTGTCTGGGCATACTGGGCATACTAGCTGCTTCAGTGAACAAATATACTGCAATGTTATGTCCTGAAGCATGGATCATAACTGGAAGTGTTTTTTGCCATTCTCCCAGATGGAGACAGGTAGAATTTGTCTGACTTACAGTTGTTTAGTGTATACATCCACATCTTAGCTAATAGGCATAGACATGGCTAATAGTCAGCGGAAAGAAAGATTGTGTGAGACCTAGTACCACAGGTAGACAGACTCAAAAAATGGGTGGGCAGGGTTGCAGCTGACAGAGGTTGCTACTTACCTTCATAAGGTGAGCTTTGTTCTTGGACTCTTGCCATTGCCCAAGACAGACCAGGAAAAAAACCCCACAAACCACTACCACCAACAAAAAATAAACCACCAAAAACAAGAAGGGGGGGAGGGTACAGAGACTGTCATGGAGAACTATAGATTCAGTATTGAAGACATCCATAAAATAGTTGCGCCCAAGACTAGTCTTCTTGGAAGCACCCAATTTTCTAATTCTACACCAAGCCTTCAGGAAAGCTTCTTTCAGTTTTATAAATGTATGCCTAATTCAAGGTTCCTTCATGCTTTGCATTACTTATACCCCAGCTTGTGGGTTTTTTTTGTGACTAGCAGCTTTGTTTTAATAAAAGCATGGTCTTGTCTGTGATCTTTCCACAGCTGAATAAGGAACTCATTCTCATTTTGTATTTTCTCTGCATTAAGCATAAAGATCAAATTTTACCAGTAAATGTCACCCTATGACTGAGTGAAAATTCATAGATAGTGTGATTGATCAGTGACTTTGACCTGAAGAAAGGATTCACAAATGGGATGAAAAGACAGAAGGGAGATAACTTGCACTTCTGACCTCGTGGAAGTGAAATCTTTCAGATCTGTAGCACTCAGACTGCAGTAAACTCTGTCAGTGCCATGCTTCCTCTGTGAAAGGATTTTCAGACTTACAGTGTGATACTTAAAAAGAAAATTGATTCTTATTATGCATAAATACAAGTTTATCTTTCTGTTGTACACAAACTGAAGGGATTTCTGTGGCTATCTTCTTCAATGTGAAATTTCTCACTCCTTACCCCCAAGGTTTTTCAGTTCTTTCTTCCTCTGCATGTATCTGCTTTGTATAGGGAAGACTGTATCAATAAAATAGTTCCAGCAAAAACAAAACCAAACCTATATATCCTATAATTGCTATTCTGAAAAATACGTATATTCTTATGACTAACTGAATCAGGTGTTGTACCTTTAATTTGTTTTGATTTTTAAAACTACAGAAATACCCCAAACACTCTATTTTCCCTGAGAATAATGTTTATTCTAGTGTGATTTCAGATTATTTTGGGAACAACCCCTGGTAAAAACTTGAGCTCACAGCTTTTAATTTCAGTTCTACTTTTTAAAAAATATTGGCCAACAAAAATAATAATTTAAAAATATATGTCGTATTCAAATTCCTGGTACTTTTAGAAACATAGAAATCTTAGGAGCATAAGCTGCTTTAGCCTTTAAAAGCAGGAGACTTAAACTCCAAATCAGTTTGAATTCTCTGAGCCAATCTTTGTCTGTTAGAAAAAAAAAATGAACAGAGGCACAAACTAGATAACAGCCTTTTATGGGGTACAGAAATTAAAGTAACAGAATTACCTTCCAAAGAGATCTCCAGGGCTTTAATGTAAAAATAGCTATTATTTTATTAGACAAGGCTCTAATCCACAGTCTGTTCAGCTGTACTCCAGACTTCTATAAGATAATCAATGCCTTCACTGGAGAGTAGCTTGATTAGGAAAAAACAAAAAAAAAGAAAACAACAAAAAAAAAAAGGTTATTTGGAGAAGCTGGGGAGCCATCTTGTGGTGATTTTATTTAATCCTCCAAAAAAGGGAATTTAGTTTGCCTGAAATTGTTTCCTTTTCAGCTTACTTGCAGGTTCTCATTGCAGATATTTTTGTCTGGAAATGTAATTTATCATTTTCTGTTCATATGCTCTGTTTAGACATCTATAGCGAAGTATGTCTAGGAAAAAGATGAAAAAAAGGGAAAAAACCCAGGCAGTGTTGCCTACAAAAATTGTTTGAAACTGCTAATATAATTACTTTTGCCTCCTCTTAATGAATGATTTTTACCAGATACCTTTTCTTCAGAAATATAAAATCATTAAGTAAGAGAATACCATAAGGGAGGAAAAAATATGTTGGACTGAGAGATTTATAGCTCCTGCTTTTCTATCACACACCTTAGTGGGTTTTGTTTGTTTGTTTGGGTTTTCTTTTTGAGTTGTGTGTGGGGGTTGCCATGAAAATTCCTGTAGAGAATCTAAACTCTATCCTTTCTACATAGGAAGACCTTAAGGGAAATTAAATTTCCATTTTATACATTTATGTTAAATTGCTGAAGATGGCAAAAAAACTTGACATTAGGAGAATTTGAATCTTCTATGGAATGGCCATTACAGCTTTATAGAGAATCTGTTTTAGAAATTCTAAAAGTGGCTGGGTGAAGGTAAAACACATACATACCTACAGCATCTGAGGAACCAGCTCTGCCTCGGCTGAAATCAGATAATTCAATATTAGTTCCTTGTAATATGCTCGGCTTGCTCCCTGCTTGAGAAGGCTTATTTAGTGGTATCTAGTTTTGTGCTTACTAGCCTAGATAAGCAGCAATGAACTTCATGAATCACCACCAATGTCAGCGCTTTCAATGAAAGCAATACATTGTCGATATTTTTATATTTTTAAGTTCCACAAGGGCAATAGTTTTTCCTAGGTATTATTTCCTTGTATCTCAAAAGCAAGGAAAAGATCTTGAACAATATTACAGAAGACATAAAAGCTGTTTTTCAGTAACTACATCGCTCAGAAACAATAAACCCCTGACAACATAGCCACCAAAAGCTGTTTTACATCCAAGGATAAACACAATATTTGTTCTTGATGGTTTTCTTCTCGCCCATATCCTCTTAGTGCTTCCTGTTGTCCTTCTTCTCTGTCCCTCCTTTTCTTCTGCTCCTTACCTGTAAGCAACCCTAAGTAAGGACAATGTCACTGTGAGCTGCAAAGGATCAGGTCAGACTGAAATGGTCTCAGAAGAGGTTTTCCAGGAACGAGGATGATTAATATTGGCATCTTTATTCCCTTCCTGTTTCTCCACTCAGCATATTTTGTAGCACTTTCCAATTTCACATATTTTCAACTTTTATCTCAGTTGAAAGAACCATTCCAAAATTCCTGCCTACATAATAGAGTGGGCTTCTTATTTAAATCACTATTCAAATCTGCTAAGCCATTCCTGCATTTCCTCAGCTCTACATTCTGCTCACCTTTTCTGCATGACTTTCATCCACACAGTTTAAAATTGAATCATTTTAAACCCCATCTCACTTTCAGAATTGGTTTGCATCGAGGTATCTGTATGGATGTTCTAGTAAACTCATCCTAACTTATTAAGACAGTCTAAAATAATATTCCTACGGTTAATACATATTGTGATGCATAATGTTAACTGCACATAGGGGAAAATTAGGATTTCTTTCCCTGTTGTGACAAATGTGCTTGCCTCATTTATTTATTTACTTCCATCCTCTTTCAGAAGCATTCCACCCATTCATACACAGGCTTTTACAAATCTCATGCCAGGTCTGGACTCATATCCCATTTTCTCCACTGCCCTGTCCCTGAATAACACACTGGAAGTAATGAAGGCATAAGAGGTTGAATAAGCAACGTGTGCATGATGGGAGCCAAAAGTGCTTTCCAGTTTCTAAATCCAGATACCCTTCCTTGTAGATGAGCTCTGGTGACTGAAGATGTATCAAGAAGACATCTAATACAAAGGATCAGAATGTTTAGCTATGCTGTGGTGCACTGCGTGGTGTACATAGATTTTATCCTTCATAGTGAGAAGGCTCCACTGAAGGTCCTTGGAAAGGATGTCTGGTTTGCCTGAATAAGGATTAGTCCTCTTGTTAGGCTCCTCTGTATGCACAGAACTCTTCAACAGGCAATCCCCAGGGTTAGCTCAGCCATCAGATTCGATTTCATCATCACATTAATGCTCAAGTATCATTGCCCCTAAAATAAAAATGACTGAATGTGATTATGGCAGTTTACCCCCTTTCTGACTACCACAGATATGAATAGTCTTTACAGTATGAGTTTTGCTTCCTGGCCTGGCAAAGCTGAAATAGATTAGAAATATTTTAATGAGCTACCTCTTTGTTTCCTCTTTAACGCCAAGATGTTTCTAATGTAATTAACTGTTTCCCACACAAAAAATAAAACCAAATACAATCCAGACTTAAAAAAGATTATCATATTCTGAAGGACTGTGTACTAATAGTGAAAACTGAGGGAACTGAAGAGCAAAAGGATAGATGTTGGAAAGAATTGATTAGAGGTTAGCAAAAGAAAAAAAAGAGAAAAAAGAAATACCTGTATGTGTGAAGAGACAGAAATGAACCAACAGCACATCAGGAGAAAAAGAGAAGAAAGTTAAAGCCAAAGAGGCTGGTGGGTCAGCAATGAGGTTAGGAAAGAGAGAAAGAAGCTAAAGCTATGGAAAGGAAAAGAGAGACAAAAGAAACAAATATAAAAGCAACAGCCAAATAGCATGTGAAATGTCAAATACAATGTTTATTAATGGAAGTGAAAAATAGTCTTTGAGAGAAAAGTTTAAAAAAGTTAATACTAGAGAAGAAGTACACACAAACTTAGGTACTAAGGTGAACAGCTAAGACACTGAGAAAACATTGTTAGCATAGCTTTTGTAAGAGAACAAAACTGTATTTTATTCCAAATAAATATTAAGTTATCTAAAGTACTGATTTCTGCAGATATACTGAGTTGAGGATGTAAGTTTTAAAAACATTTTGTATTTCTGAAACACTGCTTTCCTTCAGGTCCCAGTTAAAATCTGTCTTTTTTAAGTTTTAGTTTCTGATTCATTTATCTTATTTATATTTTATGCTTGTAATTATATAGTCTCTTGGGGAAAAATACTCATACTATGTATCAACAACACAATCTGTCACAGTTCGACACAGTTGTCAGTCTTTGCTTAAGGGTAGGCCAGGAATGGAATTTCAGGGGTTTGCAGGTCAAGACAAAGATGAATTGACAGGGGACTGTGGGGACACTTGCTCATTGTTTCTTGCAATATACCTAATTCTGACTAATACTAGTACAGTGTATCACTTGAGACTGAGATCCTACAACAATTATCCATTTCATGAACATCGAACTCACTCCAAATGTAGTTTGGAATTGACTTAACTAGTGAAGCTGCAAAGAGCCACTTGTGTGTTTTGATTCTGGTCATGACAGGGTGGCAGGCTTCTCACACAGGAGCACACACCTTCAGATTAAAAGTATGTCACATAAATTAGTGATTTATAAAATTCTACAGATGCCACTGAATGTGTTAAGGTAACCATTACTTAGACAAATAAATACCTTTAGACCAGTAAATACTTTTCATAACTACAGCATATGCATAAATAAATCAAACTGCTTTCCATTTCTTTTGAAAAGTCTGGAACCCAAAGTCTTTTTGAGACTGAGCACACAAATTTTCAAATTATCTACATCATGACTGGTCAAGAAGGCCAATAGCATCCTGGCTTGTATCAGAAACAGTGGCCAGCAGGACTGGGGAAGTGATTGTGTCTTTATATTCAGCACCGGTGAGGCCGCACCTCAAGTCCTGCGTTCAGATTTGGGCCCCTCGCTGCAAGAGGCACATTGAGGTGCTGGGGTGTATCCAGAGAAGGGCAACGGAGCTGGTGAAGGGTTTAGAGAACAAGTCTTTGAAGGAACAGCTGAGGGAACTGGGGTTGTTTAGCCTGGAGAGGAGGAGGCTGAGGGGGGACCTTATTGCTCTCTACCACTACCTGAAAGGAGGCTGTAGCAAGGTGGGTGTCAGTCTCTTTTCCAAGTAAGAAGTAATAGGACGAGAGCAAATGGCCTCAAGTTGTAGCAGGGGAGGTTTAGATTGGATGTTAGGAAAATATTTCTTCACAGATAGGGTTATTAATCATTGGAGCAGGCTGCCCGGGGAGGTGGTTGAGTCTGATTGAGTCTCCATCCCTGGAGGTATTTAAAAGATGTGTAGACATGGCACTTAGGGGCATAGTTTAGTGGTGGACTTGGCAGTGCTGGGTTTACAGTTAGACTCGATGATCTTGAGAATCTTTTCCAACATGAATGATTCTACGATTCTATGATTTATTTCAGAAAATATATATATTCATAATAACTATGTTATTCCAAATATAGACCTTAGTTCTTATTTCAGTACATAAGATCTTCCATTAATCAAAACTGAAACAAAAATTAGAGATATTATGAGTTCAATTTATTTTTTCCTGATATTATTATCCATATTAAGAAATATTTTTTAATGGAGTTTTTCTTATTACATATTTTCCATTTTTCTTATTTAATTGATCTTTGGTACAGAACATTTCTATTGACTTTTAGATGTGGTTGAAAAATCAGTAATTTATTTAATGAATCATAATGATGTGTAATAAGAATTTTTAAAATCTATGTACTTCGAGTATTCTGGTACTTGAAAAAACATGACAACTATCAATTAAACCTTTAAACAATAAATGCTGCCTCCAAATAATAAAAAGTATGTAATTTTTTGGCAAAATATATACACAAATTAAATTTATTTTTTGTGATTTTCTGTGATTCTTACTGAACTGCTGTTGAACCACTGCCATGATCTTAAAAATGATGAGGCAAAACAGCAGCAGTTACAAGACAACACTAAATGGATTAACACAATTATGATCTTGCTAGGAATTTGTGTGGTTTGGTACTTTGAAAGCACAAAATATCCAGCAGTTTTCATTACCTCATGGGGAAGTTATAGATCTTAAGTACATTGAAAAGGAAATTGAAGCTGTACTATGTTTAACAGAATAAGAAAAGAAAAGAGGAAAAAAAACGCACCAAAAACAATGAAAAAACCAAAACCTTTTCTTAATAGTAAATTTAAGGCTGAGACCAAGTACATGGGACAGAGAAAAGAGTTTATGAAAATAGATCGGTGATAAATTCTGTTGTTATGATTTCCCCTGAGAAGCATGTATCATTCATACATATGAAAACAGGATTTACTTTTTGGTATTCAGCATTGTATTTTAGAAATAGCTGTCTTCTAAGCTACTCCCATGTTCTTGCCTGCTATGACCATTTCTCATTTTTAAAATCATAATTAGTGTACCAACAGAAGGTAAGATTAAATGTTATTATTTTTGACATTTGAGGATCAAAATAGATTTTTTTTTTCTTTTTATTCCTCTTTATTGTGTGAGAATGTGGGTTGCAAAGAACTTCAGCAGTGATGAAAGATGAAAGCTGTAATTACACCGAATTCAGGATGTCTCTCATTAGAGTTTGTTTGAAAGTAACAGGCTAAATAAATACATTGGCTCCATTAGCACTGAGAACTAATGCATTGTTTTATTTGAATTAATTTGGGCTAGCTGAGCTGGAGTTCATTTTCCTTATAGTAGCCCTCATAATGCTGTGCTTTGGATGATGGTTAGAAAGGTGCTGGTAACACACCAGTGTTTTGGCTACTGCTGAGCAGTGCTCACACAACATCAGGGCTGCCTCTCCAACATGCCCCCCGCCCCACACCAGCAGGCTGGGGTTGGGCAAGATCTTGGGAGGGGACACAGCCAGAACAGCTGACCCAAACCAACCAAAGGGACATTCTACACCATATGGCATCTGGTCAGCAATAAAAGCTAAGAGAAAGGAAGAGGAACAGGTGGGAATTCATTATTTATGATGTTTGTCTTCCAGAGCAGCTCCATGTACTGAAGCCTTGCTTCCCAGGAGGTGGCTGGACATCCCCTGCTAATGGGAAGCAGAGAATAACATCTTTTGTTTTCCTTTGCTTCTGTACACAGCCTTTGCTATTGCTTTATCAAACTGGCTTTATCTTGAGCCTGGAGGTTTTTTCCATCATATTTTCTCCTTCCCTGACCTGCTGAGGAGTGATAAAGCGGCTTGGTGGGCACCTGGCATCCAGCCAAGGTCAACTCACCACACTGTGAGTATATGAGAATTTAGTAGGATAAAACATTTATTTTGTTATTCATGTGTTTTTAAAATTGACAGATGAGACAGCTGAACTACAGTAAACTATGGATGTAGACAGTTCACTGTTCCAGTGTTTCTTATTCAAATCAAATTATTCTTTTCACAAGGACAGTAACCTCTGTGTCTATATAGGTCCCTGCCATTTTCTGCATGTTGCATTTTTCTGCTATTTCATATATATTCCATAAAAATCCACAATGTAATGTTTGATCATAGAAAAAGAGAAAATCTCTTTAAAATATTTTTTTTTTAAAACATCAATAACTGAATAGATTTCCAAACACTGGCCTTTGCTGCAGACAACAAAAAGAAGTAAGATACAAGTGGCTGTATTTGCACCAGTTTTTCACCAAGACTTTCCATAGGGGAAAATTCTCTATCTAGAAACACATTAATTAGTTTGTTGTCATGCCTGTGAAATTACAAGTGATATTACCAATACTTACAAAGCTATCAGTAGGACAATAGAGATGGAAATTCAGACTCTTGATTTTATTATTTCTGTACTTGGTTGCTGGTTTCTGCATGAGCTTCACCAGGGCACTCTGATACGGATTTTCCAAAACATGAGGAAGTACCGTGGGTCATGACCAAGACAACTGTGAACACCCATCTCTTCAGAAGCATTTACCAATTTTGTAGATACTGATTTTGGATCCTGAAATTAAAATTCATAGCATCCAACTTACAGAAAGGACTGAAAACTTTAGAGAGTTTATACAAATTAATTTTCATTACTTTAAAATTCAGGAAGCAGACTGATAAGGTTTGGAAGATTTTACATAGGTTCTCTATAGTAAAAGAGTAGCTTTTGGTATGCAGTTTTTTCATTTAGTTGATTGGTTGGTTGGTTTGGGGTTTTGTTTGTTTAGTTTTTGTCATTTTACAAGGAGTGAATGACTATGATATTCAGCTGATGTCTAATCACAAATCTCCTTGACTCTGTGTTCCATGTGTTAATGATCAAGCATCAAAACCAGCAGAAACAAAATTTAGCCTGAGGCTTTTGAGTAGTCCAGGTTATGTCTCTGTAGGATTATGATAAATGAGCTGTTGAAAGACTAACCAAAGGACTATCCAGTGACTCAGCAACATTTTAAATCGCCAGCTATGTGTGAAAGCAGAATTTGCTAGAGACTTGCTGTTGCAATCATTGATGTATCACTGCTTCTGCAATCTTCTGCATCCATCTGAAGCAATAATCTCTCAACTAATCATCCACATCTCATCATCTTCTCTAAAAACGAAATTGTTATTGTAACAAACCGAGAGAACATGGATTGCAGCTCTGCTCTTCGCACTGTATCATTCACAGAATACAATGCCAAAGATCTAAGTGAGAAAGGACAAAAAAATGACCAGTGATGGAGCCAAAAACATTATTAAATTTCTAGACTCAAGAAGAATATAATAATAAAAATCACATTCTTGCCCTATGTACTTTATCTATGTATCTGTGCTTGTCAGACAACAAAGTTAATAATGCGTATTTTGTGTTCTGTATGTACTATACCATTTGGTCAACTGAGAGGTTCTACTGTAGGATCCCAACATTAAGTTTTTCTTTTTTTTTTGCTCAAACTGTAGTATTGGATAGCAGTCAGTGTGGTAGCCCTAAAGGGGATTCAGACTTTCTTAGCCACTACTGAGAAGCTCCTCTTCATGCCAACCACCACAGTTCATTTGGTACCTTTCTAAAAAAAGCACCTTCATGAGTTCTCACAAAATACTGCCTACATAGGGGGTATAAAGTTATCTGAAAACACAAAAAAGGGGTCTTCTCAAGAAGAACTCAATCTGTCCCTCCTCCCCCTCCCTGATAAAAATCTACCACAAAATTATTTTATGAAGTTGTCAGTTTTACCAGCTTCCTTTGCAAGCACTCTGATGGTCTTTAAATAACCTCGGACACTACTACAATATGGCAACCACTATATTTTGTGGAATGCAATGTTTCAAGTTGCTGTGGGGTCCATTTAGTTTGTTAGACTGGTACCTGCTGAATGCTTACCCACCAAAAGTTCAGGCTGAAGGAAGATTAGCGAAGAATGCTTCTTATTTTCATGTAAGTGGGCAAAGAAGGCAAAACCACAAGTCGAAGTCTTGTGTATAAATCAAACAATGTAAATTTTAAAAATGCAATGTCTAAATGTACAAATTGCTATATTTAGTATTTATTCAAAGTGGCTTTTTGCTCAGTGAAAATCAAAGCTTAGAGAACAGAGAAGTAAGGACCTCAGAGTATTTTTTAAACCAAAAATAAATTACTTATCTGAGTACTTGCTGTGAGGAAAGCAACAGTGAGAGGTGATGCATGGGGGAGTAGAAGTGAGAGGTATATTAATGTGGCAATTAAATGCTAAGCACATGAAATGGCTGGTGAGAATGAGAGAGAGACCGGATGGATCCGAGCTAGCCAAAGCAAGTTCAAGGGATCTGGCTGACTGAAGTAATGATTTAGAATGAGACTTTGGTTAGTGTAAGCTCAAGAAGTGTTTGACCTGCTACCATTGAAAGGATTGTGCAGAGATGATAAAGCAAGGTAGCAAATACATTAACAACTATGAAAAATAAACGGTCTACTGAGAAAGAAAGAACATAAATATTTCCAGGCTATATGTCTCAGTAGTAATCAGACATACAAAGCAGAGGAATAACCCCCCTTAGTCATTACAGATGTGCTTCCAACTATTGCAACCACCAATGCATAATTGTTAATACTTGATGACATACACCATGATTTTCAGCTCTGCTTCTTGTGTGAGCCAATATATCCATAAACAATTAAAAATGTAATTATTATAATACACTAACATAGTGTGCAAGGCAGTGAAAGTTGACATAAAAATCATACACAGGTCTTCACTGTTACTCTTTTCTCAATCATATACTACTGATAATTTCAAATGAGCAAAACCTTTGTATGACATTAAACAAACGTACATGCAAACATGGTTGTTTCACAACATTAATAATAAAAAGACATACACAATTATTTCTTAACCACTTAATAAAGTTATGTTCAAGGGCCTATGCATCTCCACAAACACTAAATTTTGTAACAGTTACTGAAAAAGTGCCCAGATACTTGATACCATAGACACCTAATGGATGTCTTAGCAGAAGTTATTAGCAACATATTTCACGTACCTATGTCTCATCCTAAAACTATTTGCCTTAAGATAAGCAGAATGAACTGAAGCTCCAGGGCAGAATTAGCACTCTTCAGACACATATTTGCTAAATCTCCTGCTTGCTACTGCACATTAATTTCCTTGTAACAATAAGCATGGCAAGAAAATCTTCCTATATACCATTATCAATGCAGCAGTCACAGCTTTGAAAATATCTGTACTAGATCTGTCTAGCTAAATGTTTCTTTCTTTCTATCACATTAACAGGCAGGAGGTGATCATGGCTAAGGTGACAAAGGGTCCACAGTAGATCTCATATCACTATTAACAGATGTTGCAGTCTGACTTCTCTTCACTACTGCCTGCAGCTCTCTTGCACAATCTGAGTATATGTAGAAATTTTCCAGGGGCTGTTGCATGTGTATGTACCTTAAAACACTTTTCCTGGTTTGCAGAGTCTGGATTTTGCTGAAGAGAAGATTGTAAAGAAAGCTGCTGTCTGCTTTCCTGCTAACAGAGACAGTTTCCTATTATCCAGCTTTTGCATTTTGTTTTTAAAAGTTTTCATTCATCTTGTAGAACGAAAACAGATAAACAGGAATACTAGAATTGTCTTCACTTTACTGTTTATTATTCAGTGTGCTTTCTCACATCCTCTGTTATTCATCTTCCCTTTAAACTCCTTTTAATCCTAGCCTTTTTAGTTTTGCTTACCACAAATTTAATTTGATATTCCAAATCACTTTTGTCATCCACTTTGATATCCATGTGTTGTCCCACGTCTTTCTGAAATACACTAACAAGAAATGAATGCACTATTCCTTGTAAGCACATAAAACTGAATTATATAATCCTTAGTTATGTATTCTGCTTTTTGCTTTTTCACCTACCTGCTTTTTTATTAGCAATATATATTAAGCAAATGTTTACTTTGGGGGTGTACATGATGTTTTTAAAATCTTCCTGATTTTCCATACCTTTTTTAGACCTGGAATGAGGTACAAGGTGTTTTGTTATCACATATAGGATTTTTTTCATTCTAAACTATATTATCTGGACCTTGGAATCTTTACAGAAGTCAATAAGCACAAAGGGGTGGAATAGTTACCAAATATACACACCCACACTGTAGTCATTTACATTTGAGCTAGACTGTCATATTGTCAATGGACAGCTCATTTCATCACAAAGCAGATGTGTAAAAATATACAGTGATTGTTTTGAGTAATGGAAAAGTAATATTTGTCTCACGTAACATAACAATTCAAGATATTTATAATGAACTAGTCGTAACTTTATAATTCAAAAAAAGTAACCGTAACAGAGAAAATTATGAAAATGATGCATAGTTCGATAGACCGACCGGTATTTACTGACTGCTTCAAGGAAATGGATAGGAATTTGATCGTTCA
>JAVJGJ010000014.1:41032489-41046048 GCA_035590215.1 Microhierax caerulescens
TCCAGAGCAGCTCCATGTACTGAAGCCTTGCTTCCCAGGAGGTGGCTGGACATCCTTTGCTTCTCTACACAGTCTTTGCTACTGCTTCATCAAACTGGATTTATCTTGAGCCTGGAAGTTTTTTCCATCATATTTTCTCCTTCCCTGTCCTGCTGAGGAGTGATAAAGTGACTTGGTGGGCACCTGGCATCCAGCCAAGGTCAACTCACCATAATGTCATATTCACTTTCAGCTCCTCTGTCAGTCTATTTGTCCATTGTATACTTCTTCAGTTTCCACATGAGACTGTTGTGGAAATGGCCTCAAGAGCCTTTCAGAAGTTGACATATTCCTGTTGTTGTTTCCTTCTCTCTGTAGGCAGCCATTTAACTGTAAAAAGCACTTATATTGTTTAAGGAAGATTGCTTTTGTTAAATTTGATTACCTTCCTGTCTATCATGCATTTGTAATCCATCTTGGATTTCAAAAGGGCATGCTTCATGGTCTTTTCAAGAACTGAGAGGAAGATGACGTGCCTTTAGTTTACTGGTCTGCTTTCTTGTCTTAGAGAAGCATGCAACATGAGCCATTTTCTTAGACATTTGTGACCTCTTTCAATAACTATGATTTTTCACAGATGATAACAGCCTTGCAGCTTCATCAGAAGCTCTTTCAACACACCCAGGTGAACAATGCTCTGCCCAACAAATGCAAATCCGCCCATTTTACCCAAGTAGTCCCTAATCTATTGCTCTCCACTGTTGGCTGTTTTGCTCTTTCCTAAAATATATTTTTGACACAAAGGCTGGGATTGAGTTTTTCTGGGGGTTACAGTCAAGAAGGGTTGAGTACTTGAGCCTTTATTTTAACTCTTACCAGGCTGCCTTTTCCATTCAGCAGTGGACCCATATTTTCTCTGAACTTCCATTTCCTATTAGTAAGCTTAAAGAATTTCCATCTTGTTACTCATAATGTCCCTTATTAGTTTTACCTTTCTCTTGGTTTTGTCCTTCTAATTTCTATCTTAAGTGGTGAAGCAATGCTTTTATTCCCTTGCTTTGTTGCCTCTCCTTTTTAGCATTTATTTTCCCCTAAAAATCCCCGATAAACAAAACAAAAAAAGCCAAACACAACAAAACAAAACTGCCCCAAATCTTCTACTCTTTAAAACCTTCTTACTTAAACCCACTCAGCGTTCAGCTGAAAATCCTGATCTTCCTATACAACAAGATTGTTTCTTCCTGACAGTTTTGTAAATGCCCTTTAATAACTGGATAGATCTTTTGGGCCACCTTCTCCTTCCTGGTTAATTTCCAAAAGATTCTGCCCATCTGTTCCCTAAATAAGGGCATTTGCCTCCAAAAATCTTAGTGCAGTTGCTTACCTTTCACACTGTAGTCACTGGAAGTGAAGATACCATCTATGATCATATTTACCACTTCTTTGGGAGGAAAAGTTCAAGATGAGCTTTAATCTTCACTAACCACTCATTGGTTGATTGAGATAATTGTCAGCCTGGAATCCTGATTGCTCTCACAATGTGATGCTACCCTACCTGCAGAAGTCTGACCAGCTGGACACCCTGGCATGAGGATGAGGGCCTTTTACAAGGTAAATTTTGCTCTTTATCTCTAGAAAGCCACATCCATTTCATCTTCTTGCTCATATGGCATGCAACAAAACCTCAGTTCTACTGTTCCCTCAGATCTAGTCCTAGTATTCAACAGATTCTTCCCTAATTTCATAGTGAAGCACTGTGCAGTCAAGGGGCTCCTTTACAGAAAGGTAAATCCCTTTCCTCTTCTTCGCCTATCCTTCCTGAATATCCCATACCAATTCATGACAAAGTTATGGTCATCCTGTCACACCAGTCCCCTGTGATTAGTGACTCATAGCTGTCTGATGGTGCACAGCCTTCCAGTGCTTGTTTGTTGCTCATGCACTCTATATTAGTTTAATGATGATTTTTCAAGCAGCTTGAGAAAAGCTTCTGAACTCCTTCCCTTTCTGAGAGTAATTGTGAAACTCTCCCTCTTACCATTTTTTTTGTCATGTTTTAATAAGTTACTCTAGGGCTTTAGTCCTCACTCCCAGTAAACAGTTAAAAGCCTTTGCACTGGGTTAACATGTTTGTACACAAATATGTTCTCCCCACTTTTTATTAGGTGTATTCCATCTCTTCCCAGTCATCCCCTCAATCGTCAAAGGAAGCACGCTTACCAAAGAAGCTAAAACTTTTTTAGTGACAGTGGATACACAATCAGGTGTTAGTCTGCCAACTGTGTCTGCTCCTTCTTAGGCCTCCTTAATCATAGGCATTTCAGAAAAAGAAAAAAACAACAACAAAAACAAACAAACAAAAAAACAACAACCACAGAAAGAAAAAATAACAACAAAAACAAACAAACAAAAAAAAACCAACCACAACTGGCTTTTCTCCACATACATCACTGCTTGGTTCCCATATGAATGAACAGAAAGGCATAAGTGGACCATGACGATGTGACTAAATGATCATCAGGATAGTGGATTTTTGCAAAGTGACAAACTTCCCTGGAATAACAGATTGCAGGTATCTCTGCCACTTAGAATGAAATCACCAATGGCTAACTTTTCTGAGTTCTTGGCACTGATTTCCCATCCAAAGACCTGAATTACGCAGCCAAGATAAATCTGAAAATGGAACTTATTCCTCCCAGTCAATTCTAAGGCCCTTGATCTGCTCTCTAGGTTTCCTTTCACCAAGGAAAGTGGTTAGGAGAGGAGTTTAGAAAGGAGAAAAGACAGACTGTAGTGATCAGGCATAAGGCATGGCCAGTCAAACATACTAATCATAAGCTGTTTATGTGTGACTGACCCCTTTTACCTTCATTTACCTCTGTTTTCCTATGCTGGCTCCTCCCCAAACCACCTGATCCCTTCCTTTTCCTGCCTTTGGTCCCTTTCCCTAAACACCCCATAATAAGTCTTGGTACAATCTCAGGACTCTCTTCCCCAGCACCCTGTAAGAAGCATACACTCCTTAGGCAGCAACCTCCCTCAGTCTGGAAAGTGATCTAGAGAGCAGCCCCCAGCTCTCATTGATGCATCTTATCTTTCACAGCTGGGCCACGGGCAGACACCTGTGACAGCTCTGGGACAACTCGGGCCAGGGTGCTCAGGTGGCTCCAGTTAGCTTATCAAGTTTTCTTCAGCGTCCATTATGCCGCTGTGCTCCCTTGTGTTTACTGAGAGAAGCTTTTAATCACATAATCTATCATAGGCAAAGAAACAGTTCAAATCTGGAGGCAGCCTTTCTTCTGCTACAAGAAATACAATTATCCATAGAGTTCTTCGTGTTAGCCAAACCCTTCCTCTCGCCTGTACAAAGTTTAGGCTCTTATTTGTGCAATTTCTTGTTCATCTCCTGTTTGTCATCCCAGGTGCAATGAATGCTGCTCATTTTCTTCTCTAATGCAATGCCAGGTGAAGGAACAACACCTGCATCAGACATCACATCCTACAGGTGAGATCAGCACCATTGTTTTCAACCCCAGGGAGGAACACCAGGCATTTTCTACAGTATCAGACCTGAATGGTGACACCTGGCATAAGACCTTTATTAGTAGTGGCTAATCAAAGGACTTAATTTGGCTGTGCTACTAAGGCTGGGGATCATGTTCTTTGGTAATAGCCACCATTACAGGTTTTTTTTCTGTGATTAGCACCTGCCTGTGGATCTCTTTTGCTTTTCCAGCACGCTGACTGCCATGTTATCTGTGTTTCTCATGCTTATACATAAAGTTTGCATCAGTCCTGGTCATTGATATTCTCTGCTGCTAGATAAGTAGGAAGTCAGCTGTAAGTTTGCTCTGCAAGATTCTCCGCTTGGCAGGAAATTTCTGTCTGCTAGTTACTGTCCTTGATTCACTTTTCTGGTAGTCTCTGGTACTGCCATACACTGGTTCTTCCACACAGCTAGTCTGAAAAGTTCTGATAATACATGAGAGAAGTAAACATTGGTAAAAAGAATAGTCCATAGAAAAGGCAAATTACCGCTGATGATCTCTCCAGTACAAATGTTTTAGCTTTGTGTTTGCAGAGTAGTTTTTTCATGTCTGTCTTTGCTATTAGGTGTAACAAGCTCTATGTCAAAATTTTTCTGCCAGCATACCTATGCCAGTTAGGACTGTGGGGGAAAAAAAAAGTCCTACATAAGTATACACTACAAATAACACTGCTTTGTTGGAGAAATTCTTTGTAAAGGCACAGAAGTTGTAGCCATCTGTACTGGTACAGTAAATCCTGCCCAGCACTATAATGTAATTAAGCATGTTTCAACCCTTGCCTAAGACGTATTTATTGTACTCCAACTAGCATTTTCCTGAACAATTCCCAGGAACAGTCTGTTATCTAAAATGTACAGGGACCATCTCCAATACTGTTTTGCATACAACCATCATGGTAGAGGCAAAGTTTATTACCTTAGATGTGGACTTTCTGTGCCAACTAGCCTCTGCCCAGCAGCATTCCCAAGCATTCCCAAGCATCCTTGGTAGAGTACCTGTAGCCAAAAATGCAAAAAATGCAAAAAAAAAAAAAAGCAAAAAAAAAACCCAACAACCCAAGAGTATTTTTGCTGATTTAATTTTAAAGTCTTTTTTAATTCTTTTTGTCTTCCCTGTTGGCATAGACCATGCCATCATTAGCTGGGTTCTGCCAAAATGGCTAATCTGGCAAAAGACACTTTTGGGGGTTATGAAAATCCAAGAAATTCTTTATGATAAAGCAGTAACATTTGCAGACCCCCACTTTTATGTTTGGAATCATCATCTTTTCTTTGTGTGGCAACAGGGAAACAGGTTTTGATCTGACCGTTAAAGCTACCAGCAGCTGTAGAGCAGGAATTAGAACAAGAAGTAAGAGTTTGTGTTGAGTTGTGTGTTTGTAAGAGTCTGTTTTAAGAGCACAATGAGTTCCATGCAACATGTGGGCTTTCTAGCAGATTTGGCAATACTTACAGCTTATAAGGGATTCCTTAGGGAAAAAAAAAAATATTAATAGTATTTTATTTCTATTTTATACCCATCTATGTTTTGAATCAGACAGACCATTCACTAATTAATTAATTTATTCCATTTAAAAGTTTCCCTTCATCACTTAAAAAAACCTTCAACAATATGTGGAAAAAAAGATGTTTCTAAGAAAAAACACCCAAAACTTAAAGATGAGGAGACCGTGATTTTAGCCTCTGCATTTGACTGTCTTAAACTTAACTCTTTTGCTGAAATGTTTTCAGCAACTGCTGAAATTACTGAAACTGGGCAAAATCACTTTTTCCTAGAAATCAGTGGCTACTGCAAGAGAAACTTTCCAATTATTGTTTTATCCATTGCTTTTATGAAAGGAGTGAAACAGCAAAATATTTTAGAATATGTAGTTGAATTTCAGAACCCTATCTTAACAATAAGTTAAAATATTTTCAAATGATCATGTTAAATGTTCATTTGATGCAAATGAAGAAACAAAAGCAATCATTAACTGAGGATGATTTGACCTTAAATTCTATACTCAAAACCAACAGATTTTGTAACTTTTGAGAAAAAAACATGAATAAATCACAGGAAGGGTGGGAATGTGGGGTACTAGTGCTGAAAGTCAATATCTTCTAAGGAATTTTTCAGGCATAAATCTAGTCATTAAGGAAGGAACTTGAAAGTTATTGAAAACAAAAATAATTCATGTGAAGACCCTATTTTGGGCACCATTCTACTTGGAAAAGAACATTTTGCTTCACAAAAAATTAACAGCGTAATTCCTATTATACATAATTAATTACAGAATTCCATTCAAACCCCATCTATATTACACATATCACATTAAATTAGCCATAAGAAATGGAAAATTTATACTGAATATTGTTTCATATATTTTTTAGAATAAGCATTATATAAACTACGTTATCTGATAGTGCTTCTTGTTGAAATACAATTAAAAGGAATCTGAAAATAGATCACGATTTCAGTTTCTATTTGTTATTGTAGAAGGGCCTAAATTTAAGATATCAGTTTGTGTCAAACAAGACATACATCTATACTAACTATATTTTTCTTTTTTTAGCAAATGCAAAAGTACTGATAGATTTCAGTGGAACAGTTAGGTGAAAAAATTCGTCTGAACCAGATTTTTCCTACCTCCCAGCCAGGGACAGGGCAGCTGGAGGGCACCAAGGCAGCCCCAGGTGCCAGGCACCTCCCTGGGGACAGGGACGGGCCAAGGTCAGGCTGGGACCTGGGCCCACAGTGTGCCCAGCTCAGTGGACCCATGGCCAGGCAGGGCTGGGCTGTGGGGAGCTGAGGCAGGAGCTGACATGGGGTCCTGGGCTGTGGGAAGGGTGCGGAGTAGGTGCTAGGGGGGTGAGAAGGAACTTAAGGTTCTGAGAGTTTTCTCAGATAGCTTCTCAAATTGCTTTATTTCTGGAAACTGTTCTCAGGGATACACATGTCTGTTGTCCACAATGGCCCTCAGCCCTTTTCTTTTTCCTTCATAACCGCTGGCATGCCAGTGCCCTGAATTGTGTGGGTCTGGCTGACTGCTGTGCTAACTGCAGAATCCTGTCCTGCTCGCTTCAGACCCTTTCTCCAACTGCTCAGGACCTCTCTGAATCCATCCTTGTTCTCTGAAGAGCTTAAAACTCTCACCTGAATCACTCTAAAATGAAAGTGTAGTGCTTTGTTCCATGTCATTAATGGACTGGACTCACCACTACCCTGGCGAGTATTGGTGGTACTTCACTACAGCTGGGCAATGAGCTACTGGTAACTACTCTCCAAGTACATTTTTATCAAAGATGAACTAATATAACTAATTTATTCCAGCCTTTCCTGTTACTGATGGACACTTTACTCAGTTTCTGGGGAAAACCGTTCCCATATTTCATATTCCTAAAAATGCATCAAGCATCAACATGAAGGGCTGAGTGAAAAACGTCATGAGGAAATCGTGGGAGAATATCTCTGTTATGTGTTCTTTATCTGTTAAATGTTATTATAATTTAAAATGGAGATTTACTTATTTAATCCTCCTTATATTTTCGTCATGGTGTTACTGATAATATTATTTAGCTTTTTGTGATTTTTTTTGTCATCCTAAGAGAACAATACCATCCTTGTGTGTGCTTCCCCTGCTGCATTTCAAATTTTGGTCCTTGTTGCAGTGTGGTCCCCAGAACAGACTGGCATGACAGTGACTATGTCTTTGCAACATTTTGTGGATAGCTGAATACAAAGGGGTCTGGTCAAGGTTGGGATCTTAGAGAACAATGATCTATTTGTCCATAAACAAAAGAAAGTTCCTCTTTCCTGAAGAACTTATGCTTCCTGAGTACTCAATTTTTTATTTCAGTTGTAGTGGTTTCTAATGTGTCTGTAAAGAAAAGATGAGACACTACAGAAGTTGGTGTTAAATATTAAGTTCAATGGACTGGCTCTCATTAACAAGAAGAATATCAGACTTTATCTGACAAATACAAGTGCAATCACCTCATATACAAACAGATGCACAAATATTTTACACGTCATTTGGAGGGAAGAAGGCAGTGTTACTTTGAGATTACCCATGCAAATCTTGACATTTTTTTGCTATTTATGAGACAAAAGTTATTTTTGAAACAACATTTTTCTCTCATTACGAGCAATTATAAAACCTCGCCCCATAAGACGTCTTCCTGAATTGAACTTTTACACATTGAAAAAATAGACACATTTTTGCTGTCCCTTCTTAGGGTTTTATAGCCATTTCTATGTATTCAAGTCCTGTAACAGAAAAAGCAAAACTATTTGCTTTCTCAGTTCTAATCAAGTCTATTAGCTGACTTCTTATCACTATAAAACATTATCCAAAGTAATAATTTACTTTGCTGAATGTTCAAATAAAATTTGACTCATTCTACAGAACTACTGTTCTCTTCTGTGGGAGGAAGAAATACGGAACATGCTGACACTTTAAGAAAAAATCAAAATCCTTAACCCCTTTATTCTGGAATTTGATAGCCGTAGACTGCAGTGAGGAAAGAAGCACAGAGATTAATTTTATCAAGCTGCATTCTCTTCTTTGCCAAGAAATGAGAACCGAAAGTTACATTTCTCTAAGTTCCTTGTGACCTCTTCCAGTTATTGGCTAGGATTTTCTTCCTTGCTTAAAGAAAGTCACATACTTCAGACAAAATCCCTTCAGGGTAAACTTCTTTCAGGCAAAGACCTTTGACTGGCCAGCTGATAGCAGAGCCCCTACAGAAGTCATATGGCCAAAACACTGAATGTGCAATATCTATGTAAACCACGCAGAGCTTGGGAAATTATGCAGTTTATAACTGACTAAACAAACAGTAATTTATAAGCTTTGTGTATTTGTCATTCAGAAGAACATGCTGGGTTGTAAGAAATGAAGAAGAGATGGCGTAGACAGCCCTGCTGAATGCATCTCAAAACCTTTTTGCTACCTTTTCTATCTTTATGTGGCTAAATATTTTTCCCCTGGTACTTCTACCTCATACTACAAACTATTTTGAGGATTTATTTTAAAGTGTTGTCCACTTTATAAACTTTTATGACCCGTGAACTCCAATTTCTTTTGAATCCCACTGCAGTCAAGTGGTGGGCAATGTTATCTCTGTGTAAAGACTCTCCATTATTCCTCCTTTCACCAATATTCGAAGAGACCTTTTCCATATTGGAAACAATCAGACAATCAAAGAAAAACCAGAAAACCCATAAAATAAACTTTCTGAGTATATTCTATAGACTACTGCATAAACAAGTGCCAGTGTTAGTAACAAGCTACAGTTAACTCTGTTAACTTGGCAAAGCTCTGAAGAGGAGACTTTTAAACACTTTGTCTGAACTACTGATAGTTTTCCTAGATATTTAAGTTGGTTTATTTAGCTGTAACAACAACAGCAAAACCAACATATCAAACAGGTGGTTATTGACAAATTGCTGTATCTTTTTATAGGTTTGTACAGTTGGGTGGTATAACTATAATTTTTAAATAGACAGTTGTAACAAGTTGCTATTCCCAAGGCTATAAACAGGTCACCAACGGTCCATTATTTGTGGCTAAAGTAATGCAGACTTGTTAACTGGAAGAAAACCAGTTTAAGGGCAAAGGGAGCAAGATACAATCATCTAACATATGCAAAAGACACCATACACAATGAATTGCACCATATAGCAAGGAGCAGCAGTTCAATGAAGTGTGTTACAAAATGGGTATGAATAGCCCCGGGGGGGTCCTGGAGTAAGGAGGAGGAGATAATCAATCTCCTCCCAGAAAACAGGAGGATGAAACTCAGTCATCAACACAACACTCTCTAGCTCTTCACTTGAGGCTGACTGTTGAGTGTTTAATCATACAGTCCTCTTGTCTGTCCTCTCCTTGCTTTGTCTCTAGAAAGACCCTAGAGCCTCCCTTAGAGACATAGAGATGGAGAGGAAGGGTGAGCATAACACCATGGAAACTGTGGTAGTTGCTAGGATTTTTTAAAATAATATTTTTCCTGTATTATTGACAAAGTTTGTGTTAGTAAGATACTATGGCCTCTTAGTGGTAGTAGCTTTGTATGTGGATGTCCTGGTTTCAGCTGAGATAGAGTTCATTTTCTTCCTAGTAGCTGTTACAGTGCTGTATTTTGGATTTATTATGAGGATAATGTTGATAACACAGGGATGTTTTAGTTGTTGTTTAGTGATGCTTACTCTAAATCAAGGAACTTTTCACGTTTCCCATGCTCTGCCAGTGAACAGGTGCACAAGAAGCCAGGAGGGAGCAAAGCCAGGACAGATGACCTGAACTAGCCAAAGTCATATTCCATACCATAGAACATTATGCTCAGTATATAAACTGGGGGCAGCTGGCTGGGAATGGCTGATCGCTGCTCAGGGTCTGACTGGGCATCGGTCAGCGGGTGGTGACCAATTGTATTGTGCATCACTTGTAGTATTTTTTTTTCCCTTGGGTTTTATTCCTCTATCCTTCTCCTCTTCATTACAATGATTGTTGTTATTGTTCCTGGTATTGTTAGCAATATTATCTTTTTTACTTTATTTCAACTATTAAACTGTGCTTATCATAACCAATGAGATTTACCTTTTTCCAATTCTCCTTCCCATCCCAGCAGGAGGGGCAGGGGGCAGGCTGAGCAAGCGACTGTGTGGCACTTAGTTGCTGGATGGGATTAAACTGTGACACTGGATTATTAGTAACTGCTTATAGTATCTTACTTAGACCTCAGATTTAAGGTAGACCACTAGTAAACTCTTGGCTTTCTATATAAAATGGGTTCCCCCTTTTGGCCATAGTTACCTTCTTAGTACAAAACCACATAAAGAGTATATGATAGAAATGAAATTTTCAGAAAAGATTTTGAGCCTTTACTAAACAGTGCATTATCTTATACCTAGTCTGCAGAGAAAGGACTGGGGTTCTTCATCTCTATAAAACTTATTCCTTTAACTTTGATCAGTTAATTTTCCTCTTAAAATGCCAGTAAGAACTGATTGTGAATGTTCTTTTTAAACATTTTTTCGCTGAAATGAAAACTGGTCAGAAATCTGTTTTCCAAAAACATTAATTGCCTATAAATCTGGGTTTATAAATTACAGATAATAACAACATCAATTATATTTATGTATGTAGAAATAAAAGGAAGGAAAGGAGGGAAGGGGAGGGAGGATGGGGGAATGCTTAATAGTTTGCTACATTTACAAAGTCAAATACACAAGTTAGAAAATTCTGCTGTTAAGACTTCCTGCACAAACACAACTCTCTTCCCTCTTCTCTTATATATGCAATTACTAGTAATATAATCATGCAGAACGTTTTTATTCCCCTGCAGGATCTTGCCTTATACTTTCCACAGTATGCTGAACAAAGCCAGAAGAATTGTGAAGAGGTAAATTAAGCAAGACAATTTCTACTAAAAGATTAAAACAGTTCAACATCTTGTGGCATATTATTTATACATGTCTAAGTACCTAATAAGATTTGGACTCCTGCACAGAACGCCTGGCTTCCTTATGTAATCAGAAAAGCTATATTCAGCAGGAGGTCTATAAAATCAAATATTCTGGGTAACAAGCACCAAAAATTAGCCTAACAGCAAATAGGTTGGAGAAAAATATACCTTGAGCTCCACTTCTCCCAGTCATCTTACTCTGTATTGCAGGTGAATTACCACCTCTAACAGATAATCACATCCTTGATATCTATTTTTGAGTTTCACATATAGGTTTATTGTCTCTCCCAGTCACAGCTGGAGACAGAACAGCAATAGAGATGTCTGCAGACTTCTTTTTATTTTATAACTTATTGGTGAGACCTTGTGTTCAGTTATTTCAAAGATTATTGCATGATGATAGGGCTAGAGCACTTATGGGAGAATTTGTGGCAGGGGCTGAAGTGGTCACCTCATAAAGACTTCCAGGACCAGCCAGACTGACACAGGAACAGACCATTAGACCAATAGTGTTGGGGAAAACTACTGTCTTTAGACACTCATGCCCTCAGGAGAAACAATAGATTTGATGGCATGACTGATAGAATGGATTGACTGGAGTAGGCAGGACACTTACATAAAACTCGCTGTACATGTGAACCCTAAATAATTGATAGTATTCACTCACTTATGTTCGTCTCTCCTTCACCACATGTGGTAGAACGAAATATAGCACCATGTAGCTTTTTAAAGCATTTGTAGCAGCTCATAATTTTTCACATGTAACAGGTATTTCTGACTGCTGTGTATAAAGCTGAAACAGGAAACACAGGAAAAATATTTCAGTAGTTATGGCAACTACTGTTAAAAGGCAAGGGTTGGATAAAGTGCATGTGTATCATAACAGAATTCTATTTTTACTTAATCCTAGACAACCTGAGTTGTTGTCTAACTGAGTACCAATTTAATATTTTGCTCCCATGTTTTTAAGATGGAGTTGATAAATGATATTTTGTTTACTAAAAAGAAAACTTAGATTTAGTGCAGAGTAGCAATGAAATGTTGCTACCATATTAATATACACACAGGTATTTCCTTGGAGCATCAAAATCACCATTTTAAGATATCAGTGGAAGAAATCCTTCAGTTCTATAAATTGTCCACATGAATATTTAAGGAACATAGACATCAACTCAACAGAATCACAAAATCCTTGATTAAGAGGTCAGATCATCTAGTCAAACCATTCATAAGGAAGATTACATATAACTCGATGTTCCTACTTATCTGTATTGAACCTGTCCTTTAAAAAAATCCAGGAAAGAAATTATTCTTAATAATCTTTTTATATTTATTTTTAGAAGTAAGTAAAGGAGAAATGAAAAATGTTTAATAAGTCACTGCTCCCACACTGCATGGAGAACCCAGATTAACCTAGAGTGTTTGATCTGTGCATTTTACTGGTATTAACATATTCTGTCAGAAAAGACATTAGGGGTTCTAATTTTCTGTATTTCATCAAAGGAAGCTTGCAGAAAAGCCATTAGGAATATTTACATTTATTCCTAAGTCTCTAATAGTCTTACTGCTCTATGACAAAGTCACATTAGATAGGATTAATCTGAGCAGCTGTAGATTTATCCTAAAACAGATGTCTAACATAGGTCAGATGAATCATATCTCTGAGTGATTAACTGTCTCTAGTAAAAAGGAAGCTTAGGTTAACTACCTCATATGTAGAAGCCTACATAGAAAATGTCTAAAGTTAGATAAAGAAATCCTGTCTTGTGGCTTTGAAATATGTGTCTCAAGCACTTGGGTACTGGTTTCATAACTAGATTAAAATGATAAGTGATTGTGCAGCCAGGAGTGGGGTGTATGGAAACAGGCAAAATTTGTTGGACTCATGTGAAGTAGAGGTTACTGGTGTTATATCTTACTATTTTTTTCAGTGACCACTGATGACTCCTGTTAGGGACAGCAGCCTGCTCAGCAATTAGTGAACTGGAAATTCTCATAGGGAGACGTAACTATGAGTAGGCTAATTTTCTGACTACAGACACTACATGTGCTTTGTAGGGTTTTTTTCTGCTTGAGTAGCCATTTGACAGGTTGTGAAATGGGAACTAAATACTGCTGAAGCTAAGAATAGCTGTCCATGAGAAAATATGTAAGTGGCAGTAGAAATATGAGAAAATTGAACATAAAATTATTGTCACTGAGAAACAAAAATACTTGAAGTAAACAGCTCTTTGCATTACAGCGGCACATATATAACATGTAAACCTGCAGTAAAATGTAAAATGCTACACTGATCCTAGAGGTAGCAGAAGTTTTTTCAGGTCTGAATCAGAAGTTTTGACATTATAACTTCATGAACAAAAGGTAGAATTCAGCTTTGGACTAACACACAGTATAAATATCTCTTCTGCTTAATAAAAATTAAAAGACTATTTGCATTCACAGGTACAATGAACTTCCTCGCTTTACCATAATCCTGGTCAGATGTCTAATGAATAATATGTAAGTTATTTTTCCTTATGGCCACGAGTGAAAATAGCTGCCACTAATGCCCAACCTTTTCTTTCTCTTTCTCCTGCCCCCTCCC
>JAVJGJ010000014.1:41049909-41065361 GCA_035590215.1 Microhierax caerulescens
TTTTGCGCCCCCCCCCCCCCCCCCCCCCGGCCCTTGATTCTTACAGACCTGACTTCTTAGGTTTTTAGGATTTAAAGAAGCAGCTGCAGAAAGATCACACTGTCAAAATTTTTGTAATTACAGCTAGAATTAAACTCCATGTCTAGGTTTGAAAGACTAACTGCTAATAACCAGGTGGGACAATGCTCTCAAGAGTGATTTGAAGGAAGGTTCTAGCAGTCAGGAAACAGGAGTCTTATATACTCTTCCAATAAGAAGCCACATAGGCCTGTATTTTTGAGATAGTTTGTTTCAGAGTACCATTGACTGAGGTCTGTAATCCAAAACATTTTATGAGCTATTCACACCCTCTGTCTTATGATATTCAGCTATTCAGCTTTGGTTGTATTAAGTATAAAAGCTTGAATGCAGTGAAGGGGACCAGGTCAGAAGGAAGTCAGATGCCTGACATTAGAGGACCTTTCTAGATTCTTCCTTTTTAAGGAAGTCACTTCTTTGGTCTGATTATGGAACTAATATTTTCAGTTTTCACTAAGAAGTGCAGGACATGCTCATACTCAGGCAAATAAGGATGATGTGTGCTATGCCAAACATTAAAATGTCAGGGTAAAAAAATATGAGACCTGCTTCTTGAAATCTAGGATCTAGTAACCAGTGATTATCCTGTTTGTATAAAACAGACTACACTTTTCTGCCTCTGTCAAGATTCCCATGTTAATAGCATTCTCTCTAAGTACAAAGTATAATTGTAGCAATAAGTGAAAGAGGGAGAAATAGAAAAAGCAGCTAAATGTTACCAGTAATAGTTAATATGTATACATTTCATTAAAAGGTAATTACATTTAAAGGAGAGAACTTCAAAATGATGTTTAATTAGTTCTGCAATAGAAACAATTATGAAAAAATGTGTAGGAACAAGAAGAATGAATCTTTTCCCAAATGTATTTAATTACATATAAAATAAATGGAATACAGAATATAATTAATTCAAATTATATTTAAGCTAGCTGATTTTCATTTTTAATTTTTTTCAATTCACATTTAGAAAAAGTTGGCTGTAATAATGAGAGTTACTATTGCAATCTGTAATCTGAACAGGACTTTAGCTGAGAAGCCATTTAAAAGTACACATAAGTACTGCAATATGTTAAAAACAGCCACAAAGTTTCCTTTCACATTTTAAAACACAAGTATAAATAAAATCCTAAAGTGGATTGTCATAATGATAAATGCAGGTAGTTAAACAGCAATTTCTAGCTTTATGATTTTCATCTACTCTGTCAAGTACAGAAACCAGAATGAGGGTTCCAAAACACCGCCAGACCCTTCTTCCCTTTCCAAGAAGTAAGCTTGAAGATTGTTTTTAGGTCCTCTGTGTTTTACACACTTACCTGTCCAAGAAATTTGTGTAATTCTGTCAGCATGGAATTTAAGTTACAAGTGTGATATAAGGATGAGATTCAGGTTTGCCCTATAGCTACAGCTGTTGTTTGGCTGGGTATGAGGGGTGCTCCTGCATGCACCCACATTGCTCTTAGTCATCAGTTCCCCTTGTCGTCTAGAAACTTCCCAGGCAGTCTCTGTATGGATGAGACAATACATTGATTTGAAACAGCAGGCTGACTTGAGACAAGATGATTGACTGAACTCCTAAGCCACTGTCAAACAAAACGTTTGAATGATTGTTGCAGAAAGTGAGAGTTTTGGACAGTCCCGGACATTCCCCAGGCTGTGCATAGGCCAGTTGGTAGGTGCTATTTGTGGACTTAATTGTGTTGGTTCTCTCAGGTGGGAAATCCAGCAGTTTCTGATGTAGAATTGGCCAACAAATACATAAATCATACAAACCAGTGTAAATTCTTCCTGCTTATGCAGGTTTGGTCACATAGTCTTTTGTATGTAGCAAGGACGGACAAGAGGTGTTTTGTACACAGTTTAAGGTAATACACGAAGAAGGATCATGCATTTTCTGAAGTGGTCGCATAGGATGATCAGCCATCTTGATTATAAGAATTCATCAGAACAGTTTGGAAAGTCTCAGCTCATCCAGGTGATGATACTGTTGAAATGGTCCTTGCAGTGGGGACTTGCATCACCATCCAAATAACAACCAGACATTCTGTTTAGTGCATTTGATTTCCAATGTGAGCACTACCCTATCCAAAGATGCCACTACAATATTTTTAAACAAACCTTGCCTGTGCTGTGCAGCACGTTATACAGAACATACTATTCTTGCTGAACATTATTTCTAACATCGAGACAACAGAAGCAAATCAAAGCAAACAACATATTCAGGATAGCAACCTACATTTTTAACCTTGAGATCCTAAAGTTAAGAGTGGAAATCAGCACAAGTGCAAAGCAAAAATAATTTATGACTCTCCTGAAAAGATAAGTGCACTCAAGGAAGGTTTTTCCAAGCTGCATGATTCTGGTTACAGACTTACTTAATTTCCTGAGTCGAGTCCTCTCTCACCACAAAACTTACAGAACAAACTGAAGGATTGAGTTGAGTAGGTTGATGATAGGTAGGTAGATAGATAAATTATTTCTGTTGCTGAGTAGAGGTCAGATCTCTACTTTCATCTTTTGAACCTGGCTGCATATTTAATAATCTTATTGAAAAGATGGCTGGAATGCCTGATATTCCCAATGTTGATAGATTATGGTCTCTAGGAGGCTCCCAATATCTCTTCTACCTGAATTATTTAAATCTCACTAATGATTTAGACCCTCCTTATTTTAAAAAATGGGAATTACCTACAGAGTAATTAAAACTGTCATAAATTATTAATATTACTTAAGAAGGCAAAAAATGTCAGTGGTGAGATTGAATACACAATATCAATCTGTCTTCTCTTGGTACTAAAGTGTCCTAAGCTTCCAAAGCAAATATTATTTTGGAAATCTCTGGTAGTATTCCTTTGACCGAATGTAAATATGTTACAGAAAATTTGACCTACCTGTTTTGATGCCATTTGTAATAAATGGAGAAAAATTAGCACTCACAGGACATGACTAATTTCATTCTGAAGCAAAAATCTAAAACTGATTAAAGAAAATATGTTCAGGAAGTGCTTAATTTCTTCCTTTACGACAAAGGAAGGTGTCATGGTTTAACAGCAGCCAGCAACCAAGCCCTACACAGCTGCTCGCTCACTCCCCACCCAGTGGGATGAGGGAGAGAAGCGAAGCAGTGGAAAAACTCAGGTTGAGATAAAGACAGTTTAATAGGCAAAGCAAGAGCTGTGCACGCAAGCAAAGCAAAATAAGTAATTAGTTCACTACTTTCCATTGAGAGGCAGGTGTTCAACCATCTCTGGGCAAGCAGGGCTCCATCATATGTAATTGTTACTTGGGAAGACAAAGGCCACCACTCTGAAAATCCCCTCCTTGCTTCTTCCCCCAGCTTTATATGCTGAACATGACATCATATGGTGTGGAATATCCCTTTGGCCAGCTGGGGTCAGCTGTCCCAGCTGTTCCCCCTCCCAGCTTCTTGTGTCCCTCTAGTCTACTCACTTCTGGGGTGGCGTCCAAAGCAGAACAGGCCTTGGCTCCATGTGAGCACTGCTCAGGAGTAACTAAACCATCCTTGTATTATCAACACTGTTTCCAGCATAAATCCCAAACGTAGCCTTACACCAGCTACTATGAAGAAAATTAACTCTGTTCCAGCCAAAACTGGCACAGAAACCTAGGATGATCAAGTCAGGTATGGCCATCTGCCTTATGGATAGCTGACGTTACGATGACTGTTGTCTACAGAGTTATGCTCTAAACCTTCAATAGAAGGTACACATTTTTCTATATGCTCTGATTGCAGGATCAGATTCAACTACTCCTAACAGCATAAATAGTAATTTTCTTTGAAAATACCAAAACCAAACCAAACCAAACAAACAAAAAAGGAAATTATGCAGTTGGTTCACTGAAGAAAATGCAGTAACTGAATGTAATTTTGCATCTTTAACTACTATTATACAATTACCAATATAATTTAATTAGTATGAATACTGCAAATAAACTAAAGGCATGAATTTTTAAAAGTATATTATAGGACTGAAATTAATGATATATTTTTCACTGAAGTCTGTAGGTATAAAATCAGGATAGATGCTGAAGGCCCTACAAACATTTCACTGAGTTAAAGACCAAGGTTAGATGTACAAGATCATATTTAGTTATATAAGGCTGAACATAATATTTATCTTCCAGGCACTTTGCAGCTCAGAGTAACTCATAATGCCAGTCAAAATGCTTGGACTGTCCGTAGGTTTTCAAGAATGGTATTCACCAGGCCTGGGAACTCGGTGAGAAGTCATACTTGCTTTGATCAAAGGACAGGTAAGAGTGGAGGACAGGTTTCTGGAAAGTTAGATACTTACTTTTTATTGTGGAAAGATATGGGTTTATCCGTTTGAAACTCTCAGCTGTGAAGCATCCACAAAATTAGGCACATATGATTTGTAGTTTTATGGTTAAAGAGGTGTGAATGTTTCATTTCAAATGCCACTGTTGGAGAAAGACAAAATAGTACTGAAAATGCTGTAAGCTTTTCTATCTGTCTGGCTTTTTAGCAGTAGGTGTGTAACCTACTGAACATCAGAAACAATTTGTCCTGGTTTTGGCTAGGGTAAAGTTAAGTTTCTTCTTTAGTAGCTGGTACAGTGCTGTGTTTTGGATTTATTATGAAAGTAATGTTGATAACATAATGATAATTTAGTTGTTTCTAAGTGGTGCTTACTCTAAATCAAGGACTTCTCATGTTTCCTATGCTTTGCCAGTGAACAGGTGGACAAGAGCCAGGACAGCTGACACAAACTAACCAAAGGGATATTCCATACCACAGAACATCATGCTCAGTATATAAACTGGGGGGAGTTGGCTGGGAGCTGCCCATTCCTGCTCAGGGACTGGCTGGGCATCAGTCAGCAAGTGGTGAGCAATTCTGCTGTGCATCATTTTTTTTTCTATGGATTTTATTCCTCTCTCTCCCTCTCTGTCATTTTCATTACAATTGTTGTTGCTGCTATTACTATTATTATCATCATCATCAGTTATTAATTTGTTCTTATCTTGACCCACAAGTTTTACCTTTTTCTTGATTCTCCCCGGCATTTCACTGGGGGGGGGGACGACGACGACGACGACACGCACACACCGAGCAAATGGCTGTGCAGTACTTTGTTGCCAGCTGGGGTTAAACCACAACACAATTCGACATCTAAATCTGACCTATGAATCTGTTTAGTTTTATGTTGCTAAGTGGGATATGTCTGATTTCTGTTTATTTGCCTTTATGAAGATACAAATACATGTTTTTGGCATAATTTAAGGATAAGTCTGTGACAAGTATTTGTATAAGTTCTTATGTAAGAAGTCAAATGAGCTGTCTTCACTACTTACAGATAAATATCTACCTATTTGCACAGCCTAGACCAACGGTGATACAACCCCCCCTCATAAATGTATGTATGTTTAAGCCGTGAAACTACTTTCCTTTTGGCAACAGCATGTCTAGCATACTACTAATGTTCTCATCATGGATAATATCAAGTGTGGAAAACTATGCTCACCACCCCAAAACCCCCCAAAATTATACAAGGACTGAGGGAAAATAAAATTAAAGACCCCAATGTCTAGCTGTCATTTCTTTTTCTTGCAAAGGACTTGACATCCCCAAAGTTAAGAGCTACAAATGATGAGATTCTTGCTACAGGGATTCAAGGTCATGTCTTTATATAACAAAATAAAAAAAGAAGGTTTCAATCCTGTAGCAGTCCAAATTGTTCTACTGATGCAAATATTTCATTTAAAAAAGAAACATGTTTTCCTAGTGTGAGAAACTGAACGAGACCCACCAACACCACAGCAAATATGTTGTCTCAACATTGCTATGGCAGGAAACTCATGCCATCACCACAGAAGAGATTTAAGGCAAGAAGATACCACCACTGTCACTGCAGAGATTTAGGAGACCGACTGACGCCATGGAGCAGTGAGGGAGGCTGATCCTGCAAAGCTTAAACAACCCCCTGTGCATGTGCCCTGACTTGGGGTATGTTGGGCATATAACCCCTGTGCATGTGCCCAGACTTGGGGTCAGGGCAGTCAAGGTGCCTGGAGGCCCCTGAGGAATGTTGGGCACGTGCACCATTGTTGGTTGGGTGGCGGGTGTGGTTGGGCAGAACAGATTGTAACAACTCTACAAAAAAAACGGAACCAACTAACATCGGACAGGACGTTCCGCCACCAGACTTGAAAACAAACTGGACTGTCTTGACACCGCAGTTCCAGGGTGGTAGCTATTGCTGTGAACTCTTTCCCTTTTTTTTTCCTTCTTTCTTTCCTTCCTTTCTCTTTCTTCATCTCTCTTTCTCTCTCTATTTGCATTCACAGATTTATTGTTGGGCAAATATAGTTTCTTGGCTCTTGAATCCATTTTAGGTCTTAATTATGTTCCTGAGAATACAAACAGAGCCACGCTCTGGTCTCAGACCGGCATGCGACACCTAGCTGAGTTCTTACTCATTATGTCTATAACGTGTATAGTTATACTTACAGGTTATGTCCATCCCACACCACACAGACTGCACTGATCACCAGACTGAAGGAATTAAGTTTATTAAGCAGAGTTCCTGTAAGTATATTTGCTTGCAGAAACTTAAACCTAATTCTGTAGATGAGAGTTAACTGTTTAAAATAAAACCACATATTGGTCACTGTAGCTTTAGTTACTTAGTCCTTCCTCTAGCAGTAGTAGGTAGACAAGTAGCTACAATTCAACAACAAACAAAACTGGAAAGAGGGAGAGTAAAATAGGTAAGTAGCATAAATGAAGCAAAGAGAATCCATGTGGCTTATCTGGGGAAAAAATAAAGTGAAATAACAAACCCACCAGGCATCTGGGTGGGGCAGCAGGAGGAAAAAAAGTTTGAAGTAAGCACTGAGGTAAACACATTAGCAATCACAGCAGAATACTGGACTAGCAAGAATTCAATGGCAACACTAATGCAACAGCACTCAGGAGCTTGATCACTGTGGTGAAAACTTATTAAATTGATTACTGCTTATGAAAAAGTATTTGTTTTTAATTAGGAATCATTTAACTTGGACAGGGAGCTCAGGGAGCTCAAGGACAACTTTAAAGAGCAGGTGATGTTTGTGCTGAGACCCCTGAACAAGCAAGATATGAGCAGGATGATCCAGACAATAAATATTGTGTGCGGCTGTGTCATGACAGTAACCCCACCATGCTCGGGCATCTGGCCAGTGTCCCTGGCATGTGTGAACCTTACGAAGCATGAGGTAGTGCACCCCTGCACTTAGCCTAAACTTAAAAGTTTACACACACTAGGTATGTAAACTATGTTTGCTTTTTACCGATTATAAATGCAGGCAAGCTCTAGGACTGGGTCAGAAGCCTCACCTATGGGTGAACGCACCGTGTAGGAATTTTCCCAGTTACAAAAGAGAACACTGTTGCCAGCTGCAACTGGGCTTCCCAGCCAAAGTGTGGGCCTGGATGATGTTAAGGTGGTAACCGGTGATGTATCCTTTTCTTAGTCTCTGTAATGCTTTACAGTAATGATCTGATGTTTCACTCTTATTGTTCTTTTATCACATTGTGCATAGTAACTACTACTGTTTCCTTTTATCATATTGCATGCTATTTTCCTTTATTGTATTCTAATATAATAAACTGCATTTGTTCTTGCATTTTATTGGGAGTTCATTTTTGCTTGGTATCCAGTCAATCAGCAAAACTACCGTCCATACTGCAGAAATGCTGGAATTCTCCTTGGCATGCTTGTGGGTCTTGGCTGCCAGCCCACTCTCAAACTGTCCACAGGATTGCTCAGAAACTGTAAGATCCGTGACATACTCAGCAGGTGGTTTGCATGAAACCATGTGTTTCTGAGGCCTTGTTAACAATCGTATATAAGGGCCATCCCATATTAGCTGGCCTCCATGCTAAAAATTATTCATATTATATTAGAATTGCTAGTACAAACAAATACTGGTCAGAGCTTTCCCAACGACTATATTGCAGTGGTATAATAAAAGTAACTGACATTCTTGCTTATAAACATAAGTGTATCAGTGCGCTGCCAGTAAAGGTGTTCAGATAATAAATCCTTATAATCTTGCACTGACCTTATTCATGATGCTAATATTTAGGTGAAAGTGTTTGCATTGGGGGCGGGGGGGAGAAAGAAAGAGGGCACTTGGCAAAAGTGGAAGGAAAAAGTGTACAGAAACTTAATATACTACAATTCCTCAACAATGTCACAGCAAACAACAGTTCTGAACTCTTTTTTTTTCCTATGACAAAGATGATAAAATAATCTAATTATGTTGTGACATATTGAACCTAATTAGTCATAGGTATCTATAAAAAAAGACAGTAGCTTTGTACACAACTTTTTAAAAGTTCTTTGGACTTCTCATTGCAGGACCCACATTGTCCACATTGTGAGGCATCTGTCCTTACAATCTGTTATTAAACAACAGCCCAAGACATAACTAGCCAAATCTACCACCTTCTAAAGTTGAAGGAGAAATAAGCACTAATTTATAGTGCTAAAGTGTCAACCTTAAGATTTTGCTTATCATTAAGGCCTAAATAGCCAGTTATAAGATACCTGACACGCTCACCTCTAGAAGAATTTTTTTTTTTTCTAACAGGATAAAATCTAACACTATACATCAGTATACATTTTAAATAGGAAGAAGAAGGATCAAAGTTTACCCAGACAAAGAATGATAATATAGTATTTCAGAACACGAAAGCTTGCTTTTCCTAAGCTTCAAACCCAGCTAAAACCTACCTGACCACAATAATATGGTGCTAGGTCAGAGTTAATAAACCCTTCTGAGAATTAGCATTCATCTGTTTGGAATCTGTGTTATGCTAGGAAGGTCAGAGATTACAGATATCTTTTTAAAATACACTACGTAAGCCTACCCTCTGCAATAAAATACTGAAAGACAGTTGAGAAACCTATAATTACACCAAGATTTGACTTCTCTTTTCCCAAGTCAAGGGGTCAAAATGATATTATTTACAAAAATTGATCTTTTCTAACAGGTCTTCCTATGTTATTAAAATTACTCATATATATCATTTAGCTGTCACAATTAAAATGTTTCCCTTTGTCCTGTGCACATAAATCCATACTCCTCTCTCCGGTTTGCTATGCAGAGAATGGAATTCAAAACAAACATCTATTAACATTCCAGTGTAATATTAAAACCAGGTCTTTTTTCAATACACAATTTATCATTCTACCAGTATTTTGTCAGCAATATGGCTGCCACAAGCAGGAGACTTGGATATCGCAATTATGAAGTAAAATTTTATTTTAAAATACATTTTATTCATGCTGAGGAGCAGTTTCTGAGTTTCAGACTGCTAGCTGAGCAAAATAGATACAATTTTCTTTTAACTATTTATTTTTAAATCTCCTCTGAGTATTAAACACTCTCATAAAAATATGTCCATAAAGAGAACAAGCACAAACTTTATCCTGACATTTGATTTAAGTTGTGTTAAGAAACTTATTTGACAGACACAGTTTTTCCCCCAAGCATTGAAATAGAGCAGACTGTCAGGAAGACTTGTACTTAAAAAAAAGACCTGATTTTATAGTGAAATGTGAATATGAGTAATACTCTTAATCTCTGCAGAATTCCCCACCTTTCAGTAATGTGCTACTATGTAATGTCATTAGCAAAACAAAATAAAGACTACCATCCTTCCTTAAAAGGATACTGTTAAGTTATTTTAGCTCAAAGTTTGACCTGTATTAGTATAAGCTCTTGGCAAATGTCCTCTGGTGGAAAAAACCTCACCCACTATATCTGTTACTTGCTGGAATTAGCACTCAGGCTCAGAAGAAAGAGTAAAATTAAAGTTAAAATATTCCAGGTGATATGATGCTTCTATAAAAAGGAGAATGAAAATCTTCATAAAAAAAGAAAATTCTTACCTTAATTAGTGAACTGCAGGTTGTGTATTGCTTTTGAATCATCTCTGGTCTACAATAATTGAGAGGAAAAATTAGAACAGCCTTATATACTTATGATCCCAATTAAACTTGCTGATACTTTGAAAAGTTCTTTTTACAGCTCTTTTTAGGCTGTAGTACACTCATGAATAATATTAAGTCTACACAAAATGGAACATTTTACATGTATTTTTATGCAAAGTTTCAATAAATCCATAATTATCTATTACTATAATTATTAATGATATAACTATCAATTTCACTTTTTTTTCCCCCTGATAAGGTTGATATATTTTCTAGAAGTAGCTTATTGGTAGGAAAGATATGCAAATTCTTCCCATCGGGAGAAGAAAAGACAGGTACCTTTCCAAACAGAAATTAACATTACAGACTTACTCTGACTAATGAATAAGCTTTGTTCACTACAGGTGTTTCATAGCTTATTACTAAAGTGACCTGCATCTGATTTGAAAGATTATTAGAACTTGCTTTAGTGATTCAAAAGAACTCTGTGAATATTGTCTAGAAATAAAGTTATGAGTCTGATTAATTAGATTATTATTTTTCTGCCATGGAAATGATTTTATGATTTTATATCTTCAACAGAACACAATCTGTATGAGTGTGGTAATGTATGTGCAGTGTTGTTTGACCAAACTTTATAGTTTATTTTTTTGACCAAATTTACAGTATATTATTGTATTCTCTACAGTATATACTGTTGTTATTGCTGGTACATAGGGTTCTTGTTACTTTTACTTACTCTTGGTTTTCGTTTTTTTTTTTTAATAAACCAAAAAAATTAACGTATGTGAAGAAAGGACTATTTTTTTAATAAATTAATGAAAAAGTCATCATTTTCTCAAAGGATTAACACTAGAAGTAATCCTGAAACTGTTTTGAAATAGGTGAAAAGAGGAAAAGAAAGAAAAGATATGAGTTTTTTAAAAAGAGCAAGAGGAAAAAAGCACAACCTCTGAGCACATACTTTCATACTTGCCATGAATACCAAAGACCTCAACAGCACTACGGACAGAACTTGGCTTCACAACAACTGTTTTTAACTACTATGTCCATAACTGCTTTTAGGAACATCATAACTCATGGGCTGAATGACATATTGGTGGTATATAATTTTCTCTTTAATTGTCCTGAAAGCCTAAGGAGGCAAAGCTCTTAAAAGAGAGGGGTGAATCCTGACCAGCTTAGAACACCAAATATGTCTTGGGGATCTTGAGAAAGGGTTCACTGTTGACACAGTAATTTCAAAGTGACTGTTTAACAGAGTAAAACAAACTTATCTCCCTTCCACTGCAGTTCACTTAGAAATTGCTGTGCTAGTCTCTTCTGCTACACTGAAACTACTCATTCCAAACTGTTCAACCACAGCTAATCAGAGACAGTTTATGATACACTTTTATGAATCAGAAAAACTTATCTAACATCATTTCCAGATTTATTTTTTATTACTAGTCCTGGGTTGTTCAGAGATCAAGTACACTCTTTTTGAAGCAAATAGAGCAGAACTGAGCACTTATTTTCAGACAAATCACATGGCTGAAAGACCAAGTTTCTCCATTTGTGTTTTGGCAGGTTCAAAGCTATGATCAATATCCTTTGACATTTTTTCATGGTACATAATCATGAAATGTTAGTTGTTCTAATGACTACAATTTCAAGCCATTGAATTTGAAAGGATCAGTGGCTGAAAAGTTGGTATTTGCAGCAACCCTATGTGCTCATTTTTGATTACTATTTCTGAAATATTGAGTATACCTTCTATCATAATATCTTTTTATAAATGCCTTTTATTGCCAAATAACTTTTAACTATTTTCTCTGTAGGTATATTTTCCTATCTGCACATAATTTGGCTTTCTCTTTAGCTGACAAATTATTCTCTTGATGAGAGAAGTAGGCCTTGTAAAATTTCCAGGATGTTTGCTGGACTATGTTTCATGGCAGACATACATTCCCTGTTTCAGGGAATTTTATTGATATATCTTTAAATACACGTTCACCTCTAAGAATTACTTAAGAATATAAATATTGCATATGTTTCATCAAAAAAACCACCAATAACCTCTTTGATGGCGTAATGCTATATTTTTGAAATCATTAGATTGCTGAACATTCTCTTGTTCATAGTTCATCTTTCAAATCCAATAAGATTATTTACATTACTAATTACCAGATAAATACCAAGTAAATAGAATCTGAACGATGTCAAGGATAAATTAATAAATCTTGATGTATGAGACACATTTAAACTGTCCTTATCACAATTATATTCTATCATTTCATTATATCATTAAGGAAGCAATACATCAGTTTTTGCTTGTAGTGTGTCCCCATAAAAGACTGTGCAAAATTACATAAATTCTAGAGAAATTAATAAAAAAAAAAAACAAAATTGATTTCTAGGAAGTAACTTTCTACCAGGTCAGAAGACACAGAAAGAATGATTTATCTGCTACATTGACTAATAAATTATTTCCCCTGCTCCCCACTGTTGCCCTGCTAAGCCAGACATGCTTTTCTATTGTTGGGAAGATCAGGAGAGAAGATTACTAGAGTATATGACTTAATAGGAAAGTAGAAATGTGCATTGGAAAAAACAAAACAATGGATCCAGCCAACAAATGTGCCTTCATCTAGAAAGATGTAATCTGCCGTTACAGCTACTGAGTCTACCCAATCACAGAATCGCATGGTTGAGGCCATTGGAGGAGACCTCTGGAGGTCATCTAATCCAACCCCCTGCTCAAGCAGAGACACCTAAAGCCAGTTGTGCAGGATCATGTCTACACAACTTTTGAATATCTCCAAGGAGGGAGACTCTACAAGCTCTCTGGTTAACCTGTTCCATTGCTTGATCATCCTCAAAGTAAAAAAACAGTTTTTCCTGGTGCTCAGACAGAACCTCCTGAAGACCTTGTCTCTTGTTCTCTTTACATCACCCCTTCAGGTATTTATAAGCATTAACAAGGTTTCCTCTTTGCTCCCAAGCCTTCTCTTCTCCAGGCTAAACAGTCCCAGCTCTCTCAGCCTTTCCTCATATGAGGGGTGCCCTAGTCCCTTAATCATCCTTGTGGCCCTTCAGTGGACTCTCTCCAGTATGGCCGTATCTCACTTGTACCAAGGAGCTGTGAGAGAACATATTGTCAGCTGACTGTCTCAAAGCTTGTTTGCATACCTGCTGAGCTTGGTGCAAAGCTACCTGGTGGGAGCTTGGCAATTTTGGTCCTGACAAGAAGCAAACAGCCATCTGAAACCAGACATTGGCAGGGCTCAAGATATGGCCACAAAACTGTTGTTTTGGGGGACATGTCCAGACATGAATGACCATCTCAACCTGCCAAGGCATGCACAGTCCATGACAAATGACCACATGGACTCCACGTGTGCCCCTCGGAAGCAGTGTGCCAAGATAGGAAGCATGTGCATGTGTGGATGTGCAGTACATGCCATTGGCTGGGGAAACAGGGTCCCTGAATACCCTATAAAAGACTGCACCCTCAAACAGTAAGGGTGCAATCTGGAGACCCCCACCACCAACGGACAAGGAAACTATGGCCCAATAAGGTGCCTTTGGATCCACGGTGGTGACTCTCTCTTCCAACTCTATCCTGACAGCTTGCCTAGGTTATCTTCTTTTCTTTCCTTTCTTCCTTTTCCTATTGCTCTTTTCTTATCAACAGTCTTCTGATAAACTTTCCTGATCATTTGACATTATTTGCATCTTCATCTCACTCCAGGTGTACTGAATCTCCGTGCCTTAGGTTGTCCTGGGCTGGGACAGGAGCCCAGAACTGGACACAGTAGTCTAGGTGCGGCCTCACCATTGATGAGCAGAATGCATGGAATTCCTCCTTCGACCTGCTGGTAATACTACTCCTAGTGTAGCCCAGGACACCAGCTTTACTGCAAGGGTGCTCTGGTGGCTCACGTTCAACTTGGTGTTCACCAGGACCCCAGGTCCTTTTCTACCAAGGTACTTTCCAGCTGGGTGCCCCCAGCATGTACTGGTGCCTGGGCTTGTTTCTTCCCATGTGCAGGACTTTGTACTTCCCCCTGACTGAACTTCACAGGGTTCCTGTCAGCCCATTTCTCCAGCCCACCGAGGTCCCTCTGGATGACAGCACGACCCTCTGGTGTATCAGCCACTCCTCCCAGTTTTGTGTCATCAGAAAACTTGCAAAGGGTACACTCTGCCCCATTTGTTAGAATGTATCTAGAAAAAGAACAGCAGAGTGGGGGTGGAGAGGTCTGAATCTAACCTACACTTTTTAATTTTAATGATAAAGAGACTCGGTGAATGTAAAATAGCACAGAAGAGAGAAAATCCAACTATCAGCAGAAAGCCAGCTGAACTGCTGGTGGTAAAGCATCGCTTAATCAAATAAGTTATTTCAAAAAATTAAGCAGACCAGAACAGAAGCTTAAAAGCCAACACTGACAAAGTACCAATCAACGTTATCAGCAAACGTTAAATTGCTTTCCAAAACAAAATACACTTAGAAGTTCACTACACAGGAAAGGGCTACTTCACCGTAACATAGCAAGACAGATGTATCCATCAACAAAAATGCTGAACCCCAGGACAGTGATTTCAAGAGTAAGAAATTTTATTTTGATAAAACGCCTTTCATCAGTTTTTGTGCTAAACTTTGCATTCAAAGTCAACACATTCAGCATGACCATACTAATCTGCAAAATATTTTTAAATAATAAAAATGCAGTCTTAAGGAGGTTTCCTAATATTTGTGATTTACAGAAGCAGAAAATAGCTACTGTTTTACTATTTATTAATTTATAAATTTTCTGTTTAATTTATAATTATGTTGAATGTTTTCTTAGGAATATTTTAGTTGCTCAGAATAACAGGATAAAGTATGGATGCAAGTAGTTTACTTCTCAGCCTCAGGCATACCAGTTATACCTTTCTTACCTTTCTAATCTTCTCATAGTTTGCCCAGACAAATTATGTTTTTATATTAAGATTGCTTAATACAGTATTTCTTTTAATTAACTGTCTTGGTTTCAGCTGGATAGAGTTAATTTTCTTCTTGGTGGCTAGTGCAGTGCTGTGTTTTGGATTTGGCATGGGAACAGCGTTGATAACACACTGATGGTTTTGGTTGTTGCTGGGTCATGTTTGTACTGGGTCGGGGACTTTTTGGTTTGTCAGGCCCTGCCAGCGAGAGGGCTGGAGGGGCACAGGGAATTGGGAGGGGACACAGCCAGGGCAGGCGACCTGAGCTAGCCAGGGATATTCCATACCATGGGACGTCATGCTCAGTATATAAACTGGGGGGGGTTGGCCAGGGCTGCCGATCATTGCTCAGGGACTGGCTGGGCATCGATCAGTGGGAGGATGACCAGTTGTGTTCTGCATCACTTGTTTTCTTTTCTCCCTTCCCTTTGGATTTCATTC
>JAVJGJ010000014.1:41081108-41092196 GCA_035590215.1 Microhierax caerulescens
TGAGCCAGCGGTGTGCCCAGGTGGCCAAGAAGGCCAACAGCATCCTGGCTTGTATCAGAAACAGTGTGGCCAGCAGGGCTGGGGAAGTGATTGTCCCCCTGCACTCGGCACTGGTGAGGCTGCACCTTGTTCAGTTGTGGGTCCCTCACTGCAAGAGGGACATTGAGGTGCTGGAGCATGTCCAGAGATGGGCAACAAAGCTGGGGAAGGATCTGGAGCACAAGTCTTATGAGGAACGGCTGAAGGAACTGGGGTGGTTTAGTTTGGAGAGGAGGAGGCTCGGGGGAGAGATCATCACTCTCTACAACTACCTGACAGGAGGTTGTAGTGAAGTGGGTGCTGGTCTCTTCTCCCAAGGAACAAGCTACAGGACAAGATGAAATGGCCTCAGGTTGTGCCAGGGGAGGTTTAGACTGGATGTTAGGAAAAAAAAAATCACTGCAATGTTTATCATGCATTGCAACAGTCTGCCCATGGAAGTGGTTGAGTCCCCATGCATGGAGGTATTTAACAGACATGTAGATGTGGCACTTTGGGCTATGGTTTGTTTAGTGGTGGACTCAGCAGCACTGGGTTAATGGTTGGACCTGATGATCTTAAAGGTCTTTTCCAACGTAAGTGATACGAGTCTATGATTCTATGCTATTGTGATGCATTCTGAAGGTTCCACTTTTATTCATCCCTTGAAACATATTTGCCCTCTCTTAACAGAGCAAAATGAAAATGAAATGGAATAAAAGGCATTCATGGTGTTGCATCGTTGTCAAGTAGTATCCTATAGAATGTTAAATAAATCCTAACATGTACATTTCTTGTATAACACAAATATAAATATTTCACTGGTTTCCTTATCCTCAGTTTTTTTAAAATTGCTTACTATTCATTGTGATCATTGTTGCCTATCTACAAATACAGATGGTAAAGGTATATTAAGATTGTAATAGTAACTGTTGAAAAAATGCAAACATTTAAATCAAACAGCTTTCTCTGTTTTGGCAAGAAAGCATTGTCTTGACTTGGGTATCTGTCACATGATGTGTGCCTATAGAATAGAATTATCCTGTTATTACATCTAGTGTTTGATATGTTAGCAACTTGTTAGGTATGTTATTGTTAGAGATAAGTTGGATATGTTGTTGTGCGTCTACAGAGACATTTGTTTGTGACCAAAATGAATGTCACTTTATACTGTGAAATTCAGTTTGCATGAACTCTGAAATAAAGGAAATGTTGCTGAAAAGAATGTTTAAAGGGAATACATAATGGACTAAAATTGAAAAGACAAGCCGAAGTTTAAATGTGTTTATTTCTTGATTAAAATGAAAAATGGAAATGGGTACTAAATACCTGAAGCCAGCATGTACAACACAGATATGTAAATATAATCTTTGAAACTGGTCTCATAACTAATAGGTTTCAAGTGATTATAATCACAATATAACCATTATACACCATTATAAACCATATAATATAACCCTTATAAAAACAACAGCATGTATGTTGTTTTACTTGCCTACAGCCTTCATATGTTTTGTTACTAATTAGGATGGATCCTCATTGTCCTGGTTTCAGCTGGGATAGTGTTAATTTTCCTCTTAGTAGCTGGTGCAGTGCTGGTGTTTTGGCTCTGATGTGAGAACAATGTAGATAGCACACTGATGTTTTTAGTTGTTGCTGAGTGATGTTTATTCTAAATCAAGGACTTTTCAGTTCCTTGGGCCCTGCCAGCGAGAGGGCTGGAGGGGCACAGGGAACTGGGAGGGGACACAGCCAGGACAGCTGACCCCAACTAGCCAAAGGGACATTCCATACCATATGCCATCATGCTGAGTATATATAAGCTGAGGAAAGAAGAAGGAAGGTGGGACATTTGGCACTATGGCGTTTGTCTTCCCAAGTGACCATTACACGTGATGGAGCCCGGCTCTCCTGGGGATGGCTGAGCACCTGCCTGCCCATGGGCAGTGGCGAATGGATTCCTTGTTTTGCTTTGCTTGTGTGCATGGGATTTTGCTTTGCCTGTTAAACTGTTCTTATCTCAACCCTGGAGTTTTACATTCCTTTCCAATTCTCTTCCCTATCTCTTTGGGTGAGTGGGAGTGAGCAAGTGGCTGCGTGGTGTCTGGTTGCTGGCTGGGGTAAAACCACGATGCTCATCCACAACAGAACTGTATCTAGCTCTGTCATAAAGTAGAATTTGGTATTTTTCAATACTGGATTTTAAGTCTCCATTCTAAGTACATTCTTAACAGTCCTAGAGGTACCTTTTTATAGGTATTATTCTTCATTGATTGAAACTGCTACATCTCTGGAAAGGCTGACAAACACTGAATAAAACTAATACTTGTTTTCAGGTGAGGGTCATATATATACTAAGCCTTTTTCCTCTTGATTGCTTTGAAAGTGGATCATTTTCATAGCTATATCTTGTGCTTATTTGTGTGTACATCACTTTCCACAGGAAGCACACTTTCAATCTTCAGATGCAGTGTTTATCCATTAACAGAGACATTTCAAATGCTTTCAGACTTAGTGAATATTGTATGTCAAGAAAGACTTCACAGTGTCTGGGCTTTCATAGCAGTGTTCTGTAATCACAAATATGCATTTGAAAAGAATCTACAGTTCTCCACTTGCATCAGAATGCAGATGTGAACCTTGGAAGCACATAAAGTGTATCAGATTTTGACAACATTCCCAGATTAACTAGTGTTCATTTAACAATATGAAAACCACCATTTTTGATCAAACACACACAAAGATAGCACCATGACAACATGGTTTTGATTTCTATTGATGGAATATTTTTTAAAAAAATAGAATTAGGATTAAAAATAATCTAAGTCTATTCCCTTAAATACTAGTTAAGAGACATTTAGTCAGGCATTAGAAATATAGAAATGAATTTAAATCCTGCTGATTAAAAGCCACTGGTTTGAAGTGAAGTAATAAATTCAGCTGGGAGAGAAGATACATGATTTTCTTTCACACTGTTGTTCTGATATTCTTAATTTTTTCTTCTGAAAGCCTTGTCTGAAATAGCTGGAATCCTACATTCTTTCAGTTGTTAGCCTTTCTGCTAGAGCTGCCAGTAACTGTGATAATTAAAGCTTGTGGTCATGATGATTTTGTAGTAAAAAGCCTTGTCTTCCAGCAACTGATTCAAGATAACAAGGCCATTATACATTCCTTTTTCAAACAATGCAATTCCACAAATTCTGTGATACTAAATATTGTGTGTCATAGAAATGCCGACATTTTTCTGCTAGTAGGTGGATTACTGGTACATTTGTTTGAATAAGGAATGGAAAAAAAATGAAAAGCAAGCTTCAACCACAGTGTCATGATTATAGACATTGCTTGCTTGGGATCATATGAGATAGTGGCCAGATGGCTGCAGTAACCATCTCCATTCAGATCAGGATGAGTCTCCCTGATTTGGTGAAGTTGTGTTTAGGCTATTGTTATTAATATAGCTATAAAGAATAGAGTGATGCCTAGAGAAACAAGAATGTGGACAGAGCTAACCACAGTAAAGAAAACAAATTAAGTAATGTAAAAGAACAATTTAGAAAAACTAACATCCATATCTGTCTTCTAAAGAAGTTTGTTAAGGCATGAGTAACCAAAACAATGACTGTCACTTGTTGATCAACAGTACAGTACAAATGATTAATCAAGAAGCTTTATTCATGCTGCTCGAGCAACAAATAAAAAGAGGAACGAGTTGTCAGTTAAAACTGGGTCTAAGGTTTTCAAAAGTGTGGGTTTTTTTAGGGGGGACATGTTGGGAGCTTGGTTTTGGGTTTTGTTTTCCCACTAATAAAAGAACAACGTGGGTTAGAATTTAACATATACATGTATGAAGACTATCTCATGAAGATAGAATTTGGGGTTGGTTGGAATGAATGATTTTAAATTCTGTCATTATTAAATACCTTAAGTAAATTAATTCAGTGGAGCTTTGTCTTATTTGATGTAAACAGTTTGTGTCAGGCTTAGTAGTTCCATAAAAATTATCTTCAATGTTTTAATTTTTGCTCTCAGATCTTTCCTTAGGGGATAAATAAAACTGCAGAAGTTGGGACATCTCAACTATTAGGTCACACTGGTTTATAATAGATTTAATGGGTAAATGCTCCCATATTGATTGTAGTTGTTTGCAAATAATTCCTCTGAATCTCATACCTTTTTTTTTTTTTCTTGTTATTAGGCAAGTCAGTATCAATTGCATCATTAAAAAGCAGAACTTTATGTCAAATCTTTAAACTTTTACAAAAAAGTAGTGTCAAATAAAGAAAAATCTAACCCATACTAATAACATTGCTGTGATTAGATACTAACAAGTTGCTGAGAATTTGTGCGCTCATTTATTCTCTGCTTTCATATATTTTTGTTTTGTATACTGAACTACCAATAACTTTAGAATAAGTGAACGTGTGTCCCCAAGAATGCAAGACATTAGGAGCCTTGAAATTACAGGAAAAGAGGTAGTACCAAAGAAGAGAGCTAGACTGACCAATAAATAATTGATGATACTGTTGTGTAAAAAGCCTAATGAATTTACATTAACTGATAGCATAGAGGAGCTGTCTTTAAAGTGTATATAACACCACCACAAAAATATCTAGTTGTGCTGTAGCCACTGATTCAGAATCAGGTACAGATCTGCAGTACGGATCACTCTGATATCCTACGCTGTGCTGCCATGCATCGAAGTATTAACTATCTTTAAAGGAATAACAATGGAATTGTTTCTTTGCATTTCATATAAGGTTTTGTTGATTGTGTTTCGTTAGTCTAGTTATCTGCCTTTGAGAAATGGTTGTTAATTCTGAATGCAGCTTTTGTGGCACCACTGTAGTTTCCATCACTAAAACGGCCCCTTATTCCCTTTACCATGCCCTCTGGAGGAGAGAGAGGACATGTGATAGCTCCTAATATGTCAATTATTACAATCTGTCTTCAGATGGATCAACTCAGTCTCAGGAGAACTATGCCTCAAGGCCCTGAGCTTTGAACAGCTTATATATTTCTTGAGTTCTAATGGTTTCTTGAAACCTTTAAAACACCTGGAAATAGTGAATTTAGGAACAGGACTTCTATTTTCAGGCAGCCAAACCTATGGCCTTTTTATAGGAGGGAACAATCCTAATTCTGAAACTCCTCTTTGTAAGCCTTTTCTGCTCCTAACTGGAAGAGATCAGAAAAGGTATCACTCATGAAGAAAGACTGTAGACCCCTATTGTGTTCGCTCCAGATAGGATGTTTTTGTAACAAAGAAATAGATATAGAAATTGGGATGAAAATGTTGTTAGAAAATGTATTCCCAGATCAGTGCTCTGCATTTCGGTTATGTCAGTTTGTTCAAAGGCAAAAAGATGAATCTGAGGTTTTGCCTCTTAGTATTGTTTTCATGCAATTATTTCCTGGAGGACAATAGCGAAGGAGCTTTTCAAGTCTTTTAGCATGCATCAGGAACATGCTAATGTGAAAATATTAAGGAATGGAAATTCTTATTTGAGCAGGAAGCATCCGTATAGAAAGGTAAGCAGAAAGCATCTGTATTTTTACAAAGGTAGTCAGATTTGAGTTTGCAGATTTGTTTGTATAACTGGAGTCATATAAATAATGCCAGTGGCAGCTATTGCTGTAATTCTGGAAAAGAGAGTATGGTGCACTGACCTTCAGTGGATACCAGGAGCCCACCAAGTTGTTTTATCACTCCCCCCTCCTCAGGTAGACAAAGAGAAAATACAGTGAAAGGCTCGTGGGCTGAGGTAAGCACAGGGAGAGATCACTCACCAATTACCAGCACAGGCAGAACAGACTCGACTTGGGGAAAACTACCAATCAAATCAGAATAGGATAATGAAAAATAAACCCAAAACTTAAAAACACCTTTCTTTCTTTCTTCCCAGGCTCAACTTTACTCCTGATTATCTGTCTCCTCCCTCTGAGTGATTCAGGGGGACAGAGAATGGGGTTTGTGGCCAGTTCATCATGTTTCTGCTGCTCCTTCCTCCTCACACTCTTCCCCTGTTTCAGCATGGAGTCCCACCCATGGGAGACAGTCCTTCATGAACTCCTCAAACGTGGGTCCTTCCCATTGACTGCAGTTCTTCATGAACTGCTCCAGTTTGGGTGCCTTCCACAGGGTGCAGTCCTTCAGCAACAGACTGGTCCAGTGTGACCAGCAAACCTGCTCCAGCATAGGCATCTCTCTCCATGGAGTCACAGGTCATGCCAGGAGCCTGCTCCAGCACAAGCTCTCCACAGGGTCCCAGCTTCCTTTGGGTCCATCCATGTGTTCTGGTGTGTGGTCCTCCATGGGCTGCAGGTGGCTATCTCCTCCACTGCTAACCTCCGTGGGCTGCAGCCCATGGAATCTCTGCTCTGGCACCTGGAGCACCTTCTCCCCCTCCTTCTACACTGACCTGGGTGCCTTCAGGACTGTGCCTCACATATTCTCACTCCTCGCTCTAGCTGCTATCATGCAGTATTTTTTTTTTTTCCCTTACATATGTTATCCCAGAGGTGCTACCACTGTGTCTGATTGAGCTTGGCCTGGGCCAGCAGTGGGTCCATCCTGGAGCCGGCTGGCACTGGCTCTGTAAACATGGGGGAAGTTTCCAGCAGCTTCCCACAGAAACCACCCCTGTAGCCTCCTGCTACCAAAACCTTGCCATGCACACCCAATACAGAGGAAAATTAGGAAGAGAGAGAAACTGAATCATGATGTTAGATAGTAGTTTCTTTAAGCTTTCTGACAGGTTTAGAAAGATGTTACTTGAAATAAAATAATATACTTGATCTGTAAATTAGTTAGAAAAATGAAAAAAAGAAAACAAGAAACATACCAGCAATGTAATTTTCTTAGCACAAAATCTTTCTTCTCTTTTTTTTTACCCCATTGAGATGCAAAATCAGACACCAAGGGAAAAACTTTGAAGAAATACTGTGGGTGCTTCACAGAACACTTCTGTGTTAGAAGAGGTTTTCTGCCAGTTGTAAATGATTGCAATATATTAGTCCTGTTCCTAGCATATTTATTATTGGGTGAATTTCAATAAACAGGAAGAAAATAATGCTGCTAACAGTCTGTACAACCTTACCTTTAGAAAAAATTACATTCAGAGTTTTAACTTGAGAACTATGTAGTCATGCACCTGAACCAGATTAGTAATGATTATAAAGGTTCAGAAGAGAAATAAAATCAAAACTATAAACTCAGAAAAGGGGGTTTGCTTGACAAGTTAAAAATCTAGCACCATGGAATACTTAAATAGTAATTTACTCAATGTACTGTTATGACTCCTGAAGACTTGCTATAGTCCAGTGGTTAAGTGATGTGCATATTCAAAACTAGAGTTTTTTTCTCCCTTCAGATCAGAAGAGATTTATCTGCATAACTACTATTAGCTGTAATGGGAATTGCACAAGTCACCGCTGCCAGAATTATGTGTTTTAATAGGCATCATATTAGAATCTTTCTTAAATCATAAAGAAATAATAAACCTTTACAAATATTTTTTCTAAAAACTTCATACCAGTCCAGTCAAAAATGAATTTCCCTAAGCAGCTTTTTTTTTCTTTCTTTTTGGTCTGACAGCCTTTGGCACTGTCGGGTTTAACCCCAGCCAAATTCTCACACCAAGCACAAAACACACCATTGTACCAACTGCTAAGAAGAAAATTAACTCTATCCCAGCCAAAACCAGGACAGACATTTTCCCTATTTTTGTTTCTGCATTCAGAAGAGAAACATATTGATAATACACTTTTGAACTTGTACTTTACTTTCATCATTGTCATTTCACAGTCATAAATTAAAGAGGAATGTCAGATACAGGTATCTGTTATTTTAAACTGCATATTTTATCACAATTTAATATTTTTAAATAAGTAATCTCTTCCACTCTGACTCAGGCGTCATTTTCCTAAGACTTATGCTTATACTACAGATAATAGAGACAGAAACATATAGAGTTTATAAACATTAAGACTTTTTGGGCTTATTTATGTGCTGCCTTAAAGAAAAGTGGATATCATTTGAGTTTGACAAATGGGAGAAAAACCAGGACAGAAATGAATAGAAAGCGATATAGATAGAAATAAAAAAATAATGAGTATGAGAAATATTTTTACTGTCTTAGACAAGATCCGTCACCTGTCATGGATTATGATTGAACTGTAAGCTTTATTCTGATATAGAGTTAAGGTTGCCATCGGTTTAGAAAGCCTGATCGTGACACTTAAGAAGCATCAGTTCTATCACAGTGTCAATTGACCCAGAGCTCATGTCTGTTCTCTCATGGTTCAACTAAACCTTAAAATTATTTTTGTTTAATTCTACTTTCCCACAACTTTTTGTAATTCTCTTATATTCTTTCTTTGCATTTTTTCCCCTTATTGATATAAGCTACAAAACAACTATTATAATATGTCAGTGGGGACAGATTCCTATTAGCAAATGATCAATACAGATATGACTTTAGGTGAGAAGAGATCACCCTGCCAGTACTGATTACTTTCTATTACTTGTTCCTATTCTGTCTTGAGATGTCACAGGAGGATAAGTGTGGGGAAAGAATTACATTTTTGAACAGAGCAATAAAAGAATGAGGAAGATACAAATGCTCTTGAAAGAGGTATTTTTGATCATTTCTTCCAGATGTCAGGGACAGGATGGAGTGTGTCTGATGGATATATCTTTTGGTCCTCTACTAAGTTGACCTCTAGGGATCTATTTTCTAGGCAAAAAATTATAATAGACAAACAAATTCTCCAATCAAAACTAAAACTAAGACTACTAAAAAAACATTGTTAGAGAGTATGAAACAGGAAATTAATCTGAAAAGTGTTTTCAGTATTTACACAAACCAAAGGTGTCCAATATGCTGTCCTTCAGTCTTTATTACACCATGTATTTTGTACATATATCTATCTATATATATATATATCTATATATATCTACAGAGAGAGAGAGAGAGAGAACTTCAACACGCAGTTGAAGAGTTGAAGATGGTGCTTTATTTCCCTTGAGCTGACTGTTTATGTAAGAATATGTGGAATGTAAAGAATAGGTGGATACCTGGAACATAAAGCATACCGCATACCTGGTTTGGGAAGAAATCTAACTAAAATTTGTCAAACATAATAAATAATTAGAAGGTAATAAAAGTAATAAATTAAATATGTAAATACACAAAGTCTAATGAACAGAAGGTGACAGAAACAATAACAAGTACCACAAGGCCCAGGCCAGTCACTGATGAGCCACTGAAGGAATTCCATTGTATCTGATAAGAAGAGGTCAGACCAGATCATGGATCTCATGAATGGGAGCAGACTTCTTATAGGATATTTGAGAGATCTTGTGGGATTGTGTAAAATGAATAATGGGATGTTTTAAGGGGTCATTGGAATGTGAAAAACCTACCATCGAATGTTTAGGGGAAATAAAAAAGGTGGGAAAATGAGGGAACAAAGTGGATTGGGGAATAACAAGTGGGAAAGTGAAGAAGAAGGGAGATAAGAGGCTGGTCTTGAACAAACGAGCTGATGGTCAGGACACTAGTCTAGCCCATCTCCATTCCTGACTATCACAGCCTACCATGTCTTACTAAATTCTGTTCTCGTCTATTTTCTGTATGACCTTACTCTCTATTATGGAGGTGGAGGGCAGGCAGAGGGAGGAACATGATTCATTGGCAAACTCAAGATGGATTAGCCAGTGACTAGGAGGAGGCCAGAATCTGAAAAGGTCTAAAGCTGAAACTGAAGACAAGATATTGGAGCCTAGGATCTGGCCATGGATTCAGGTCTGGTCAAGGATTTGAGGCACTCATGGCTATACATGAACTTGTGGATCACAAGCATGAGCCTAAGTCCACGTTTACTAGTGAATTCCAATCAGGTCAGCTGAGAGGAGGAACATGATTGGTCCTGTATCTCCAACTTCAGAATGACGGCCTAAGTCTTGCTGCTACCCACACCTATCAATGGGAAGAGTACCACCAGAGGAATAACCCCAGGCACCAGTACAGCCTGCAAGCCAACAGGCTCGAAAGTGGTTTGCAGAAGGAGCTAAACCACTTTAAGCCAGCAATGTGCCTTTGCAGCAAAGGCAGCAAGCAACCGCTTGGACTGCATTAGGAAAGGCATTACCAGGAAAGATATGATCCTTCTTCTCTACTCAGCACTGGTGAGGCCACATCTGGAGTGCTGGGTCCAGTTCTGGGTTCCCCCTTGCAAAGGACATGTGAACACACTAGAGACAGTCCTGTGAAGGGTCATGATTAAGGGACTGGAGCATCTCTCAGACGAGTGAGTGGGACTGTTCAGTCTGAGGAATAGAGGACTCAGGTGCATAATAATACCTGATCAGAAGAAGGTTTTTGTCAGTGGCACTCAGTGGAATAGTCAATGGGCACGAACTGAAAAACAAGAAATTCCATTTAAACACCTGTGGTGGGCTGACTTTCCAGATACCCACCCAACCAATCTCTTTCCTCATATTCAAAAGGACAATAGTAAATAAGATGACATAAAGCTTATCGGTGGCATTGAAGACAGGGGAATCAGTTACCAATTACACGGGTAAAACAGTCTTGGCTTAGGGAAAATTAATTTCATTTTTCAGTGAGGAATAAAGACAAAATTAAAACAACACCTTCCCGCCATTTTTCTCCCAAGTTCAACTCCAATACTTCATTTGCAACTCTTCTACCCACCATGGAGAACCTGCTCCAGCATGAGCTCTCCATGGGCTGCAATACCTTCAGGAAATACTCACCTGCTATGCTGTGGGGTCCTCCGCAGGCTGAGGTGTGGATATCTGCCTTGGCGTGGTCTTCTCTACAGGCTGCAGGGCAATCTGTGCCAGTGTCCGGAGCACCTCCTCCCCTTCTTCCTTGCCTTACCTTGAGGTTCACAGAATTGTTTCTTAATTGTATCTTATGCTTTCCCCCCGCTCCCCCCACCCCCACCCCCACCCTCACCCCCCCACAATTCTCAGTGCCTGTACGGTAATTTTCCTTTTCTTGAATGCATTTCCCTAGGGTGCCACCACCTTGGCTGAGTCCC
>JAVJGJ010000014.1:41092296-41108198 GCA_035590215.1 Microhierax caerulescens
TTTTCCTTTTCTTGAATGCATTTCCCCAGGGTGCCACCACCTTGGCTGAGTCCCTCAGCTGTGACCTGCAGTGGGCCCAGTGGAGCCGGCTGGAACCAGCCGTGTCTGGCACAGGGCAGCCACGGCCTCTTCTCACAGAAGCCACCCCTGTAGCCTCCGTAAGGACCAAGAACTTGCCACCTACACCCAGCACAGCGCAAGGAAATGCAGTTGGTTTTGGGTTTATAACATCTGTGATCAAACACGGGGGTATGTTTCCCAGAGAAGTTGTGGAGTCTCCATCCTTGTAGATATTTAAAATCTGACTAGACATGGTCATGGGAAACTAATCTGATTTTGTGCTGAGCGGCAGATTGGACTAGATTTCCAGAGGCCCCTTTTGACATTAGCCAGTCTGTTATTATATGATTATGTGATGTGGACCATAGAAAACATATTAATGATTTGCAGAATTGTTGGTCAGCCACTTCTAAATGATATTAAATCAGTTCAAGTTTATTCAGTGACCACAGTAATACTACAAACAAAATACAAAACATAACACAAGGAAAAGGAAGAAGTTGGGGAACTCTTGAGTGAGGTTTCCAATGACACTGCTAACATTTTTGGTTAAAACATGAAGAGCTATTGAACTGCAAAAAGGGTCTTTTTAAACCTTCTTAATTCCTTAATTTTGTCTACTGTTTTTCTCTAGTGGAAGCTCTGAGGAATTTAGCTCATGAGAAACTTAGTTCAAAGCTTTGAAGATTTCTGATGTATTTACAATCCTGGGATTTGACACTGGTTGACTCAGGGTTTTTATGTTTCCTTCTTCTTGGTGCAGAGACCTTGGAACACTTCTCTGCATTGAATTAAACTCACCTAGTATTAGATGTCTGGCTGCTCTGGTTTTGGCTGGGATAGAGTAAATTTTTTTCATTCTAGCGAGCATGGGACTACGTTTTGCATTTGTGCTGGAGACAGTGTTAATAACACAGGGATGTTTTCATTATTGCTGAGCAGGGCTCACAGAGAGCCAAACCCTTTTCTGCTTCTCACCCCACCCCCACCAGTGAGTAGGTTGGAGGTGCACAATAAAGCTGGGAGGGGACACTGCTGGGACAGTTCAACCCAACTGACCAAAGGGACATATGATGTCATATCACACCACAGTCAGCATATAAAGCTGGGGGAAGAAGAAGAAAATGGAGGATTTTCGGAGTGATAGCATTTGTCTTCCCAAGAAACCATTCCGTGTGATGGAGCCCTGCTTGCCCAGAGATGGTTGAATACCTGCCTGCTGATGGGAAGTAGTGAGAGTATTCCTTGGTTTTCTTTGCCTGCATGCATGGCTTTACCTATTCATCTGCCTTTATCTCAGCCACAAGATTTCTCACTTTTACTCTCCTGATTCTTTCCCCCATCTCTCTGGGTGAGGAGTGAGCAAGATGCTGTCTGGTGCTTCATTGCCAGCTGGCAATGGCTCATGACACCATCCAGTACTTAAAGCAGGCTTTTAAGAAACGCAGAGAAAGAATTTCTAGCAAGGCCTGTAGTGACAGGAGAAGAGGTAATGGTTTTAAACTGAAGAAGTAGATTTAGATTGGACATAAAGAAGAACATTTTTTTACAATGAGGGTGGTGAGATGCTGGACCAGGTTTCCCAGAGAAGTTGCGAATGCCTCATCATTGGAAGTATTCAAGGTCAGATTAGACAGCACTTCTATCAACCTGATCTATTAGTGTATTTCCCTGCCCATGGCAGGGGAGTTAGACTGGGTGATCTTTAAAATTTCCTTCCAACCCAAACCATTCCATGGGCTTATGATTCTATCATTCCATGACTATGATTTTTACGATTCTATGATTCTGCAGTTATGGTTCCTGTTAACTACAATTCCTTGAGTTGTATGGGTATATATTTCTTTTTGACTTCAGTCAAATTTCCTTGGCCAGATTATTCACTTAGTACTAAGCCCATATTTAGTTCAGGATTGGGAGTCCCATAGAAAAATATTCAGATGTTTTTATTCTGGTGACTTTGAATCACTGAATTCTTTATCTGGATATGGATTATCTACTCCTTTCTAAGACATCCATTTGAATGTTCATAAAGTCTCCTATAAGTCACTGGGGTTTGGCTGAGCAAGAAACATAGAAATTTTTATTTTTATAGTTCATGGAATACACTAGTATCTCTTATTTTATTTCAATATACTGAATAAAATCAGAAAGTATAAAGTTTGCAGTTCTTTGTTTCTAAAACAGAGAGAAAAGAAAACTGAATTCTGCAGATTGAAATATATTGATTATATAGAATGGCAAGGATAAGATGAACATTAAGTTTTTCAAAGCAACTTATAGCACTACAATGTTTTTAGTCCTCTTTTTAGATTGCAGCACAGTAACTATCTAAGGAAAAGAAGTCAACAATTACTATTGCTAATCTGGTTTCCATTTTGTATCTGATCTGTTTCTGCATATGTATAAAAGAAGAAGCAATTTGGTGTTGCAGAGAAAATAAATATCTAAATAGTCTGAGCCAAAGATGAACACCAAAATGACAACTCTTCAAACTCTTCAGTATCACTTAATGTCATTTATGCTTTAGTAAGAACTTTACGTGAAAAGTGAGAGAAATTACTTTCTAGTTTTAGTTTAGTCGTTGGAAATAAATTACTTGTAAGTGGAGTTATCCTTATGCATGTGTATAAATCAAATAAAGGAAATTATGTCTGTAATTCTCACAAGCCTGTATTCTTCATTGATAAGAACAAGTTTCATCAATGGAAATTTAAGTGTAGCACAGTTAATGTTTCAGAGATGACCTTATAGCACTTGAGTTTGATAACCACAGAAAACTTGAGCTGCAAATAAAAGCTCTTTTTTTCCCCTGAAATATTCTCAAGAATCATGATTGATACATTTAATAAACAAAGAGAAACATTTTGTGATTCTATGTACCTGATAATATGTGGAAAATACTTTTTTTTTTTCTTCATAGCTAGTCTTCCTTTTTTTTTTTTTTTTTTTTTTTTCTCCTTGGTGAAAAACTCATAAATGAGACAACAATCAAGTTACTTGCTGTCATCACAGTATTTCCAGAAGGATTCAGTTCAGTACCTGCACAGTTTAATTTTATCATTCACTTTAAATGGCAAGGGTAACAAATGCTAATATCACTTAGAGAGAGAGGAAGAGTCTGTGAGCTGTCATTGTCACTTTGGAACAGAGATTTATGTTTTTAAATCAAGCTGTCTCTGAATTATCTGTGCTTTTTAGTTTAGTGTTTTGACTTTGTCCTGCTTTCAGCTGGCACAGAGTTAGTTTTCTCCTTAGTAGCTGGTGCAGGGCTGTGTTTTGGACTTGGTGTGAGAACAATGTTGATAACACACGGATGTTTTCAGCTGTTGCTGGGTCATGTTTATAACAAGTCAAGGACTTTCCAGTTTCTCAGGCCCTGCCAGTGAGAGGGCTGGAGGGGCACGGGGAATTGGGAGGGGACACAGCCAGGACAGCTGACCCCAACTAGCCAAAGGGATATTCCATACCATATGGTGTCATGCTGAGTATATGAACTGGGGGAAGAAGATGGAAGTGGGGGACATTTGCCGTTATGGTGTTTGTCTTCCTGAGTAACGGTTACACGTGCTGGAGCCCGGCTCTCCTGGGGATGGCTGAGCACCTGCCTGCCCATGGGCAGTGGTGAATGGATTCCTTGTTTTGCTTTGCTTGCACGTGCAGCTTTTAATTTGCCTATTACATTGTTTTTACCTCAACCCTGGAGTTTTACATTCCTTTCTGATCCACCTCCCCATCACTCTGGATGAGGGGGAGGGAGCTAGCGGCTGCGTGGTTTCTGGTTGCTGGCTGGGGTGAAACCACAACAGACTTCCCCTCCCAGTTGATATAAAACATGTATTTATAATAACAAGCTTAAAAATCTGCTGAGGTTTCATGACCTCAGAATTTTTAAAAGCAACACTTCTCAGAAGAGCATAAGGCAGAGGCAGAGATGCCTATACAAATCACAGAATCACGGAATCGTTTAGGTTGAAAAAGACCTTTGAGATTTTAAAGTCCAACTGTTCAAATGTCTCATGTTTAGACTTTTCAGGGGAAAATCCTTTATCAGAACACATCTACTGAAGTATTTTTGTGACTTTTTTAAAAAATTAAGTTTATTAATTTAAAAGCAAGGTCAATATACAGAACACAGTAATGATCTAATCCAGAAGAAAAGTTATTTTCTATTCACAAGACTTTCATTGACTTGATTCAGTCTTTGTTTTCTGGATTTTTGTAAGAACATAAAAGGTAAAACATACAAGGTGGGAACTTCATTATCCATAGGAAACCAGTTCTTTATTAAAATGTATTTTATACATTTTTATAATGTAAGTTGTTATAAACTTAAGTTATATAAGTAACACTTGTTTATGTGTCCCTCTGGAATTTCTTAAGTCTGTTAAATTAATGTTCAGGTGATTTTTCCAGCAGTTGCTGATTTCTGTCACATTAAAGCAAGTCTAGACTGTAACATGTCTGCATGCACTTACACAGATTTAGCAAAAATCATCCTCTATCTGGCTTTAATATCTGGTATTCTTTTCCTGCTAAAATAAATTTCAAAGAATGCATACAAGATTTTCTAAGTGGCTGTAAGATTTTCTGTTTACTTTGTAGAAAACATTTAAGAGAACTCGACATGTAAATTGTAAATCTACTGCAAATGACAGTTTGCAAAGACAGCACCATCTGATGAAGAGTTAGACAATAACAGATACGTCTACTTATAGAACAAGACACACTGTGACATGGACTTATTTCAAGGATACAGACTTGCAAGGTATTTATCTTACAAGAACACAATTGTAAAATATAAAGATGTTTTGGTTATGAAAGTGAAATACTGAAATACATTGTTGGTGGTAATATGAGGCAGAAATCACAACTGATAAGAATAGTAAGACATTTCATACTTTTCAAAATTAAATCTACTCTCATAATTACAGTCTTTCAAAAGCTGCCCACAGGGAAGTGTTAAAAGAGATTGAAACTTAAATCTTTGTTAATGTCTACAGCTTCCTTTTTTGCACATCTCCCTTCCATATTTATTCAGCTGTGAAATTGTCCTGGTTAACAACAGCAATTGTTTTTCTTGTTTCTACATTCCCAGGGATACCTTTTTTAAAAAAAATATTTCAAATAAGAAGTCACTTCTCTGGATTAGCACTAAAAGATTTACCTATAGCATTTGTTATTTCTTTAGACTACAGTATGAAAAATTGTCAATTTGAGGTTGCTTGGAATATGATGACTTGAACACTAAAGAACATTTTATGAGCAGAGAAACACTCATTAACTAATTCACAAACAGGATTTCGGAATACTATACTTTGAGGTACACATTCAAATAATATATATAATAAATGATACTGTAACAATCCACCTACAACAGTGAAATCAATCAATCAGTGGAACCTGCCACCAAGAGTTATACTGGATTGTGTGCTATATCTTTTAAGATTAGGAATTATATCTGTATTGAATCACCTCAGAAATTTTCCACACAATCTTACAGCCATTTGTTAAAAAGAATTATTTCTTTCCCAAAACATTTTCACCAAATCCTGTGAAGATTCTTCATGAAGCTTTCTTTGAACAAATGGTGACCTGTCTCAGACTTTAGGAATAACATATATCTTACCTGAACCTGAAAGTTTATAACCAGCCTCTCCAGACGTATGTCAGCAGATTACCTCAGACTCTATGACCATGAAGAGATGATTTCAGAGCCAACAACTCTGGGATGTCTATAGAGCCAAGTATTTGAAAGTTCTTTGTCTAACAAGGCTTGGATTCATGTGACCAAGGGTCTAATGAGAAGCAGCAGATAAGGATGAAAGTCACTGTTAAAAAAATGGCATTTGTTTTGGTTTCACTGATCCTATAGAGTATTTGCTGAACAAAAATGTTAATGACATCAATATCACAGAGCAGCTGAAAGTCCATAGGACTGCTTTTATAGTGGAGAAACTACTGCATGTTTGTTTTTCCAAAACAGAGTTTACTCAGGTTTTTGGTGTTTGGTTTGTTTGTTTGGGTTGTTTTTTTTTTAATCTGATACAAAATTAAAACCTACATTAAAAAAATTAACATTCATCTTTTAAATAGCTTGACTTCTGCTTCAATCACTTTTTCTTGGAAAAGAAATGGTTCAAATCACATAACTATCCTGTTCCTTGCTATACAATGATACGTTCTGCTTATGAGATACCTTCTCAGAGTCTCCCTAAGAAATATGCTTAGGGTGGAAGAACATGCAAGGAGCAAATGTGTAGCACACAGACAGCACAATTTAAAGAAGAGTGAAAGATACTATTCATTAAGGCATCCTGAAGAAGCTGTTATGGCCAAATTAAGGAATGTGCTTTTATATTATAAAGAATCATTCTAGTCTGGCAAAAGCACCAAACTATCTGCATTGGCTCTGGCTGAGATGGAGCTAACTTTCCCCATAGCACCCCTTAGAGGGCTCTGCTTTGTACTGGTAGCTAGAAAGGTGCTGAAAAGACACCAGTGTTCTGGCTGTTACTGAGCAGGACCTGCACAGCATCAAGGATGTCTCTCCAACCCACCTCCTCTCCACCCTTTGCTGTAACAAGAAGGCTGAGAGTGGGCAAGAGGATGGGAGGGGACGTAGCTGGGGCATAGGTGACCCAAACTGACCAAAGGGTATTCCATGTCATAGAATCATAAAATCCTAAATTCATTTAGGTTGAAAAAAACCTTTAAGATCATCAAGTCAACCCATAAATATGACACTACCCAGTCCACCACTGTCATATGAAATCAAGCTCAGCAGTAAAGGATAAGAGAAAAGAGGAGGAAGGGGGACATTTGTTATTTAGTTGTTTGTCTTCTGAAACAACAGCTATATGTACTGAGGCCCAGCTTCCGAGGAAGTGCTTGGACATTGCCTGATGACAGGAACTAGACATAAACCTTTTTGCTTTGCTTGACTTCCACGGGGCTTTTGCTTTTTTTCATTAAACTGTCTGTGTCTTGACACACAAGTTTACGATTTTTTCTCCCCCATTACTCTGAAGAGGGGGAGTGAAAGATCGGCTTGGTGAGCACCTGGTGGCCAGCTGAGGTTAACCCACCACATTGTTTCCTCATTCCTCCCTGTTGCTTCTTTCTCAAGGAATGCTCTAACCCCACAGATTTTGTGGGCTTGCTATGAGATATACTAGGTGAATTCCTTCTGACTTTAACATTTATGGCTCCTTCAAAATTAATTTTTGTTCTTAGAAATTCAATCCCTTCCATCTAACAAGCTGAGCAAAGCTGCTCTTATCGGAATAACTCAATGCATCCTTTCTCATTAGAAGTGGTTACAAAGTAAGGAAAAAATCATGTCTAAATGGTGTAATGGAGGAAACAGATTTGGATGAAGAAAAGGAATGAGGAGAAAGGATTTTCTATGGCTTTTATATTGTTTTTCCCACAATTTCACAATTTCATTTTCTCTCTGTCATGTTTTTCTAATTCTTTTTAGGGCTTCACATTTTTTTCTTTTTTTTGCTTGAGAGACTGAAAAACAAAGACAGTATCTGGTTTTTACTACCGAACAGCTTGGAAATTTTCAGTAGAAGAACTAGTAGTAGGAGAAAGAGAAGGTGTTATTACAGCTAATCAGAATAAGGAGTTTCACATGTTTACAGTACAAATGTTTTTAAAATAACTAGTCAGTGATTCTTTTCATAGATTTTTAAAAAATGCACCTTTCTATTGTTCTTAATTGTTATGTAAATCTGTGAACAAACGCTGTCAAGTTAATCAGCTGTACTGGTATACTAAATGGTTAAAAATAAATACTTATCTTCTGATTGTGCTGTTCAGGCCCCATAATCAAGCTGAATGAAAAAGGACAGAATAGCCACTCATTCTTGATTCTTGTTTCATCCTTACTATATGGTTTTGGCTAGACAAAATCTTTGCATTTTGATTGCTTGAAAAAAAAAAGTCAGTATGAAGTATGAAAATTTGATGCAATCTAGAGGAATAACTAAATGCTTATTTGTCTACATAGCTAATGAAAGCATATTTGTTATTTTACTCTGTGCGTGTGTGTGTGTGTGTGTGTATTTATATATATGCCTATTTTTATATGTATATATGTATAAAAAACAGGAGAAATCCTAGTACAATGGAGAAAATCCTTGCAGCAATGATTTTATTAGTATCTTACCATAATTACAATATTAATTTCAGTAATGCTGAATTAACTTAAGTCCTTCAGGATGAGAAGGGTTGGTTTCTGTAATGCACTATCAGATATATGTCCCCTCCATGATCCCATGCAAACAGCCAAAATGCTAACAATGAAAATATCAATTAAAATATTTAAATTAGTCTTGCAAAGATAAAGCCTTAGGCTAAAGCTCAGAAATAAATTTGGGTTTTGGCTGTGTTAGAACAACTGCAATTTTATACAAGTTACAAAATAATAAAAGTGAAAATGTCTTGTTATCAAGCAATTTAAAATTAACTAATTTTTTTTCTTGTTTTGGAGGGGGTGCTTATCATCCCAAGAGGAATTTGGAAAGCACTCTTAGGTCCCAAGTTTCCAACACTGTATGCAGAATAAGACATTCAGATGAAGATTGAATTTCACATTCAAAGTTAAGAATTTGGGTCTATCCTTCTCAATATTAAAAACAAATCACCTCAGGTTGTAAATTAGAATGAATCTGACACTTGGCTTAATATAGTAAAAGTCAGGCTGATCACGGAAATAGATCAGGCAGTAAATCTGTTCCTCCCTTTACCATTAATTTAAGCTGTATACATTTATATTTAGCCTAAAAAAGCTATAAGCCATGTTGACAATTTTGTAAATGTAGGCTTAGTTTTGATGATGACATTATTTCTTTGTGCTAAGTTATAATGGCAATCCAGTGGAAACCTGAATAAATAGGTAGGAATTGAAATTCAAAAATTTAAACCAGGTCTACTTTTCGAGAAAGGGAGTAAGTAATATCACCAGGATACAAAAAAAACCAACAAACAAACAAACAGAAAAAAAAAAAGCAAAAGGATATCAGATGTCGAGATACATTATTTTATTGCTAATCATGGAGGAGGCTGGAGACATTAAAATCTTTACAAGCAGAAAAAAAAGGCAGGGTTCATGAGGGAAACATGCTTTACCTAACGGCCAATGTTCAAATGTCAAAGTATTTTGACTGAAGCCTTTTTAAAGATTCATAAATTTGTGCATTGTAAATATGCAAACAGAGGGAAAAAATGAAGTTTGAAAAAAAAAGAGATAGAAGGAAAGGGCAAAGACAATAACAAAGGTGAGAAAGTGGGAGAATAGTTTATCTGCAGTGGTAGTTAAATGTTTTTCTGTTTTGAACACAAGCTATATAAGATAGCTGAATTATTTCTTCCCAGTAAACTATTTCTTCCATACCCAATCACTAATTTTTCATTTATAAGATGCTTGTGAACTATGTTGACAATTAATTGAATGATGATATAACACTAATGACAAGATTAAGGGTCACATATTGACTCCTGAATCTCACTTAATTGAAGAAGAGGGAAATAAAAAAGGCATTTGCCTTTTCATACAAGCTGATGATCATCCTATTTTTCCAGTTTTTCCTCTCATTTTGCCAGCAGCCTTCCTTAAAAATATGTACCTTATTATTTCACTTTTATCCCAACAAATATACTGCATTGTAAATGTTTCCAAATGAGATTATTTTCTCTCTGCTAAGGATATAGAGCTTGTAGGTTTACAGCTGAGAGGCACATGGTGCCCATATGGGAGAAGCTTGTCTAGCTACAGTGGAATTTTTTGTGTCTATTTCATGGATCTTTCACAAAAGAAAGAACTTTTTCATAGCTGCAGAGACTTTTCTTTTGTAATAAAGAACTGTTGGGAAATGCTGGTAACTTTACATGCTTCAGTAATCATTTTTTTTTTCAAATGCATTACAAAATCTATTTTTCATTTAGAAAAATCTGACATTCTCTGCTTCTCAAATTTGTAAAAAGCTTTTGAAGTGGCATTCATGATTCCAGCAGATGCTATTCAATGTATATGTAAATGTATAAAAGTATAGTTTCTGTTTTGATTTCTGCATAATTTTATTTCACATTTGTTGCAGACAGTAATTGAAATTTGATTATATGAAATAAAAAAGTAAAATACCACGTATACAATTAAAATATCTTTTTTTCTTGTTACTTAAAGAACCAAAGTAAAATAAGCTTCTAATTTTAACATGCAGGGTACTAAGATATTAAAGGTGGCTGGTATGAGTTTTCAAGAGAATATAATATAATATACTTTTCAAGATTTTGTCAGGTCAAAACAGAGTTTTTTTGTTTTCTTCATTCCATGCATATAATTTCAATACATGAGAAAAAGAGTAGAAAAAAGGAAGATGAGGTCCTGAGTCTGGGTGGTTTTGACCATGTCTTCAGAGTACAAGGGTAGAGAATACCTGGTGTTCCTCCCTGGAATGGGGCCAGGAACAGTACTGAGGATGCCCCATGTAGGATTTGTGCTCTGATACAGGTGCTGTAGTGCCACATGGAAGAGATGTCAGAAATGGATGAGCGAGCTTTGCTGCACTCGGCATGAGAACAGAAGTTAAGCAGCATCTCCAAAAAGAGCAAAGGCAATGGCATGAGCCCCATAATAGTGGGAAGGAAGGCATGGCCCAGAAAACAAAAAAAAAAAACCCAGAAAGATAAAAGCTCTCAAGTGGGTGGCAGCTGGAAAATATTGCTTCTTAGAGCAAACGAAAGGTTTGCTCTCCACTTGTAACTGATAAGAGAACAGATTCAGGACTCTTGAAACTGAGAAGGAGGAACACTCAAGGGACAGACTTTTTTTTCTGTTTTTTGGTTGGTTTTTTTTTTAATACAGTATTTTCAGTCAAGGGAGAAGACTATGGCAAGAGCATTCATATGCAGTGAACCGACACCTGGCTGCATTACAATTTGGCCTATTCAATAATGGTGCATAATTTGATGAAGGAAAACTACTGGCAAGAAATGAAAATACAGCTGATAAAAACAAGGAGTAGCAAAATTATTAACCTAGTAAGAGCTTTAACATAACCTGACAGGGTGGTGGGCATCTAGGTTCAGAAGTCATTAAGGAAGAGCCACAGAAGAGGAGATTCTCCTGGAACAAGGGACACTCACGTTCCCTCTCAGAAGAGGGGATGTTCAGAAGCTTTTCTCAAGCATCTGTACATTAACACAAATTACTCTATTGAAGTAAACAGGAGGAACTGGAAATTCTTGTACTTAGAGGTTTTTTATGATAGCACAACAGGAACACGTGAATGAGTATAGACTGTTAAAGACTGATAAAGAGAGAACAGGGAGAGTTTCACTGTGTAAAACAGCTCCCTGGCTCTGCAGAGCTCCAGCATGAAGCCAGAGACATATTTTCTGTATCTGTAGATAGAGATCTGAAGACACTATGGTCAGAAAGCTGGTTTTGATCAGCTGACAGAGGATGAGCTCAAGAAGTCTGGAAATTTTGGCAGAAAGCCTATTTGACTAAGAAACATTTTTGTGAACTAAAATATAGAAAGGAAGCATTCAGGAAATGAACAGACAGCAGCGGTGGAATCTAAAACATGTGTACATCATCTCTAAGCCTTTTAATTTTTTATGAGTGTTTGATCATTTAGTTCACCTGAGGGTGTTGAAAGAACTGACAATGAAACTGGACTACTGCTGTCATTCATTTATGAAAAAAAATCCCATACTCTACAGGCATTGTTTCCAACAACACAGAAAATTAATCATTCTGTATCTACTTTAAAGAGGAAGGACTGAAAAACTTGAAGGCCATTCAGCCTCACCTCAGTCCTTCGAAAGATCATGAAGCATGTCCTTTCAAAATCCATTCCCAAATGAATGATGGACAGGAAGGTAATAAAATTTACAAAGGCCAACCTTACTTGACCAAACTGAATGTCTTCTACTCTTAAATGATGGGCTACAAGGAGAAAGAGGCAGCAGAAGGCCTAGTTCAACTTCGGGAAGGCTTTTGAGACCATTTCCTACATCAGTCTCATGGAAACTGAGGAAGTATGGGCTGGAGATGAAATTTAGCTCAGTGATATATTTATAGGACTGTGCCTTAAAACATAGAAGACTTATTTCTGGATAGGCAACTGCAGAATGAGTGGGATTCTCCAGGGTTACACTAGATGCCTATGTGTGTACAACTGAATCAAGCTAATTGGACATAAACAACAAAAATTAAGATGAATCCCACTCTTCCTCAATGTTTCAGAACAACCTTTAATAAGAAACAAACAAAATGAGACAGAAATACAAAGTTTTGAAGGCTAACGCTAGGACTCAAATAGCATGTATCACATAATTTTGCATTGTGGAAATTAATGCATTTTTAAATTTTGTTACAATTTCTCTGGCAAAGCTCTCAAACTGTCATTTTCCATTGCTTTAGCAAGGCAGAATATCCTCTTATTTTATATTAGGAAAGAATAAGAAATAAAACAAAATAGTGGAGGGATGTTAATGAGGCAGTTTCAATGAGTCAGACTCAACTGAATTTGAAAGGAATTGTTTCTCTGAAGTTCACTTTTCTTTATTGGTTTTCACTTCTGTGTTACTGAGGCTCTTCTTTCTGGCTTCTTATTCATAAACAGTACAGATTTGTGTTTGCATCTACAAGTTGTTAGTCAATACCTATATTTGTAGAATTACACCTTTTTGTTACAAAAATCCTTGAAACCTATATAAACATCAGGGAGCCACCATTCTTCCAGTAATACAAGCAAGAATAATGGAATGAGTAAAATGATTATCATAATCTCTCTTGGCTTTAAAGTCCACCTGCTTAATCATGATCTGACTATTTTTCAGCCAGGGAACTGAGAAAAAGGAGTTCTCCAGAATAGCTACACAAGTCACACCCAGTTTTAATAGCACTGAATTTTAGAGGTTTCCTGGAAGCACTTACATGTCCTGCTATATGCTCCAATATCCTGTTTAACATTATTTTATACTTCTCTAAAATTTGTTTACTGTCAGTTAAATGATAGTTCAATGTCTTCCTTACATGTGTTTCATGCAATGTCAGCTGAACACACTCAGTTTTATATTTTAGAGCTTAGCCAGACACTATGTCGCTAGTTCATCAGAGAAATAAGCCAGCTATCTCCACTTAGCTGATGTTTGCTTATTGATTCTGCCTAAGAGTTACTAGTCTCTATGTGTTATTTGAAAAATATATGAATATGTTTAACCAAGATTTAATGTGCCTTATGCATCAAAATGGATAGAAAGGTAGAAAAAATTCTCTTATCTTTTTAATTCTCACCGGGAAAAATCTCAAATGATAAGATTATAATAAAAAGGGAGCTGAAAGAAACAACAGATCATTTGTTATATCTCTCTGTCTCAAGGTAGCATCAGTTATTCTGAATCACTGTTATGATGGGAAGGAAACCACTTGCTGACTACCATGTCACACCCTACCTGCACAGCTTTGCCTTTTGTAATAACCATCAGAAAATAAAGTCCTCAACTTTGGTGCTCTCAGATCTCTTGTACTGTTTTAAGAGCCAACATTACTCATGCCTCCGCATTAACAGCCAACAGGTTGCCTTTTTTGTTGCCTCCAACAGCTAGTCTGATAGCATCCTGCCACTCTGTACGCTAGGTTCTAAGCATCTTTTAGTTATTCATTACTTCAGCAGAGAGAAGTCTCCTGCTGTCTCTATCTGCAGGCAAGCACAAACACAAGCCTCAGTATACTTTGCTACTGCACCTCTTTCCTTTTAAAAGACACGCTGAATTTTCTGCTTTTTGAATCAATTAATGCTGTGCTTCAGCTGTATCTTTCACTGAAAATCCAGTTCCCTGTTCTTCGTCTGCAACAGACTGGATGCGGTTTTGCTTGTAGAAGTTTATGGTGAAGAAGCAAATATTAATTTCAAATCTGAAAAAAATTATTTGATGAAGCTTATCTAACTAGAGAAAAACACGTTAACTGAAAATGGAAACACTTTTTGGCTTAAAAAAAAAATTTTTGCATATTTTGGTTTTTTACATTTATAATGTCCTTTGAAATTTCCCCATGGAAAATAACATCACTTTTCAAGATCCATTTGTGTTTATTTGAATATGTCAACGTGGCCTCTAAACCCCCACTGTTTTCATAATATACCAATGTTGAGCATTGCTGATATGAAAAGACTTTCCATCTTTCTATGAGGGTCAGTTTTAAATAAGAGGTACAATACTGGTACTACCTGAAATTACAACAGTAGCCGAAATCATGCACTCCTATGACTTTAGTACGATATAACCACAGTGAGAAGTGAGAAGGCCTAAAATCTGCTGATCAGCTTCAGTACAAATTCTCCATTTCCACGATAATCATCTAAGCCTTGTTCCAGTTTGAATTCTTACTTGAACATGGTTGATCAAAACAATATGCAATATTTGAATGCCTTCTGCAATGTTATTCATGTTTTCTCATTTCTATTGAAAATTCTGACTGATGCACCACAAACTACAGATATCTTTTTATGACCACATTAAACAGATGATTTATAGCTATTCCATAAAGGACCAAAACCCCACAATCTTTTGAAGGCATATTAAAAAAAAACACTGTGTATCATTGTGCTCTATTAGATACAAGCTAGCTCTAAATACAAGTATGTCTATGTCTAGTGGAGTGTACTTCCTGAGCTAACAGTCCTGGGCTGAGAGAGAAAACTGGCTGTTGATTACAAATGGCTCATATTAGGAATTACTGGCCTGTACTTGGGTGTGAGAAATACATGTAGTTTCCTCGTGCCCACATGCAAAAAATCAAACATTGTGATAATATATGATGTTGTCTTGCAGTATTTTCAGATACCTCCTTGTCCTCCTCAATAAACAGGAAAAAACCTAATTCATTGCCACCAGATATTGATCTTTTATACTAGATCCCTTTTCTATAACTTGTTGCTACAAAGTCAAGCAATTCTTTCTCCACAATACTTATATTCTCCTTTGTATTTTAAACTTCTTTAATCTTGCGTCATCAGAAAAATTTGTTAACTTATCCCTTACACTTTTTTCCAGGTTAATTAACAGAAATATTAATAATGATTATAAAAAAATATTTGAAACCTATCCTTAATGAATATTACTGTTAATATTCCTCTATCCCTATATTTGTTTGCTTACAGTAAAAATTATAGCTCCTCTTCTAACCAGCTTTTCTCCTCCCTACAGTTGATACTCATGCCTATTGTTTCTACAGTGCCTAATTTGTAGTGCAGGTATATATCACATGCTTAAGTTCCAATAGATTAAATCCACTGAATTTTATTTAACCAAGAGAAAAAACAAATATTCCACCCCCTCCTAAAAAAAAACCCCAAAAAAAACCCCAACCCAAACCAAAACCAAAAAAGCCCAAACCCACCAGTTTGGTGTTAAAGAAAAATACTAGGCTAGCCACACTAAATCAGTCTTCATTATGCACATGCTATTTATAAAAATTGGCCCTTTTAAAGTAAAGAACTGCAGTTGCATCCCTACATTTTCTATGTCTGCCCTTTTATATGAATCAAGTTACAGATATCTAGGACATTTTCTTTTCTATGAGCAATTTTACAATATTGCCTTTGTTTACTAAAAACAAGTAGAATATGTTATTTGGAATATTCCCTTAACATTAAGATAAACTGTTTTTCCAAATTATTAATACTATTACTTACTTAATCTGTATTTCTAAAAATTACATTTTTAGTACTATGTCTGTTTCCAGTAATAAAAAAAGAAAATCTATCAATACCTAAATCTGACCTTCAGCCCACCCCCACCCCACCCCACCCCCACCCCCA
>JAVJGJ010000014.1:41109590-41124150 GCA_035590215.1 Microhierax caerulescens
ACAGAACCAGCCACACCTGCACCTTATCTACATCGACCAACCCACCACCCCTGAAGCCAGCCCACAAATATATGTTATCAATGATAATTAACCCACCTTCATTCCTCTACAGACAGGAACCTTGTGAAGTTCAACAAGGGGAAGTGCAAAGTCCTGCACATGGGAAGAATCCACCTCAGGCACCAGTACATGCTGGGGGCACAGCTGGAAAGCGGCTTTGCAGAAAATGTCCTGGGGGTCCTGCCAGACACCATGTTGAATATGAACAAGCAATGTGACCTTGTGCCAAAGAAGGCTAATGTCATCCCCAGCTTCATTAGGCACATTGTTGCCAACAGGTTAAGGGTCCTTCCCCTCTGTTCAACAGTGGTGAGACCATATCTGAAGTATTGTGTCTTGTTCTGCCCCCCCCAGTACAAGGTAAGGTGTCTGATGAAGATCTACAAAGATGATGAAGGGACTGGAGCATCCCTCCTACGAGGAAAGGCTGAAGAAGCCAGGACTGCTTATCCTAGAGAAGAAAAGGCTCGGGGGGATCTTATTAATGCCTATAAATACCTGAAGGAATGGGATCCAGTGAATGGAGCCAGGCTGTTTTCAGCGGCATCCAGTGACAGGACAAGGAGCAATGAACAGAAACTGAATCAGAAGGTTCTGTCTGAATATGAGTAAACAGTTTTTCACTGTGAAGGGGACTGATCACTGGCATAAGTGCCCACAGAGGTTCTGGAGTCTCCCTCCTCAAAGATAGTAAAAAGCCATATGGATACGTTCCTGGGTAACCAGGTCTAGGCAGCCCTGTTTGAGCAGAGGGGTTGGACCAGGTGACCTCCAGAGGTCCCTTCCAGCTTCAACAACTCTGTCCACGCAGTATTTCATCAATGGGAAGGATGATATATGTCTTAGGAAAAAGAAGCTGCTGTTCAGGGAAAATGTTTTGGTTTTGTAGAAATAAAAAAAAAACCCCAAACAATAAAACAAAACTTTTTTTTTTTAACCAATAAAGCTGAGATTAAATAAACTTAACCTCTTCTTTCTTACATCTATTTCAGAAATTCCCTTGAACATAAGAGAACTCCACTTTTTACTCCATTATCTCATAACAGATTGCTGACTGGTTTCTTTAAAACAAATTCTTTCATATTTATTTATTTCTAAAATTATTTCAATTATGATAAAGCTGGTTTTCTTACAGAAACCTGACTTTGCAAAAATTTTCATCAGCTTCTTACTCCTCCAAGTAAAATGCAGCATTGAAAGGAATTCATAAAATTTAGAAGATCCCTTCCTACACCAGGTTCCTATCATCCAGAATCTATTCTTAATGTTTAATTTGGTGATGGTTCTTTTTTTCTCATCTTGTACGTTACTGACCCATGTGTCACTGCTATTGATGCCACTGTTGCTTTTTCTGTCAGATGTGCATAGAATTACTAAACAGTATTAAACGTTCAGAATAGGTCTCTCATCTTTCTCTGGGAGTTTTCTTCTAATTATAAATCCATGTATCAAATGCAGAGAAGTAATGAGAATGGCAAATAGATTAAAAACCTGGTCTCCCTTGGCTATGTAGTCAAGGGGATTTGAAAAAGAGAATTTCCTACATTCATGGTTGTTTTTTTTTCCCTTCTTGTCAGCTTGTAAATCAGCTTCCATTGTACAACAGTTACTTTAAACAAAAAAATAATAGCATAAGCACAATGAACTAAATCCCAGGAGATCTATGATTTGTGTCTATGCATAGGATATGGTACATGCTAATGTGAATAGAATGTGAAATATTACAAAGACATTAGGTTTCAGCTTTATTCTGTTTTACACTACAGTAACTTTATATTTTCTATTTAGTAAGTATTTTCAGTGCAGAAGTAGCAAAAAAGCTGCCCTGTACTATGAGCACTGTTGGGTTTCTCTTATTCAACATTAAAATCTCATACTTTCCCTCTTCATTCTCTTACTCTTGTACAAAACGCAGGACCTGCAGAGGAACATCTACCCAATCCATGGAAAACTGCTATGTAGATAGCATTTATTTTCAACCTCTTTTTTTTACATATAATGAACAGATTAGTCTGTGGCAAATAGGAATGACCATAACTAGTATTATTTTTATTCCCAGGTTGTTAAGGGAATTACATAGTCATTAAGGTGTTTTTTGTAATTTAAGCATAATTACATCACAGATGTGTTCATTGTCCATAAATTAGACTTTGTAGGCCCACCGAATTTAGAATTAACTTTACAGTAAACCAAAGCAAATTATAAAAAAACCCACAACCCTCTGTTGATTATGATGAAAAATAAGCAATTGAAATATTTAATATTTAGATACATTTCTAAAGAAGTCTCAGATATCTGTCTCTAACATTTGATCCTTTGAATCTGCCCAGTAGGTCTACATGGAAGTTCCTACTTGTCTTAGTCTGTATCCCCAGTCATAGTTGCATTAAAATGAATTGAAAATAATGTCTAACAGGCGTTTCAAAATTAATGTCTAGGCTCTGTTCAATCATGGAGATTTCAAAAGTCAGAACAGTCAAACCAATGGATATCCCTAACCCAAAATTATTTCCCCTCAGATAATATGGCTATTTTTTGCTAAATAGATTTGCAGGTTTGAGATAATTTTCTGATTTAGAATGTTACATGGACTCTAGGAAGTAATCTTACAGTTACTTTAACCTTTCCACTAGCCCATATAATCAGTAGAATTAGATCAAATACAAGAATAATTCAAACATGTAAATTTAATGTTTTGCTTATTCTATTACTGGTGTAAATGAAGTAAAAAAATGGATGGAGTCTTCTCATTTATCTCTGGAAACCTACAATGAAATTATCTGTACCTGAAAAAGAAATAGGCTTCTTTTAGGTGAAAATATAGACTTTGGAATCAGGAGAGAGAAAGGGCCATCTCTAGAGTTTATGTCTTAACTGTAGGTATCCTTACTGAAGCTGTCTGAAGTTTGGTGAGAATCCCACCACAAATGAAAATGTAGTTATCTGTCTCAGACAATCAACATGTTTGCATGAAAATCATCAGATTTTTTTTTCTGAACTCTGGGAGTAAATATTGTTGAACCAGAAAATATATCTAATTGTCTATGTAAATAATAATAATAATAATAATAATAATAATAATAATAATAATAATAATAATAATAATAATAATAATAATAATAATAAAAAAACACACTATGCATCCTGCTTTATGTGTAAACCACTAATCCATTATAACCCTGTTATGTCTCCTTTTGTTATTTTCTTTAAAAAACTTCAATGACAGTATACTATCCTATGAGTTTAGTAGTCATGAGTTTCATGATAACAGTCACTAACTGAAGACAACTTCTAAAACCCACTTATAATATTCAGGGAATATCCAAAATACTTTACAGTGCCAAATCTGAATGAGCCAAATTGGTGTAGCAATATTGCTATAATTTGGCATATTTATATTTGAGAAATGCAATCTTTAAGATGCTTTTTCTGCATACAGAAAAATAGAAATTCTAAACTTCCTCCTATGTGTGTTCTTGCAATAAACAGACATAAGTGTGAATAAATGCTGTACATACAATATTAAAATAATTAGTAAAATAGAGGTGACAATGAGGATACTGTGAACTTAGTAAAAATTATTGGCAATGCATAAGGAGATTTGGTTTAATGAAAATTTAGCAGCATAACCTGACTGTCGCAGTCAATATAAAGCTATTCATATTAACTGGTTTAAAGGGTCAAGAACTTCATAGTAAGAACTTCAAACTATGCTATTCTATTTTTCCATAAATGCTAAAATATTTCCTGTAGTTTATAGTTTTTCTTTATTATTTCAGCATAAATTGGAATTACTTAAATCATTTAAATAGAAAAAGTAGAAGTGGAAAGAACTGGCATATCTTCCTTATAAAAAAATCCATTAAACTCCAAAGCAGTTTCATATCAATAAGGCTGACAGTCTACAACCCATGCATTTGATCTATATAAAGCCTACCCATCCAATGGAGTAAGAAAAACATGTTATTTTAACGAGGAATAACCACGAGAAATATCAGTAGCAGGTTTTCCTAAGTCTGTTGTAGAAGCATTAGAATTGGGAGAATTATAATTTTTAAGAAAAAAATAGAATAGTGATAGAGTAATGATCCCCTATTTCTATAGGATTTTTTTTATATATATGATATTTTAACATAAATTTATCCATATTTCTATGTGTCAGAAATAGAAATCCTTGAATTTCTCACAGACAACTTCATAAAGTTGGTTTTGTATATCAAGAAGAGAGATGCAGAGTTATTTTTTTTCTCAGAAAAAATATTACAAAATAATGCAGTGGAATATAAAAAATTTGTTCACATTGTATCTGTTACTAAACCACACAAAGGAAAGGATGCTCGTTCTTCACTTTCATTGAAAAACTCATAGAATATCACTGTGCAGTTAATAGCTATCACAATTTTTTTTTTTTTTTTCAGATACGTCACCTTTGATTATTTTTTACTTTCTCCCTGTTACAAGTCAATTGTCAGCTAATCTTCTCACACCTTCCTTGTATGACATTTCTATCAGCCTTTTGTGAATGGTCAGTGCTAGTAAGTACTGAGCTAAAGTAAAGATTTACTTATTTCCTACTGATAATCGGTTTGAATTTGTTGAAATGTAAGGATTTTCTGGGAAATAATGATAGCTATAATTAATAAATGGAGAAGCAAAATGTATTAGACAGTGACTCATTTAAAGAAATACTAATTTCAATTCAATCTGCTCTTTATTTCTTTTTATTCATTAACAACTTCATGACATTATTTATGTTAATAACATTGCAAATACATAGGATCAAATAATGTTTCTCAATGCAGAATAATCCAAACTAACTCTGTAGACGGAACTTCATTAGTTTTAAAGTAGTGCTGCTTATAAGAGATCAGAATTTGTAGATTTGTAGAATCACCCATAGATACACAGGAAAGACTGCAAATCGTGTAAGAGAAATGCCAAGAGATATTGGAAAAACTGTACACATGCATCCATAATAAAATTACAGTTCTGATATCATGACACTGCTATTTTCAAATCATTGAAAAGACACCATAGCCATAATATCTATCAACTATTAATTTATGCAATATATAAATTAAATATATATATTTTTTGTGTTTCTCTAAAGTACACAGATATCAACATCTAAAATCACTTTCATTCATATCTGCATAACATTTTCTATAAGGGGTCAAACAGGCTTTTTAAAAAAGTTTTTTCTCAAAATGAAATTATAGATCTTTAATCAAAATTGTTTTGACCTCTTCTTTTGGTGTCCTTTTTTAAAAAAGATATTAGTGGTATTTCTATCTAGGTACTGTATTTTTAAATAGCACATGACCATAGGTAATAAGATATTTCTAGATTAAGCATAAGTATGCAAATTTCAACTCTTTTTGTTCTATCATCCTTAAAGGCAAATGATCAAACACTATTATGAATACTGAGCTCCTGAACTATATATAGCCAGTTCGTTACTGATGTTCAAAGATGCTAAGGAACAGAAACTTTAAGTAGTTTCATGAAAGTTTGAGCTAAACAGTCAAAACAGCCTAGGTCACTGAAGGTATTTTTTGTGTTTATTTTTCTTTAATGTATCTAATTAATACAGGTTTTTAGCAGATGTTTTTGAGAATGTTAATCCATGTGAATACAAAGTCCATTGAGACATATTTATGAAATTTCTCAATGTTTTTTTTTTTAAATATTAAAACTTTAGTATAAAATATACTGTTAAATGAGATACAAATACATGAGGACACAAATACTGTGAAAATTAACTCAGACACAGGAAACCTGACACAGAATGCTGGATTATGCTTTAAAAGTTACAGATGGGAAAGTTTTTCAGTAACATGAACAGTGATGATTATTTTAGAAGTACAAGGATAGATTGTTGCACCAAATTAATTAAAAAAAAAAAAAAAGTTGCAATTCTGGTAAAAATTTTAGATGTTAATCCTAAATATCATAAAGCAGATTGTTTTAGAAAGTAAATCTTTGCATTACTTCCCACTGTTTTCTTCTTTCCTCTTTTCCTAACTCAGTAATGGTGGGGCTTATTCTCCTCTCAGCACCTCTCTTGACAATGGGTTACCTTCTCTGACTTTAATTCCTTGACAATGAAATCAGTTCTTACATTTTTATAGTTGACTTTCCTCTGGCTTCTCCCCCACTCCCCCATGGTTCTTTACCTCTGTTTTTCTTCTTGGGTTTAGGGTTTTTTTTTGGGTGTGGGTTTTTGGTTTTTTTTTTTTTGTCTCTATTCTGCTAAAAATAATATAGAAATTAAATGCTCCTGCATTTTTGAGAGGACTTTTTTTCAGAGTTGGAATTGTTGGCAGTTTTGTGCACCAAAGAATGACCTTAACCAATGATGCTCTTCTGTTGGCTTTCAGCCACTGTATATAGATATATAAATTCTTTTTTTCTTTGCCTGAAAAAAATTAATTACACACTCAAATTCACTCAATCTCAGTTGAGAATCTCCAAGTAAGACATACTTACTGACACCCTGTCCTTATTAAGCATTACACACTGCTATTGTGAATTAACCACAGTCATATTCTAAGTGTTTCAGAGGGAAAGTTCGTCTGTCATGTCATAAACATCTTGTTTGTATTTGAGCTTCAGATGAATCTCTATAAAGTTGCTGTACTCAGACTTAGAGATGCCCTAAATAATTACAAAATTTGTTTGTTTCTGCTCAAATACATTTTTCTTAACGTTTTTATGAAAGAATGAGTCATTTCAGCAGAATAAAATTATTTTACAAATGTAATAAACAAAATATACTTTAACTTTTTACTCAGAATTTATTTCACAATTTAAAACTTGCTTGTATTCATATTTCATGTTGAATGTTTTAAAAATGCATCAAATGACAACAAAAAAAACCAAACAAAAAACAAACCACCACAAAACATTACAAAATTACCAAGTAAAATCTATAACACCCTTGTTTCTCATAATGTAGAACAGAGACATACAACAATTTATTTTAAACTACTAAACCAACATCATTAGTTTAACCAAGTCAGGCCTCTAAAAATCAGGATTATGATGTTCCAGTGTTCCAGCTAATTATCTTGTAAAAAAATACACAGAGAGACATTCAGTGGTAGTAGGGTTTGTATGTATTTAGCAGAATAAAGGGCAAGAAAATAAATAAATAAAAAAAACCAAACAAGTGATTGCTTGAGCTGTGAACATCTGTAGTGACATCCATTTTCAAAGTATTGTGCACACTTTCTAATTAACTAAAAAAAAATAATTAGTTAAATATTAAGGAAAATTAAACTGATCATGAAAAATCACTCTTGTTGGAACTCTTGATTTCTTTAAGCTCAGAGAAGCATAAAATTTGTTCCATCATTTACTTTCCATTCTGGTGTACTAATCCTTAGCAAGCTAAACCAACTTTTTACCTCAAGGGACATATCCTTAATGCTATAGCAACTACTTTGATTTACCTTGTACTGCAGGCTGCAAAGTAAGATTAAGTGGGAGATGCATTTTTTGTTTAGCTCCATTTTCCCCTAGTTTCATACCAATAATGCATATAGGGAAAATTGGGAGGAAAATAATCAGATTTAAAATAGCAAGAGACATAAAAACCAGCTAAAGTGCTGAAGTGCTAAATACACAAGAAAACAGACCTACTTTGAATTGGAAAAGTTATGGGGATGTTGCATGCATTCTTACATTAGATATATGTGAAAAGGTAATTTGTGACAAGGTACATAACAATTAAGCTAAGCAAGGATATAAGGATGCAAGCTAGAGTTTAGAGAAAAAAAAAAAAAAAAGTAACTATGCACATCAAAATCAGATTAAAGGATGACTTGGTATGGCATCTGTGTTCTGTTCCTCAGGGCCCAATGAAATAATTCACCAGAGCATGCCAAAAGACTTAGCAGAAGTCACTTAGAATCACTCCAGTATCTCTAAGAAGTTGAGGGAATAGATGGAGTCATGGAAGACTGGGAAGTTGAATATATTTGTCTGATGTTTGGCAGGGGGGTGGAGTTTTATTCTTTCTCTTAAGGACTGTAGGGGCAAAACTATAACAGAGTGACTGTCTGTCCCACAAAACATCTCATGAATAACTAAAGTCTAGTTCTTATAGCCATTTAAGTTGGCTGGAAAATTATTCTCCAAGAATAGTTGTCAATGGTTTGGTGTACAATTGTGAAGCATCTTAAATTCAAAAAGGGTCTCTCTTAAGGTCAGGTTTTCATTAATGGTATGATAGAAAACAGAGAATAACTTCTAAAATTTGCAGATGACATCTATCAAGAAAGGAGGTGCAACCTGACAGAGACTCAGACTTCAAAATGGTCTTGACAGATCGGTGCAGGATCTGAAATCAGGAAGATGAAATCCAGCTGAGACAAAAGCAAAATGCTGTACTTCTGAAGGAGGAGAAATACTAATGGGGAATATCTGAGTAGGCATCAATAGTGCGGAGGGGAGTTCTAGAAGTAACCATGTATCAAACACAAAACAAGTGCCAAGAGTGTGACATTGCTGCAAAACAAGCAAATCTCATTTAGGAATGTAATAACAAGCTTTTTTATTTTAGAGGCATTCTAGGTCTGCTAAACTGAGAGAGAATAAATGTCTCCCAGTTGGCAGTGAAAATGATTTATCTCACAGACTCCAGCTCACTTTAGGTGGTGAAAGAGTGAGAAAAATTGACCTTGAACTTTCTGCTTGATTTTGGTTGAAGTCAAATAAAAACCTAAAGAATAAACCCAAACCAGGATGTAACCATTTACCTACTGGGGACAAACCAACTACTTTTTAGGTGTCTTGTCTGCCTAGAGATAAATTTCAGTTAAATACCCAGTTGTCCATGTAGAAAATTTCGTGTTAGTTACAACTGTGGACAACTAGCAACAGGAAGGCTCCTGGGGTTAGCCAGTAGGAAATGTGCTATAGCTAAATAGAGAAAGTTGTCTGGACTCCTTTTTGTAACAGTGTTTTGAGGGTGTAACTCAAGATCAAAGGAAAGTATTTACATATACACTTAGACTGAGAGACTCAATATGTCTTCTGAAGAGCAGGGCTCATTATTATCCTTTACTATCTGCCAAGGGAAAAGCTGATGGCAAGATTTATATTATAATTACTGTTTAGAACTCTTGCTTAGAATGAGAAAAGTTTTGAAACCTCCTCCAATAAGTATCATGAATAAAACAGCAGCAGGTTAGATGCCTTTCAACCTATGCAGACTTTCAAAGTTATCACAAACCCAATGAGCTTCTTATCCTGAAGCACCTCCATCAACTTATATCAGACATCAAAGAGCATATAACACCTTTTCTTTCTCACACTGCTCTGCCAGTGAGTACACTGGAGTGCACAAGAAGCTGGAAGGGGACACAGCTGGGACAGCTGACCCCCAGTGACCAAAGAGATATTCTGTTGCATACAACAATATACTCATCAATAAAAGCTATAGGCAAGAAGGAAGTGGAGATGGGCATCTGTCCCCCCAGGTAACTCTTGCATGTGATGGACCCTGCTTTCCTGGAAATGGCTAAATATCTGCCTGCCAATGGGATACAGTGAATGAATTCCTTACTTTGCTTTGCTGGTGCATGCAGGTTTTTCTTTACTGGCTAAACTGTCTTTAGCTCAACCTGTAAGTTTTTGCACTTTTAACCTTCCAATTATGTCTCCCACTCCACTGAGTGGGAGTGAGTAAATGGCTGTGTGGGGTTGTGCTGGCTACTGGGGTAGCCAACACTAAGTCCTTTATTAATGCGGTATGGCCTCTACATATTAAATATATTTAAGCTGAAATATGTATATTGCAATGAAAATTTAGACAGCCCTTTAAAAAAAGGGAAAAAATCAGCTATAACTAGGGGGGAAAAAAACCCAGAAGACCATTTGCTATTTTCTGCAAGTACGTCACAGTAGGAAGGTGCTTGTGATCAACTGCGAATTACTTCTGAGTCCCAGTATTATTACGATATACACCATACATTTTACTTTCCTATACTTTTCAAGAATTCACAGAACTGCTGTTATTATTGTTAGCATCCAAGGAACATGCTTCAGTGCAAAAACTGATATATGAAGTACAATGTAATAAACTGACTGCTTAAAAAAGCAGTGGTCATTCTATACCTGAGAGCCTTGTCATTATTTCAAAAGCACTGACTCACCAGATTGGTCTCTCCATACTGCACCCCTCTCTCCTAGATTAATGATTTATCACCATCAATGAGACATAGCCATATTGCAATGATTTTATTGTAGGTACCCAGTGTTTTCCTGATGAACTAAATCATGCATTATACATAGGGGTCTGATTTGAAATTATAGACAATGGGACATATTTTTCAAAAGACATGATTCATATACTGAGACTAGGATACTATTGCAGAGAATACCATGGAAGGTTTCTAGATCCATTCCTAGGAGGAAGGTAGTGCTCCCCAAAATAAAAGAAAGATACAACACATGCAGAAAAGACCTAAGGCAAATCACCTCTCTCCTGCTCTCAGAATCTGACTTGTAAATATGGATACAACAGACATTACATATCATACGGGAGAACATATCTGCTGATAAGGTCTTATTCTGTATGACCACTGGTATTTTCATTATGGAAAAAGCAAAATCATTTCTGCATTTATAAAATCATGCGTAACCCTCCAAAAATATTCAGAATTATTATCTGATCTGTTAGACAAATAATCTTATTACAGAAATCATCTTGTGGAGAAATTTATACTAAGAGGATGGAATATATTCAACACCTTACACCTGAAGACATATCATATCCATTAAACATGTAAATACATGAAGTAAATAAAGTTATATTACCTCAAAGTCTGTCATTTAAGAAATCCATATTGTTATATTTGGTTTAGATAGAAGTCTTCACATCACTGCTTATGGTGGAAAATGCAATTAACTGTCCTATAAAATGAAGGCTGGACCATAATTTCTTGAGCTACAAGTCATATGTTTCTTTCATTTTCCAGTTGAATTGAAAATGCATAGTCATAACAGCCATTTTTGGCATTCAAGGTCATGTTCGAACCAGCCAGTACTACACGGTTTGTTATCTATTTGCACAGAATTCACGTTTGATCTTGGTTATGATATGGATATGCACTGTTAATTTGTATAAGGCATTAAATATCCATCAGAAAAGTTAAGATTTGGCACTTTCTTGATCTTAATCGGATGGAATCAAAATAAAGTGGATTAAGTCATATTTGTCATATTTTTAATTAATTAATTTTCTGTCTACTATGTTCATATGCCTATTGGAAAGAAAGATCAAATAATTTGACCAGCTCCAACTGTGATGTGCTGTGGAAAAATGACTGACAATAAAAAGTGCATACTGCAAACTTCTGTCTTTCCTTTTGAAATATAACTGTGAGAATAAAATTCCACCAAATGAGAGTTACAATATTAGAAGTAACAAGCCACCTAATTACAACAGAATATGTTGCATCAAAAGGTGAGATTCAGCTCATCTTATTTTGGACATCTGCAACGTAGGCAGCTACAGGTGTCTACGTTGTAGTTTAGACTCTTTCTGTAGTCAAGGAATAGATGTTTTCAGGGAAAAATTCATGTCAGTTCTGAATGAGATGAATCATGCTTTGGACCCAGTTGACAATATTAACTAGATCTTACTAGGAACCTTGAATTATTCTTTCAAATGAGAACATCTGATGTTGGTTAAATGAATCACACTAACAATATTCTTGAATTCATGATTTCTCTTCTGGGTGCATCATGCAATCCCAGATGATGATGAAACAACAAAGAAACATCAGGGAAAGCCCCAAAGGGAAACATAATTTTAGGATTACATCAAATGATGTATTTTTAGTAGTGCTAGAGATATATTGGAGCCACTATACAAAGAAAGATGAGAATTCATTTGCAATTCTATGCATCCATAGTCAAGAAATATGTGGAGTACATAAAGGGAAGGACAGCAAAAATGATCATGGACATGGAGATTTTAATTGACTAGAAGAGTTTGGTTTATAATTTGTTCATCTGCTATATTAAATTAAAAACTAACAGATTGTTTCTAGACTCTGAAATGTTGAAGATTTCTCAACCCAGTAGGATCATGGCTTGCAAAAAGTAATTCTAAATTGGGACTGACCACATGATGAAAAGATTATTTGATGTGTTTGCTGATGTTCCTTGTGTTTGATTTTTGAGGTTTTTTGTTTGTTTGTTTTTCTTTGTTTTTTTTATAACAGCACTACTAATTTCAAAATACATGTGGTTTTAGGTAAGTTAACATTAAATATTTAAACATTAATTCTAGTGTCACTATTTTTTATTTAAAAAATGAGTAACTGTGCCTAGAGAAACATCATGTTGTTTTTGGTGGAGTTTTTGATTAACATTTACTGTTTTTATTTTACCACAGTTTGTTGTTTCTGGGTTGTTGTTTTTTTTTTTTTTCTTTAAGTATCAGTATTCATATTACAAAAAAATGTGGGGGTTTTGGTATGAATATTAATGTTTAGTACTTATTGTTTACCATTCAATTGTTTAAAAATTGATTTATTAACTATAAAATTTTAACAACACTGTATAGTCTTGTTTGTGCAGAAGTGGACTTGTTCCAAAATAATTTGCTGCACAAACATATCTATCATTTATCTTGTCTTTGTCATTCTAAATCTATTAAGAAGCTAAGTAGCAAACAGTAAGCTGTAGATATCTTTTATATATTAGTCTTATCAGTCCTTAGAAAATACCTTGTAATCTTGTTCACTTATATGTGCCTTTTATTTGCTACCTGAAATTACTTCCTCTTCTCCAGCTCCATCTTAATACCTTTTTGATTTGTTTTCTCCTCTCTTGATTGATCATGGCTAATAAGTTTTTCTAACAATTTTGTCTTCACTAATCTAACTTCCTTAAACTCATGCATTATTTGGATTCTTAATCTTCAGACCTTTTCCTCACAACTTCAGGTCTTCTCTCTCTCCGGTCTCCTCTGCCACTGTGACTGATTACGCTTTATCAGGGCAGCCTTCTCTCTCCCTCTACTCTGTTGTGTTTCACAGGAAGCCCATCCTTCAAAAACTTCTCATACTCTTGAGCACCATTATCAGTTGAATATCTAATTTGATTTTTCAAAGATTCAGATATAGTTCTAGATCTGAATATGATCTTGATTTCTTCAGTGATTTCAAATCTCAGCCTGCCTCTGACATTTCTGTCTCTATTAACCATAACAGAATATGACTCAAGTTTTTTTCCTCAGAGAAGAATAAATTAATGACAGTCAATGGACTTTGGAACAACATAAAAAAGTGCATAAATTAGACAAAAAAGTCCAGAAATCAGTTAAAATACATGTGTTTATAATATTAGCATACCTCATTTTATTAATATACTTGCAGTAAGAAATACTGCAAATGTTGTGAATGATTTAATGTTCAATTCTGAGTGATTTCAGATTTGCTTTTCACATCGGCTAAATAATTTTTTGGGTATTGGACAGAAACTTGCTTTTACTTAATCATAGAACTCCCCATCAATGGGAGCATTTAAAGTAAGATTGGATGGGACTTTGAGCAATCTGATCTAGTGAAAAATGTCCCTGCTCATGGCAGGGAGGGTGAACTCAATGATCTTTAAAGTTCCTTCCAGCCCAAGCCGTTCTATGATTCTGTGATTCTAAGATTCTAAAAGATTAAATAATATTAGCCCCAGTACAGACTCCTGGGGGACACCACTCACTACTGGTTTCCCCTTGGATGTTGAGTATTGACTGTAACTTCTTGGAAACAGCCATGCAACCATTTCCTTATCCAACTAACATCCCCTCCATCACCTATATCTCTTCAGTTTAGAGGGAATATTGTGGAAGATGCTCTCAAGGACCCTATAGAAGACCAGCTAGATAACATCTGTAGCTCTTCCTTTGACCATTGATGCAGTCGCTGCATCACAGAAGGCCACTAGATTAGTCAAGCATGATTTGGCCTTGGTGAAGCCATGTTGGCTGTTTCTAATCATCACCCTGCCTTGAATATGTTTCAATATATCTTCCAGGACAATCTGTTCCATGCTTATTCTGGGCACAAGGGTGAGGCTGACTGATCAGTAGTTCCCAGAGTCCTCCTTTTTGCCCATTTTCAAAATGGGCGTGATGCCTCCCTTTTTCCAGTTGCAGTTTCACCTTACTGCCATGATTTTTCAAATATAATAGAGCAATTTAATGTCATACCATCAAGGAGATTTAGATGAGTCACCTCTTGAATACATTTTAAAAAACTTCTTAAAAGAAAATTAAGAAAGCAGTATGTGGGTTGTTGCAGCAAAAACAAACTAGTAGGCTTCAACAATGCTTTACTATTGGTCAGATTCTACTGTTCATGCTGGTTCTCCTTCCTCCAGAGGCCAGGCCAGGCCAGGCCAGGCCAGGCCACACTGCTACTACTCCTCCTCCTCCACGCTGCAATAGCTTCCACCCTACTCAAGGCTATATAACCACTTAGTGGGA
>JAVJGJ010000014.1:41124200-41135086 GCA_035590215.1 Microhierax caerulescens
CTTAGTGGGAACGAGCTGCAGCTGCACATCATCCATGTCAATCAACCCACTGCCTCTGAGGCAAGGCCACAGCTGCACGTTATCAATGCTAATCAACCCACTGCCTGCATTCCTCTACAGTGGGTTATGGAGAACGAAATAAGATTTTGTCAATTTGCTGCTGATATAAAGAAATTTGAGAAAGGGAAGTGAGTTTAAACACAAAAATAACAAGTCCAGATAGAGACTTTTAAGTGCAAATAACTAACACATAAACTAACTTTCTGGAAATTAAGGTGTGGTTCTTAAGGGAAAATCTAGGAGTAACCAAGAAAATATAGCGTTATAGAGAGAGGTGTGTTTGCATATCATAAAAATGAAAAGAAGCCTGACAATTACTCTCCAACTTCACTTTACTGCTAAAATAATAAAGGCTATATCAGAGTAGCTAGATGGCTGTTTTTGTACCTGTGAAAACTGCAAGCAAAAGTAATTAAGGCTGAAAATAATTGTAGGCACTGTAGTCACAATACAAAATAATATCTGCATGAGAGTCAATTTTTCTTTAGAAGAGTGGGATTAATACTGATTTGCTATTTGAAGACTCTGGGATTAACTAGTCCTGTGTGAAGTAGAGAATAAACTCACCAGTCATTTAACAAACACCAAACAGACCCTTTCATGTGAATATTCCTGCTCACCTTTACTGGTTTTGGTTCCTGTAATTTATAACACTTTGCCTATTTTACCTAACAAATCTATTGCTGTTTTCTGTAATGGCATTGCTGTCTTACCATCTTCAGTGTATAGTGATAGTTGAGTTTGGAACTGATTAATACATTTCCATATAAATCAGGAAACCTTTAAAAGAAGTAGGCATTAAATTTACATTTTTGTAAGAACAAGCCTAGTAAAGTATGGATCCAATGGCTCATTAAGAGTTTATCTGTTATCTGTATTTGATAACACCCGAACTCAACATCACAACAATCATGTGATGGACACTGTAACTGTCAGGCAAGTGACCACAAACTCGTAGGAAACCAGACAGAAGAACGCCTGTGAATGTGAGACCAGAGCTATGCAGAAACAGACCTTCAATAATCAGACTTTCCAGTATTACAGCATGAGGCTTTTGCAGGACTCCCATATTCATAATGCTCATTTCTCTTATCTCACAGTGGATTTGGATTAGAACAGCAGAAAAGTTGTTATTCCAGCATCCAATATAATACAATGATTTTTTACAAAGGAAATGTAGGTCAAATTTTAATTTTAGCTGAAAGCACTGAAAAGTGTTTAGATTTCATAATTTCTTTTTAAAGTTGGATGTTTCAGTTTATACCATTAATTTACCACTTCTTTCTGTTGTTTTTGTTCCTCTAGTTTTGTTTTGGTCATTTTTAAACAGTAATCTTTAATTAGTAATTATAAAATAATATGATGCAAATAACAATTTTAATTGCTTTTAAACACCCAGTACTCTGCCACAATAAGTATGTATACTACTTCTGCATTGTCAGAAGATAACACAGTTGCTTGCTAGTGCAACTTTTAGCTCCTAGTTTCTATTGTTACTACCAGCAAAAATTCTACAGGCTGGTATTACATGCCACGGAACAGAAAGGGCACCATGTTGCAGTGGCTGAATAGATAACACATGTCAACAGTGAGAAATACAGTGATTTTCTTTAATAGAAATGTTTGAAGTTGCTCTGAGTCACTTATCAGAGCCCAGCAGCTTATTTCATTAGCATTTTCATATTTTCTTATGTTTTTAAAATCAGTCTGAGCAAACGGTAAAAAGTTCATGTGTAATTTATTCTAGTGCCTTTTGTGGGATGTATTTTTAGAGAGAAAAAACAGAACTAATACTGTAGTCTGTTGTGCTATAAGTTGACTCACATGAATAGTATAATAAAAGTCTGATGTCAACATTTTAGCTATATTGGGGGATGCATATTTGATTTTATACCTTTCAAAATCCACAAGACATTTCACCAAAACACATTTCGGTGAACTTGGCATACAATTGGAGGAGAATGTAAAATCAAAAGAGTGGCAGTAGAAAAACATACTTAAAGCTTGGTAAGAATAGTGGAGGCTTCCGATTGTTCATCACACAGCTAAAGTTCTCTTTGAAGCAATAGAAGTTTCAAGGATAAAACTTACATTATGCAAAAAAAAACCAAAACCACAACCAAGCCAACAGTGTTTGAAGGGCAGAAAACTGCAAAACAAGAAAGCTCTTAAAGAAAAAAAATGTTCATATTTTATTGTTAACAAGGAATATAAATTTTATTTTGTATAATATGTTAAAGTTAAGAATGAAATCATACTGGGTTGTGTAAGGTTCACTTTGACAGAATTTGGGTTTAATTATTATTATTATTACTTCTACTATTATTCATGTATGTATGTTATGTATGGTATATAGTCTGCACATAGTGTCATTCCTTATGTCAAAAATGGTTTTGTACACACATTAAAAAAAAAATAATATCCATTTTCTGTACAAGGGAAAAATCAAGCAATCAAAAGAAAATGTAATTAATTGTAGAAATTTTTAAATTTTGTAAGTAAACACACACCCCCACCCCTTGAGAAATACAACTTCTAAGTATAAGAAAATTGAAGAGACAGTACAATGCCTACTTCGTTTACAGACATCCAAACTAAGTATGAATTTAGATGAGAAGAATCCCATCTGACATGATTTTCAGGAAAACAGAAAGCAAGCAAGCAGTCAAACAGAACCCCAGATGAAGACAATTGGTATTTTATATATGATATGTAACTATTAAAGTATAATTTCACAACATGAATGGGCTGAACTTCTGTTTTAGGCATTTCATACTGCCTAGTTGCATTAATCTTGCACTTCCCTAGAATTTTTATACACTGGCAATGACACTGATTTATCTTATTAAAACTGGATTTATCATTCTTACTAGCAGTCAGCTATGTAGTAGAGGTCGTGCAGCCTAACAGCTCCTAGCTAGCACTGAGTTACAGAATGGGAATCATGCTACAAAATAGGAGAAATACACTATAAGGTGAGAAGAGAGAGACTTGGAGACTTATGTAGGTAGCCACTGTAAGGAGTGTAATCATCTAATTATCTACAGTGATCAACATTCCTATAGCTGTTGACATGATACAGAGCTGTAAGAGCCACTTAGCCTGGTCACGTGACTTCCCCTGTTTCTCTGTTCAGAAAGATATTTATCCATGACACTTAGAGTCTAAAATGTACCTAAATTAAGGCATTACCAAGTGTGACGCTTTCAAAATGCTAGCATTGGGCTTTGATCAGACTACATTGGTGTATTTCATTAGATACTACTACAAGGTTCTACTGCTGCTGGAAGGTTAGAAAACTTCATACACCACCACAACCATCTCCAGATACTCATTTGTTTTTTGTCACTTAGCAAGTGTTGAATTCTGTAACACATCAGTTAGCCTCTGTCTAAACATTTGGCAAGTATATCATGGTATCTTTTCTTCATATCACTTTTTGAATGACTGAACAGTTTTTGTGTAGAACAGTCTTTTTATAATAGGAAGAATGTATTTTTCTTCGTTAAGCATTCCTGCAGAACTTTAAGATACATGCGAGTCTTGGAAACCTGTTCACTAAGAACTACAGTACTTACACAGGAATTTTCTGAAATGTCCTCAGAAGTACTCCAGAAGTACTTAGCAGAAATGTCATACTTCCAAAAAATTGCACATGGCAACTGTTAATTTACTATCCTGTTGGCTTGAGGACAGGAATAGAATATGGGGTTTGTTGCTTCTAGTCCAGTGATTGAAAACTAGATGCTACATGCTACTGAAATTTGCTATTGTAATTTTTTTCCAAGTAGTGTATTGGAACGGACTCACAGTCACTCTCTAGTCTATAACTGATAATTGCTTAGTTAAGAAGTCAATTTACAGTTTATGGCTGTGAAATTAAATGGGAGTTTTATGCTTCAAATGAGGTAAAAAAAAATATTTTGAGATAATGAATTTTACAAATTCTGGGTTTTTTTTTCCCATTAAAATAAAAATTAAATATACATGTAAGGAAAGCATATGAAATTTACTACTGGTTTCCATGGAGGAGGCATCTTTTCTCTTTGTTGAAAAACATGGGATTTAGAGTGCAAATCTGTGGAAAGCATGAGAAAAATGGGGATTTAATTTAATTTAAAGTTCTCAAGTGATAAATCAGCCCAGACCCAGAGCTGTGACGCCTGCTTCCTTAACCAAAAGGTGATAGCAAAAATGAGACCAAAAAGCCTCAGACTATTTCAAATGGACTTAAACCTTACTTTAAGTGGCTTGCCCTATGAAGCTTGAGATACAGTTTATTCTCTTAGACAGTAATTGCAGTCTAAATCCATGTTCCCCAAAATTAAACAAAATTTTGTTAAAACAATATACGCATAGGTCTCTGAATTTGCTTGGCCTTGTAGATTTCTGAGGTAACGCATGATCTTTAAAGTCTGTATTGTTATACTTCGTCTCTATGCAGTTCAATAAAACACCTTGATGCCTGACCTACTGAATACTCCATGACCTGTTCTGTTTTGAATCTTCATGATGTAGAATTCTTCACTTAAGGAAAGTTATATATCATCTACTATTTTGATAGATGTGTCCTTGTCCATACTGCATAGTTAACGTGGTCTCTGACCTCTGTTAACTTATCAACTATGCCTCAAAGTTATTTGGGAGTGTAGTGGCTGTTACAGGCTAAACCATCCAGGGAGAATTCTAATAGACTATAAAAAAGTATGTCCCCCTTTTTGGGAGTTTTACCTGGAGCTGCTTAATTCATATATATTTATACATGATAGGTTAAAATCAATCTTTTTTTGTTTGTTTGTTTTATACTGTACTGGGTTTGGCTTTCACAGAAGCTTGTATCATGTAATGTTTTGCATTTGTGCTGAAAACAGTGTTGATAATAGAGGAATGGTTTTGTTATCGCTGAGCAGGGCTGACACAGAGCCAAGGACTTTTCTGCTCCTCACCCCACCACACCAGCAAGGAGGATGGGGGGGGGCACAATAAGCTGGGAGGGGACACAACTGGGACAGCTGACCCCAGCTGAGCAAAGGGATATTTTATATCCTGACATTGTGCTCAGTTAGAAAAGCTACAAGCAAGAAGAAGGAAGGGGGGACATTCAGAGTGTTGGCATTTATCTTCCCAAGTAACTGTCTTTCCAGGAGATGGCTGAACACCTGCCTGCCGATGGGAAGTAGTGAATGAATTCTTTATTTGTTTTGCTTCCACGCATGGCTTTTTCTTTAACTATCAAATGTCTTTACCTCAGCCCATGAGTTTTTGCAGTTTTACCCTGCCAGTTCTCTCTCCCATCCCACTGGGTGGTAGTGAGCTAGTGACTGCATGGGGCTGTGCTGTCTACCAGAGTTAACCTATGACATTTAGTCAGGGCAGGTAGCCAATCTTTAATGCAACACACCAGAAAATAAAATGCATGTATGAATACATTTGCCATGAAAAGTTAGGAGATCAATTTATTTTTGATCCTGAAGAAATATCAATACAAATACAAATGAATTCTTCATACCAAACTAATATTAGAGTTATGAGGCTTCAAATGTAAAGACCATATTCTTGAAAAAGAAGTGGCAATATTTGTAAACTGTCCCTATTTATAAATTAGAGTTCTTTGTGTAAGTATTAGTGTAGCATACTGGTTTTGCTAAATTGAGATCCTGTGTAACTAAAGCATAACCTCTACTCATGTCTGAATTCACAGTTCTACCTTTTAATGTATTCTAACAGATGTACCTTATCATGCAATTTTCCTTTAAGTTGCCACTGCCTGTAGACATATTTGCTGTGTCTAAGTGACTAGATGCAATTTTGCCTTTATAAATGCTGGAATTGATTTTTGTCACCTTCAAGATCTTGTTGTGAAAATCCAAACATATCCTTGACCCTAAAGTGCAGCTGCAACAACAGCAACAGCAGACCATATAGGGTATGAGATTGTTTGTCATCAAGCATGTCAAGATGAGCAAAATCTGATAACCTGATTCTCCCACAACCACACATATACTGCTTTTCCTGACTAGTGTGTGGAAAGGCATAAATATGTTTACTGATTAGTATAAAACTCAATGTATTAGCTGCAGAATACATAGTACAAAACATAACAGACTTCATTTGGTTAAATAAAACATTGCCTTTTGTTGTTTTCTAATAACCCAACTATAATTACCTTTCAGAAAATAGTATTGTATTTTTGTTTAATCTGCAGTTCAGGTACTTTCAATATTCATATCTTGTACGAATTCCCTAAAATTATGTATACTTTTTCCTTAAATAAACTAATAATATATCCACTCTTAGTGTCTGAATCACATGTTTATATGGTAATTAACTTCATACTGCAAATAACAGCAGAGCATGAAAAAAAAATATAAATCTGAGGTACAAAATCTATGCCCTTTCTTCTAGTAAATATGTAAGTAAAAAACTTCTAATGAAGCAATAAAATAGATTGTGAAATTCATCAGTTCTCTTGTTTGATTCATTTATTATCACCAGTTGGAATTTAATACAGCATAAAATCTATCCCAGTGTTTTCCTTAAATACATTTCCTGGCAAAGAAAAACATTGTATTTCCTGCTGTTATTCTGTAACAGGGAAGTATTATATTAAGAACAAATCCTTTCATTCTCTCTATTACATTGATCACATACAAAATCCAAATTCGTGGATAGAAACAATCTCCCCTACCTCAAATTGAGTTCACTGATACACTGGGAAATAAAATGAAGAACAAGTAGAAGAGCTCCAGCTGTTTAAGAATTCTGTGTTGCAGCTCACAATGCACGTGTCATTTGCTCATGAAGATTAAGGTAATTAATTTTTTCTTGTTTTCCACACCTGACAAATCAATCAGACAATAATATAATCAGTAACAACAAAGGTTTAATGGAACCCACAGTAAACAAGACTTAATTATTGCACTCTCCCTATAGGGGGTGCACTCTAGGCAACTAGACTATAACACAGATAATTTTACCTCTTTTTATTTTTTGTGTGCCTGTAGAGATCTCTATAGCAACTGAATTAAATTATATGTGGTGCTAATACCTACAAACTTTTATAAATTAATAATTCTGCAAAATTGGACTATGGTTTGTAAATAATAAAGATATATGGACAGTATAAATTTATAGCACGTGAAACTTGGTTACTACATTTACTTCCTAAACTAATTTTGAATAGAAAGCTACATAAGCACTTTTACCATTGTCCTGAGCTATGGAAGTGATTTCACTGCTCTTTTGAAATGTAGCATGTTGAATTTTATAAATACAGTTAAACCTAAACTTGTTTGTGAATATGTTGCTTCTGCTATGAGAATTCTGTTGTATATACATGACTGAAAGGTGGCTACAGAGCAAAACAGCTACTCATTATGGTCTGACCCATGTCTTATAAGACTTTACGTGCACCATGAAAATCTCAGTAGAAAGATAAAAATCAAAGGTTCTATGCCTACTCTAAGTCTTTTAAAGCTATGCCTTCCGTTTAACCTGTAGTCAAGGATATAATGATGTGCTCATGATATGACTGCCCTAAGAGCTGGTATTGCAAAGGGGCTTATAGAGGACTCAGATAAGTAAACTTCTATTTTAGTTTCTTCAGAATAAATCTTAAAACCCCAAGGTTCTCATTGACATACCTCAGAATAAGAGGATGACAGCCAAAGTACCTTCTGTTTCACCGTGAAGTTGCTTACAGCCCTAAAATTCTGTTTATGAGAGAGCTAAAAGCAGTTAAATACTACCAGTTAAGTGTAAGCAATTGGGAATCCCCCCTGTTCACAATTGGAGCAAAAATCAGTTTCCTATAGGGAAACTTTAGAGAGGTCTTTAATAATAATGATTTAAAATATGAAATACAGATGACTTCAAAAAATGGCAGCTCAGGTCATTGTATAAAAACAGAATTAACTTTTATTTCTTTATGAGATATTACGAGAATTTAATATAAATAATAGTGAAGATGCAATATAAGTAGATACTGTAAGGCATGTATGTGATTTAGTGTTTTAAAACACTTGGATAGGGACTAGAAATATATGAGTGTGGTAATGTCCTGGTTTCAGCTGGGATAGAGTTACTTTTCTTAGTAGCTGATGCACTGCTATGTTTTGGATTTGGTGTGAGAATAATGTTGATAACAGATGTTTTTAACTGTTGCTAAGTAATGTTTACATTAAGTCAAGGATTTTTTAGTTTCTCAGTCCTTACCAGTGAGAATGCTGGAGGGGCACAAGAAACTGGGAGGGGACACAGCCAGGACAGCCAGCCAGAACTATCCAAAGGAGCATTCCATACCATAGAACATCATACTGAGCATATAAACTGGGGGTAGTTGGCCAGTGCCTGTTGGTCACTGCTCAGGGAGTGGCTGGGCATCAGTCAGTGGGTGGTGAGCAATTGTTCTGTGCATCACCTGTTTTTTTTCCCTTCCCTTTGGATTTTATTACTCTCCCTTTTCCCTCCTTTTCATTATTATTATTCCTATTATTGCTATTATTGTCATTGTTTTGATTTTTGTCCTATTTTATTTTATTTTAATTATGAAATTGTTCTTATATCAACCCTTGAATTTTTAATTCCTTTATGATTACTATCCCCATCTTTTTGGGGGTGTGTGCAGGGGGGAGTGAGTGAGCAGCTGTGTGGTACTTAGTTTCTGGCTAGAGTTAAACTACCATAGGTAAATATTAAATAGAGTGAAAACGAAGTCACCATTAGTATTAAAACTGGGATTGTCCATAGGTAGTGACCATGTGCATAACAGAGATTGATTCTGGTCCTGATTATGGTCTTGTGCTAGTATCAGTGATATGCAAGAAAGCATTAAAATTTTAATGATAAAATTGGAAAGAACATTGAAAGAGTGGAAATAAGGAATGGGACTGTTTGCTAATATTAGGGTGATCTATTTGTTAAACTAATAATCAATACTGATTAATGAGGACAAAAGTTAAGTCATAGGTTCAGACTGAGAATATAATCTGATGAGTACTGTGGCAAATGTTTTAATGCACTTCAAAAATTTAGAAACAGACTAGCAAGTAAAAGTAAAGAAGTTAGAATGATATCTTACTGCACCGTCATTTTTAAACCTGAAACATGCTTGACACACACTGATCTAGAACAAAACATTCTGTAGCAAGTGTCCTGTCATTTCAGACTGACAGACAGGTGTAATAAGGTCCAGTGCCTGGAAGCTGACATAGATTCATTTAGATTAGAAATAATTGTGATGGTAATAATCTGCTGTACTTGAAAGCTGTGGTGGCGATTCATCATTAAACATATGTTTTTTCCAGGAAGAGTTACTATAGTTCAGAATCAGATTAATTCAAAGAATTCCTATGACTTGTGTTATGCTGAAGCCAGGCTATATTGACTGCCTCCTTGAAGTTTTACAGTTTTTGGACCTGTTTATTACAACAGGAGGCCAAACCACAGAGTAGAATTGCACTGATAGAGAAAAAGTATGATAGAATCTTGATTATGAACTGTAAAAAATACCTTGTCACTCTCATAGTTTTCAGGATAGAAATGATTACTCAGGTTTTGTGCAATAGATGAAGCTAATCCAGGTTGGCAGCTGTCATGGGCCAACCCCAGTGGGCAGCTAGGCACTACACAGCTGCTTGTCACTTCCTCCCATCACCCTGAGTAGGATGGGGACGAGGAAAGATAAAATAAAAGTGAGAAAATTTGAAGGTAAAGATTTAAAGAAACAAGCTTAATAACTGAGAAAGAAGTGGAAGAAGATAGAAGAAAACAAAACAAGTCATGGAAATGCAATGACTCACCACTCCCATTGGTAAACCAATACTCTGTCAGTTCCTAAGCAAAAGATGGCAAAGCCTCCTAAAACTCCTTCCTTTTCCTTTTTTTTTTTTTTTTTTTTTTGCTAGGCATGACATTTTATACATGGACTGATTTTTTGGTTAGTTCGGCTCATCTGCCTGGTTCTCTCCCCTCACAACCTATTGCACCCTCCACAATTTATTCACTGAGGAAGCAGAGTGAGAAACAGAGAAGGCCTTGGAGCTGTGTGAACACCATTCAGCAAAATCTAGAGCACTGCTGTCTACTTAGTATTGTTTTGGTCAAAAATCCAAACCACAGCACCATGTGACCTACTATGAAGAAACTTACGTCCGTCCTACAGAGTACCACAGATAGAGCTTTGGGGATTTTATCCACTTCCTTTCCAAGAAAAGTTTAAAACCCTGTCAACCAATTTGTGCAAATAAACTTTTGCAATTTCAAACACATTTTTTTTTTTTTTTAAGTTTCAGGTAGAATGTTCTATAATGCCTACATTATAATTCATGTACATACCTTACCTTTACCACTCTTACTGTGATTTTTCACTGAATTAATTTAGGCTTTAGGGTTCCTTAAAGAAAGTTATTAAATGTTCAATATTTCCACAGAAAGTGTAAGTAGACAAGCTGAAATAACAGTTTAGACCTCTGTACTTGGTTAGCTGAATAGCTTTCTAGACTGCCATGGTTTAACACCAGGCAGCAACCAAGCACCATGCAGCTGCTTGCTCACTTCCCTGCTCCCCCTGCAAGGGATGAGGAGGAGAATTGGAAAGGAATGTACAACTCCAGGGTTAGGAACAATTTAACAGGTAAAGCAAAAGCCACACATGCAAAGCAAAGCAAAACAAGGAATTCATTCACCTCTTCCCATGGGCAGACAGGTGATCTGCCATCCCCAGGAGAGCAGGGCTCCATCATGCCTAACGATTACTCAGGAAGACAAACATCATAATACCAGATGTCCCCCCTGCCTTCTTCTTCCCTCAGTTCATATATTCAGCA
>JAVJGJ010000014.1:41135105-41146826 GCA_035590215.1 Microhierax caerulescens
TATGGAATATCCCTTTGGCTAGTTGGGGTCAGCTGTCCTGGCTGTGTCCCCTCCCAATTCCCCGTGCCCCTCCAGCCATCTGACTGGCAGGGCCTAAGAAACTGGAATGTCCTTGACTTGTTATAAACATGACCCAGCAACAACTGAAAACATCAGTGTGTTATCAACATTGTTCTCACATCAAATCCAAACCATAGCACTGCAACAGCTACTGAGAACAAAATTATCTCAGCTGAAACCAGGACATAGACTTTTGACTGGATTTCTTTTGACTATTTGGCAGTTGGCATTCATTTCAATGTTACATTCGGAAAACTAGAAGTAGGTATCTGGCATTTGGAACTCAATTCACTTTCCCAATTTGTATTAATAACACTGTTACTGAAATATCTTCAGTTCTGCCAACATCAACATTTATTCTATCTCTTGCCAAATTTTAATTTAGCATAAAAAACGGAAGTGGCTGACTTTACTTAAACTGTTACAGTTTCCAGTTCTCCATTAGATTTTTTCATTTTTCTTGCTACTGCTTGATTTGCATTACTGCACTGTTACAGCTGTTTCTTCTGATGCTGTTTCATTTTCCTGCTCCCTGCTTCATAAGGCTCAAGATCATCTTTCACGAGGTAACACTGTTAATCTTGTATCTAGCACTTAATCAGCTATATGAAGAACAAGCACAAAAACCTGAAGTAGCAAGATTCTGATCAATTTGTAAGCTTTAATAGCAATTCACTTTCTCTGTTCCTTTAAGAAGTATGCATTCTGCTTGTAACACTGTAATAAAATTTAATGGGAAAAGATGCCCCACAACTTGGATTTCTTGGGTTTTAAGCAGTTTTGGATCTTAATGCTGAAATAAACTTGCCATTTGCAATAAACATAATCCAGAAACATGTAATCTTCATGGCAGAATTTGGACTTAAAAATTCATAAAATATTCAGAAACCTGTTACAACCACATAAACACTTTCCTTAAGACCAGATTTCAGTGTCATTAAGATGATTAAATTGTTGGAACATCTGATATAGGGGGAGAGGATGAAAGATATTAATTATTCAGACTGAAGAAGAGAAGGGTTTGGGTGGTAGGGGGGTGCAGGTGTCTTATAAATGTGTGCAAAAAAAAAATGGAGGCAGTTATAAAAGACCCAGCCAGACCCTTCTCACCAGTGCCCACTGATGGAACAAGAGGCAATTGGTGCACACTGAAGAAACAACACAAATTCCACTGGAACAATAAAGAACTGTTTCATTGTGAGGGTGGTCAAACATTCAAACATGTTAAGACTGGTTGCGAAGTCTCCATACTTGGAGATATTCAAAACTTGTCTGGATATGGTCCTGAGCAATCTGCTATAGCTGTCCCTGCTTCGAGCTGGGCCATTGGACTTGATGTCCCTCAGCACAGGGCATCAGGCATGTCTGTGGGGATGTGACCACCTCGAGACATGAGCCAGTGGGTGGGGATCAGGGTCAGGCCTGGTGAGGGGAAGCAAGGTCAGACACATCCCTGGGATGGCCTTGCAGGGCTATGGGGATGAACAGAGGCAAGGCTGGGATGTGGGCATGTGGGTGGGCCTGGCTTAGCAAGGCCCATGGCTGGGTAGGGCTGTGAGGAGCTGGAGATGGGCCCTGCTGCAACGTCTCTGGGGCAGGGCCTGGTGGGCCCAGAGCACTAAAATGGGGTCCTTTGCCACAGGCAGGGATAGGGAGCCCCAGGCCATTAAAGCTTATTAGTGCACTTGGGTCCCTTTCAGGTACTTCTGAAATATTCTCCCATGATGTGAATGACACAGATTTATCTTCTTGGTACTTCCTCTGAAAAGCAATCTCCTAAATCTCAACTAAATCTTAGGGAAACTGAATGAATCATTAGTTCTCTATTGACTTCCTAGTGAATATAATAGGATCCTAGAAATCTAGTTTGCATGAATATGCACTTATTTTTAAACAAATTTTTCAAAATGTCTATAATGTTTAGCTTACCATCACCTGAATTTAACTGAGTTTCAACTCAGAAAGACTGTTCTAATCTCAAAGCTATAGGGTAAACTCATTTTCTTTCTGTTAGACTGCCTCCACTATGTAGAAATACATGTAATCTTTGAATTAGCATTAAAGGCTTGTCTATAACAATTAGAATTCAATACTGCAATGAGATACCTCGACTAACAAAGCTTAGATTAACTTTTTTTGGCTTGATATTCTCCCTGTACTCCTTATTTATCTTAAAGGTTTCAATAAGCAGACAAATTGCCTTGGCTGTAGCACTACACTACTATGTATTTCTGATACAAAAGTTAGTTTGCTAAAAGCTAGTTTAGACATTTTTAACTGGTGCTTAGTTATTGCAGTTAACTGTACAGCCACTGTTTAATAAGGCCACAATAATGTGTAGTCTTAAGGGTCAAGCCTAAGTCTTGGAAAAATGAGAATGTAGGTTCAGGTCCTGAAGACTAGCTGCCTTGCTCTTGAATAAACAATGATGTCTATTCCTCAGCTGGCAACTTTCATTTTGAAGGCATTCTTTCATGTGTTGTTTCGCAGATGCCCAAAAGAAACATTGTTTTTAAGTTTCAAATAGTGTTGCAATTAAGCAAACTGAAAAACCCAGGGTTTCATTTCCACAAAGTGGGGAAAATCCTCTTTCTTTCCCTCCTGGTACTCTTCTGCTGCTGAATTGAGCAATCACTAAATTATCCCAGGATTTTCATAAATATATTCCTCAAAAATTAAAACAAATCCACAGCTTGTTATTTTTTAAGGTTGCATTTACATAAAATCATTCTGTGATGAAGGGTATTGTTTACATAGCCATGGTCAAAAAGATATCAGCATGTCACAACTCCATTTTCCTATTATTGTGTTCTACTCAGCTCACAGCCAAGGTCAGCATTGTTCTTGGAATTAGTTTATGTATGCTTAGGGCTTTGAAAAAAGAAAACAAATGGTGCTACTTCTGATTCTTATACTGTTTCTAATGTATTTTTTAGATGTTATTGTTAACAGTACTGTTTGTATTTTTTCATGATTATGATTGTTTCCATGCATAGGTCTTACTTAATTTCTTTGTTAATATTAACATAAATTAAATATTCTTACGGAAACTTCTTACTTTCATACCTTCCAGTAACAAAGTTTAACAAATTTTTAGAATTCTATAGCTGAATTATTGATATTTCCTCATGTGGTTATTTAAAACTTGAAATTTAATAGCATAAAGACATGCTCTCTTAAGGTGTTTCATCTAGATGATTCAGGTAGTCCACTGAAATATGTAAGTAATGCAACAGGGGTATTTTTGTCATAATATAATCATATCCCTAAGGCTTTAAAAGATACGAGATTTAGCAGAGTATCTGTAATTCCCAAGGGAGGTGATTATCTCCTGACAGCTACCCACTAGATTTGCCTTGCTGCTTTTATAAGAAGTCTGCATTGTGTGAGATAATGCAGCTTAATTTCCTAGAAGATAAAGTCAGTTTGACAGCAGTTTCAGTATGTTTCACATGAAATAATCTGACATTATGAAATAGTGTAACATGCAGCGTGTTATCTAGCCATTAAGATTGTTCCCCCAATTCAGTGATCCAATGCAGTAATAAAGGTGAGCAAAGTGATATGACCAACAGCGTAAGGATATTGGGAACTTGCAATAACATGGGGAAACATTATGGAAATTTTACTGTCTGGAGAAAATTATAATATTTCTGTGGCTTTTTTTTTCAGGATATTGTAATTATGTAGATTTCTATACTGTGCTTACAAGACTATAAACAGAACTAGACTGTCTTTAATCTAGCTCTGAATAACAACAGTGAGTGACATGACACCTCTTAGCTTAACAATGCCAAATGTACTTTGTTTCTTGGTCTGATTTTGAAGTCCTTTCTGGTAAGTCACTTCTAGAAAGCTGCTGATAGCCAGGCTATCCATTTTAAGGTTAATTTGTTGTGTCCCTGTAACTCTACATTATTGTAGATTCAGCTGATGAAGAACTGGGCAGAACAAAGGGTGACATTCACCTAGCCTAAGTAACATATTGAAATAACTTCACCATTAATAGGAAAAAAACCCAACCTTCAGATAGTAATCACCTTACCTGAAACTTAGTAAATTTTCTGTTATAAGACTTTTTACACTAACTTACAGCATTCATATTTTAAGAAACATATTTTTGTTATAAACATCCTGATCTAGACTCTAAGTTGTGAAAATCTCCATTCAAGTTAGCTTTTGCTGTTACAAAAAGCCTCACAAACAGTAACAAATGATAAAGCATGTTATCATCAGCTCTTCCTATGTACAGATAAGAGATCATTGTAATACCTAGTATCACAGTGCTATACTTAATTGAATGTCTGTGTTAGAAAAAAACCAAACCAACCCCACCTAGGTTCTTAACACCCAGAAGACAAGACAACAAAAATAACAAAAAAAAAAAAAAAATCTCAGTTCCACAGAATTCTAAAGATCATTACATTTAAATGACAAAGAATCTACTACTTATTTTCCAAATTTCCATTTTCAAAAGAAATATTCAAAAGAATGATGGTTCCAAAAATAAATAACTATTTGCTGACAGATGTGAGTTTGTGTCTTTTTGCTGAATTTTTAGTCACAATCACAAAATGGGAAAATGGTTTTATTCCTATTCATATTAGCAAGTTACTTTTATTGGCTGAACTGGATTGGATATCAAAGTTATAAATTACTTTGAACAATGTTAGTTGGAATCAGTGGAGGGACTAGTAGGATTCTTGGAAGGCTACAGTGAGAGAGTAATGTTAAAAATGTGAACACTTGTTGGCTTTTAAAAATGTATTTGCCTGGGCTAACTTCATGCCTCTCCTGTCTTTCTTTTCCATAGATCTTCATGGAAATTGAGTTTTACATACAAAACTAAATTTAGTCCCATGTGCAAAAGTGTATAAAAACATTACAAAGAATGGCTGGTGAGGAATGCAACAATGATCCATTTAGAGTAATTTTGACCAAATCAAATTGAGGGAAAACACCATGATGTCACTGCCTTAAAAAAGGAGAAAATCAAAAAGTGGAAAACTAACTCCTAAAAAGTATTGATATAAATGGTCCATTTAATCATGAACAATAAATTAACCATTTTCATGGAAAAGGTCAGAATTGTTCATCCCTAATATTTAGTCCCATGGGCTGATAGCAAGAGACCATTTTAGATAACTGAGTTTAAGTCAGTTCATCAGCCATAAGAAACAATAGGTTGAGGGAGGAAAAAAAGGTGAGGCAATTTTAAGATCTGAGAAGATACTGGAAACTTCCTAGGCTCACAAACCAAGCACTTTATACTGCATGCGATGCAGAATCCTTCATATATGTGTAGTAAGTCCAACACACCAGACTTTCTTCCACACATGCAGATTAGCCATGCAAGACATGTGCGTTTGTATTAGTACAAACATTTTAAACACAGTTAACTTACTTTTAGGCCCTGTTTCAAACCAAATCCCACATGTTATGTACCTCAGACTAGCATAAAACATAATTGTAAGACATAGTGATAGAAATGCTAGGAAAAATTCGTAAGACTCAAGAGTTTCAAGTTAAAACTGAAAATATTGTGCTTCAGGGAACTTTGTATTAAGAAACTACCAGTAATTCTGAAAATCCTAAAAACCCCTGAAGTAAACCAAAGTTAACTTTAGCTTGATTCCAGCAGAGTTAAAAATGGTGGATCTCAAAGGGGCTGTGCTACTTCCATACTTTCCATAATACCAAAAGTGGCTGCAAGATTGATAAAGAATATTTTTCAATAAATTGGTTATTTTATGAAAGTTAATCTTTTCCAAAGACATAACCTCAATTTAAGCAATTTGTAATTCAGATGGAGATAAAGTAGGGACTGCCTTCAATCTCTACAGTATCCTGGCTAATTAATGAAGTGTTTACTTTACATCTTTCTCTTCTTAGCCTTTGGCAGTGTTTGACAACATTCTTTATATAAGCTTATTTCCCCAAACAATATTCCTTCTCACAACAGTAATTATACCTTCTTCACACAGCACTATACATGCACAGACAGAAATAATATTTCACAGTTCAAAAGTCTTGTGATTCACCTCTTGTAGTCCTGAAACATGGGTTTGCAGTTTGGTGATATAATAATATAGAGATGCCATTGGTGGCAAGAAGAAGACACAAAAATAGAAATTTTGGAAAAATAAATGGGACTTTAATGGTAAATTAAAGAAGCAAGCCTGGAGTAGCAGGGAATGTTCACAACTCTTCAACCCAGTTCAGCTATATTTTGAATTTGTAGGTACCATTCCTAAAGCAAGATGAAGGATTCTAAACATTTTTTCCTAACATTTTGGCACAATTTACTTTAAGATTTTTTAATTAAAGGCACAACTAGTGTTTAGAATTATTTCTAAGGAGACATCTTTGAAGGTTTACTGGTTAAAAGTATGAAAGGAATTTTAACTTCAAGTTTAATATTATCAAGACAAGTAGCAACACTAAACAGCAATCCAGTTGTAGAGCATAACATGACTGTGATCTTGTTTTGTAAATTGTTTCAGTAATAGTTTTGCCATGAAAACATTTCAGATTTTAATACAATTGAGAAACTGATATATTCTGTTTGCTAGGATACTGAACTTGGCACTTCTGATGATGAGAAATGTGGAAGAAATTCTATTATATATACTCATTAAATGCATTGCAGAAGGAATATGTCTTCTTTTTTGACTAAGCATTTTGAAGCAAAACTGCTGTTTTCTGATAAATTTAGAATCAAAGTGAAGCTACAGAAAGCATAATAGTCGTTACAGAATTATTTTAATCACCCAGATGTAAGCTCTGTATGAGTCTATAGATCTTGGTAGGAAGAGCTACCGCTTGAAAACAAGAGACTGCTAATGTTAACAGGAAACAGGAAAAAAGTGTGTGACAATAATGGAGAGATTGGTATCAGTCTTCTCTCCTTACAGAGAACTCACATTATATACTGTGAAAACACGGTTTGAAAGTTCTGTATTATTTTGAAGGTGTTCTGGTATATGTAATGTATATATATTCTTGAGCTTCAAGGCAGGTTTTAATGCATTTTTAGTTCTTTCTGACTGAAATTAATAGTAGTGGTGATGATGATGGTGATGATAATAAAAATAATACTAATGTTATAAAATTGTTTTCTTGGAACCATTTCACTAGAATATGCCCTGGTCAGAAAGTAAAATTTAGTCCTGATAGAAAGTTTACATCTTCACTATCCATGAATCTTGACTACATTTATTTCTTAAGTGATATAGATTATATGCTGCTGACTCCACAAATTTAAAGGAAAATGAAAGGTGTACAATATTTTTAGCATGGGTGATGTATTAGGGTTGAATTTAATTTAATTCAAAAGACTAATTTATTTTCTTTTAAAGTAACTATTTTTTATATATATCCTTCTGCTAAATTCAAGGCCAGTAATACTTGGAATAAAAGTTGAAACTGTTATGAAAATGGGGTTCTAACCTATTCTGCCTCATTTTTTTTGCCTGCTTTTTATTGTAAGAGGGATTTAATTTTACAGTTAATACCAGTCTTCAAAGTGGGACTTAAATTATTTACTTATCTGTCTAGGAAAATCTGTTATAAAAAATGAATCTAGAACAAATATATGTGTTGTAAGTAAATGTATAAATATGATAAAAATTAATACTATATATATATATATATGACCATTTTCTCCAAAACAGTAAGAAATTTTTATGTTTTGTATAACCTCATTAAGAACTTAACAGGGAAACTATGTCAAGACTCCTAATATATTTCAGGGGAAAAGCACGGATTAATTGGTTAAAATACAGAGGAAGTATATAAATGGTTATATTTTTAGAAAGTGTGACTTCCAAGCAAGGTGAAGAGAAATAAATTTTACTGTTGAAAGATAAAGAAGACTGAATATTTACATGCAAAAATACAGCACCAAAGAGGAAGATAGCATGTTGTCAATGTGCAATATTATGGCAGAGAAGATTTAGATTAACTGTCAGAAATGTTTCAAATTAATTTAATTTTCCAAGACAGTGCATTAAGTCTTCATCTTTAGATGACTTCAAGAAAAGTTTAAATAGTCATTTGCTAGGAAGGGCTATATATGAATGTTCCAAGCTGGGACGATGGAGTGAATTAGATCTGTGTGCCACCTTTGTTTCCATTTTTATTATTACATTTTTTTTATTATTATTGCAAATGTATTATAAAAGTACAAACGATTCAATATAATTAACTTCTTTGTTTTGCCAGTAAGAAGTTCTCTATCCCAAGAGCAAAATAAATTACTTACTGACCTGAAAAAAAACTTGCAAGGAATGAAAAATGTAATGTGATAAATAAAGTGTCTGGAAATGCCTCTAGAGTTGGGTCAGATACTCATATTAACCTTCATACTCACTCAGACTTGTATTGCACAAGACTCATATAGCTTTTGAATATTTAGAAGACATGGACTGTAGTTCTTGATAATGTAGGAAATTTGGTGCATAACATGAAAAATAAATAAAGATATTGTACTAACTGAATCCCACCCTGTTCACAGATGAAATTTAGGAATCTAAATCCAGACTGATAGTCTGAAAAATCTTATGTAGCTCCTACATAACTTATTGGTTATTTTAGTAACCAAATTTTGGATACTAGCTATATTGGGATATCAATTTAGTATTTTCAGTTACCCTCACACCTGAATTTCATACCTTAATGTATCTTAACTATAATTCTGTTGAGACAGTTGGAGTTTATCTCACAGTCACCCAGCTAAGATCCAATGGTCAGGCACTTTGGAATCATTGCTAAATCATCTGCAAACTATATGCTAGTAGGGATAAGGCTTTTATTATTATTAATTATATTCCTATCAAGAGCAAGATATGATCTGAACACATCAGTGATCAAAATGTTTTTTTTCAGGATGCATTAAACTTATCCCCCACCTCCCACTGCCTTCTTCCTCAAGTAATTTAAATCTGTGTGTGCCATCACAGAATCAGAAAATCAGAGAATTATAGAATGATTGACCTTGGAAATTCAAGCATAGAATCGTAGAATCACAGAATGAGTTGGGCTGGAAGCAACCTTAAAGATCATCTAGTTCCAATCGCCCTACCATGGGCAGGGACACCTTTCAGTACATCAGGTTGCTCAAAGCCCCATCAAACCTGGCCTTGAGCACTTACAGAGATAGAGCATCCACAGCTTCTCTGGGCAACTGGATCAACTGGATCAGGTTGCTCAGAACTGTAACTTGTTGCATTCTGAATACCTTTACACAAGGAGGATCCACAATCCCTCTGGACAGCCCATTACAGTTGACCACCTCCACCTTCACAGTAAAAAAAAGATTCTTCCTGTATTCAGATGGAATTTCAAGCTTTTTAAATTTTGCCCATTACATCTTGTCCTGACAGTGGGCATTACTGGGAGGAGTCTGGCTGCCACTTCTTCATTCCCTCCCATTAGGTAGTTATACACATTGATGAGATCCTCCTTGAGCCTTCCCTTCTCGAAGCTGAACAGTCCCAGTTCTCTCAGCTTCTCCTCATATGTCAAGTGCTCCATCCCCTTAATCATCTCAGTGGCCGTGTGCTGCACTAGCTACAGCAACTCTACGCTCTTCCTGCACTGGGGAGCCCAGAACAGGACACAGTAGTGCAGTGGCTTTACCAGGGCTTAGTAGGGAGGAAGGGTCATGACCCCTGACTTGTTGGCATCGTTCCTCCCAGTGTAGCCCTGGATACAGTTACACTTCTTTGCAGCAAGGCCCCCTTGCTGGGTCCTGTTGAACTTGCTGTCCACCAGAACCCCAGCTCCTTCACTGCAAAGCTACTTTCTAATTATAAGAGTTACATAGCTACAGCAAAGTGATTTTTTTACATATATATATATATATACACACACATGCATATGTATGTACATATAGTTATATTTACAGTTTTATATATGGCTAGTTACATAGTTATCATAGAAAGCGATTCTGTACGTATATATAAAATTTGCTTCAGTGCTATTTTTTGCACACTTTATCAAAGATGGTTCCTCCTCATCTTAATATAGCTGCCTAATTCCTATCCTATTCTAAAGATGCCTAGTGAGCCAGCCTTCTTAAAAGAAAGGCCTAATTTCACCATAAAGGCAATAAAACCCAAAGAAGAGTCCTGCTATGGATGGAGACATTGTTTTTTTCACCTTAGAAGCCACGATAGTTGACAGGGACCCTACAATAAATTATTACTTCAGTATTTATGTAACACTTTACAAACGCTTTAAAATACATATATTAAGTATATATACATACATTAAGTATATTAACTGCAGCTGTCTAAATATAAAGTCTGGATATTCTATATGAGAGGGAAGTGGCCTCTCATGTAATGAGCATGTTTTCTTGACTATTTTGCGCAAGAGCTGTTGTGAACAAAAATGCTTCTAATTTCTCTATCCAGTGATGTAGAAGACAGCATGTGTAAAGCATAGTCAAGTCAGTGAGGAGAAACATCACACTAAAGTTGGACTGACTGTTAGTTACACAGTATGCAATGTACCAATTTTGATGCCCAGGAATCAGACTTCTGGAAAGACAGTGTATCACATGAACTGTTGTGATACATTTTTTTAGAAATATTAGCTTTTTTACGGACAGTCACAAAATTCTCAAGTCAATTCTGGCAAAGCTATTTTTAATGTTCACTTATACAATTTTTTTCTTCATTTTTATTTTATATAGTATATATACAGGCAGAAATGAAACCTATAGAAATGGTTCTGATTCAAAGGTTTTTGCATCATTAAGACATTTCTAAATATGAAAACAACAACAACCCCCCAAAAAAAAACCAAAACACCAAAACCAAAAACAAAACAAAAATGCATGAAATAAACCCCAAGCATTTAAACCACCTTCTTTAGAAGATCTAAATCTTCTCTGAGTCTTGTATAATGAATCTATATCACTAGCACCTAGGCTTTATTGGTCAGTTTAGAATGGTTGCAGATAAAACGTTCATTTGGCTTGATGGCAGCCCAGAAGCACATTTCAGTAGTCCTTTTTTTGCCTTTAGTCCTTTCCTGTATGTCCATTTCTTTGTCTGTCTTCTTCCTCTAACACTAGTACAATTTCTCTTCCTATTTTCTGTCATTCTTCTGTCACAATATTTTTTTCATCCTGATTTAACTTCTATGGGTCTATTTAAGGCATTTATTATCGCTGTAATTAGAGAATTAATATATTATAATACCAGCATTGTAATACTAATATTACAATACATAGCTTGTTCCTGTAATTTCTAGCTATCAAATGGATGTATAAAATAATGTGGTTATCAGAGGAAAGTACTAAGAATAATAAAAACTGTGACTGCCTGTTAACCTGACCTGATTTCTTGTGGTGATGTTTTAGATCTTTTAAATATGTTTTGTAGCATCATGTGCAGATTTAAGATTGAATGTTCCATTTCCTTCCTACCTTTCTGAGTGTTGATTTGTGTGTAATGATGCCACAAAATCAAGGATGACAGATTAGCAGATAAAACACTTGATAACCATAACTGATGAACACAAGCAGGCAATATATATAGTATTCATATAGGTTGAGGACAAAACCTGTTCTTTATCAGTTCACAAAATCTAGGAATATCATGTGTAGGACCATACATATCTGTAATAATGGTTAGAAAAAAAAAAAAAAAA
>JAVJGJ010000014.1:41151430-41164519 GCA_035590215.1 Microhierax caerulescens
ACCAAACCCATCCGTGTGCTGTCAGTGTTGTTCTCACACCAAATCCAAACCACAGCCCTGCACCAGCTACTGAGAAGGAAAATAACTCTGTCCCAGCTGAAACCAGGACAGTGGTATAGATACGACTGCAAGCATCACAACTTATTCTGGTCTATTCAACTCTCACTGTTCCAGAAGTTTTTGTACCCTTTCACTTTGCAACCCCAAAGGTCATTTCCATGCTTTATAATACACTTCTGAAAAAATGTAACAAAGCCTTTACATCATATCAGATCCTTTGCATTGACAGAAATATAAAAAAAAAAAAAAACCCACAGAAAAACAAAAATACGTTGTTGAGTCAAAAGGAGAGCCAGGGTAGGTAAAGTGGGGAGAAAATCCAGTCAGTCTGCTTCTGAAGGTGCAATCACAGAACAGCACATATGTGAATTACTCAGAATAATTTTCCTGCTGGCCAAAAGTCTCTCCTTTAAAAAAAAAAAAATAGTGAGAACATAGCATACATTAAGCAAGCCACAGAACAAATATTTCTGTTATTTTACTTTAATGGAACCTTAAGATTATTTGAAGAATGTTCTGAAGGTTCATTGTTTTTTTACAAAAGAAGAGAAATTCACTTAACAGAGAATATTTCTTCATTCAACATACCAGTGCACCCTCACCTTGAATACTGTGTGCAGTTCTGGGCCTCAAAATTTAAGAAGGATGTTGAGGTATGTGAATGGATCCAGAGAAGGACAACAAGGCTGCTGAAAGACCTGGAAGGAATATCCTATGAGGAACAGCTAAGGACCTTGCGCTTGTCTAGTTTGGAGAAAAGGAAGCTGAGAGGCAACCTCATTGCTCTCTAGGGCTTCCTGGGGAGGGGAAGTGGAGAGGGAGGTGCTGAGCTCTTCTCCCTGGTATCCAGTGATAATACATATAGGAAGGGCTCAGAGGGGAGGTTTGGACTGGACATTCAGAAGTATTTCTTTACTTAGAAGGTGGTCAAACAGTGGAACAGGTTTCCTAGACAGGTAGTTGATGCCTCAAGCCTGTCAGTTTTTAAGGGGCATTTTGGACAATGCCCTTAACTACATGCTTTAAATTTTGGTTAGTACTGAAGTAGCCAGGCAGCTGAACTAGATGATCCTTTCAGGTCCCTTCCAACCGAAACACTCTATGCTATAAAGGCATCACAGACAGCACTAGCATGAGCCTCTCTGAGATCTTATCATGGTGCGTGCACTTTTCATAAACAGGCTGAATTCTCTACAAGAACATTTTACATGATCTTGGACTCTCACTAGGGATGTCAGGTCCACTCTAAGCTCTGTGACATGAATGATTTTTGAAGCGAGATTGTTACTTTATTTACCCCCCCTCTGGGACTACTTCTGAGGTTGGTTTGGTTTGTTCTTCCACGTTTGGGACATTTGGGTCCTCCTCTGGGATTGGTTGGGTCCTCCCCACCAGGATGGTTTGGTGCCTTCTGAAGTCTGTCAAGTTCACTTGACACTGGTATTATATATCCATATAAGAAATCTATCATAAATATAACTGATGTTATATAGTTAAATTTGCTTCACTAAATATAAGTTTGTAGTAGCTTGTAAAAGTATAACTACTTGGTTGTTGCTGTTATTGGTTGTTGCTATAATATTGGTTGCTGCTATAATAATGATTGATGCTCTATTATTGATTGCTGATAGTAATTTGTAATAGCTTGAGACAGAGATAATTTACTTTATTAGTCATAAGTATATTTGCTAGTGGTGATTTTTGTGGTGTTGTATTTGCTAGTGGTGATTTGCGTTCTGTTTGTGATGATCTGCAATAAAATAGAGAAATTTACAGAATAAAGCCTCCATGTCCTTGTTTAGTACAGAATCCTTAGAGCCCACAGCTGCAATCTTTATACACTTTGCAGGCCAGGTAACACTTCAGGTCATGACAGTCTCCCTGCATAAATGTTGTTCACTGGAATATATAGGCTGCTTCCATACTTTTAAATGAAGTATTACCTTGGGCCAAACCCCAGCCTTGAAACCACTTTATACCAGCTAGTTTGCATTCACATTTATTACCATTAGTCTTTGTAGAACACATTTCTCTTAAGACAGCAAGCTGGAGTGGTCCAAAAGAGAATCAGGTAAGTAACATACCAGTTAAGCTGTACTTACTAACATCAGCATTACAATGCTTGGGCTTGCTTCATGACCTACAGGGAATAAGCAGAGACATGTGGCAAAAAGGAAAAGATGAATCTTACCAGGCCTGGAGATACCAAAATATTTTAAGTTTGTTAGAACTGAACTGAAGGCATAACTGTGAGATAAATATATAAGGGAAGAATGTCTACAATATTCCTAACACAAGGTTCCTCTGTAGGAATGAAACATTGCAGTTTAATGTACCGTTCTGCTCGGAAGATCAGAATGGCACCTCTACTGTACGCTATACAGTAAGATTATTCTTACTAGGTAATCAAACATGAAATAAATCTAACCTTGTTTTTCAATGTATTTTCTATTCAAGGACGATAATTATATTTGAATCACTTTCAGAGCATAAGAATTTGCAGACTAATAATTTCCAAATATTATATCCAACACTGACAAATTTCAAAGATTAATATGCTAGGGTATCTTTCAAATCTCAGAGACTACTCTTCTGCAAGAGATACTGCAAGAAACAATATCCATACTGGATTTCTTCATGCAATATTCATCAGCTTGTCTCTCCCCTTATTCATAGTATTCTGTATGCACTTTTAAAAATTGTGTACAATATGTAGAAAAATAGCTATTTGGTAGTGTCTAATAGCACAAGCAAGCTTGTTTTCTTTAGGCACTAGTAAAAGTCATTGTACCTCAAGCTACAGCATAATTTACCCATGTGTTCCTTCACAAGTGAGCTGTTAACTCAACAGTCATTGCTGCACAGTGTTAATAAGGTATCACAGACTTTCCACATTGTTAATCCTTAATACAGTAATTTGACTCAGTTATAATAACCTTGCAATGAACCTACGAAGATGTCAGATGCATTTAAAAAAAACAACATTGTAATGCAACTGGGCAAAAAGCTGAAATAATCAACATAGGTGAGACATACAGGATTGACTGGGTCATTGAGTCAGAATAGGTTTACCAGAAACAGATAAACAAATTCTAAGAAGATTTCTGTTTGTCATTATGATCTCATTTTTGCTGCTTTACAGGATATTTTCACTAGGAGTCTTCTGTATTACAGGGTAAAGAGGTAGAACTTTCCTACATCTTGACTCTGCTTTTTAGTTTCTTTTTAGCATTATCATAGTCTGTTCTAAATTGTACATTGCTACCTGTAACAGCTGGCTATCAGTAGTAGCCCATGGAATCCCACACAAAATTCTAGCCTATGGGTCATGATTTTGTTACTGATCTAGAACAGCTGATTGTTTTATTTCAGGGCACAGTGCAGGCATTTTTTATACTCATCATCCCTCAAGACTCTGTGTCATCATGACTAATAGAAATGATGGTTTGGATGGATGGAGAACATAGTCTTTAAAAAAAAGGTCCTGTACTTTTTAACTGGAGTGTATAAAGAGCCATGATGACTCAAGAAAGTGCTTCAAGGGCACCCTAAGGGCATGCAAGATTGAGTAAAAAATACCAATCAACTCTTGCGCTTCTCTCTGCAAACAGGCAGCCACGGAATGCCAAGGTGATAAAAAGTCCTAGGACCACTTATGCAGAAATAGAATGCCCCCTGGCTTTTACTGAAAAATATGCAAGATGATACACCAGCAACCGTAGCACCGGACCAGGTCATTTCTTACATAGGACTACATAGCGTTTCATAAAAATTGCTGCATGCACTCTGATTTTTACAACAATTTTCACGCTTTCTATGCTTATCACTGATTTTCACTACTGCACAATAATTTTCTGTCATGAGGGGCTTGTAATGGTGACAAGAATTTCTGTCATATGTATAAAAAACATCTACTACTTCTACAAAGAAGGAAACAAAGTTTTTCTTTAACAAGATATTGAATCCTAACAGATTTATCTGATGCATGGTATTGACTATGAAAAAATTAATGTAAACTTTATACTGTTTCCCACTTTCCTCCATTTGTGGTCTTTCTCATCAGTTCTTTTCTCTTTGTGCCAGTTCCCTATGAATTAGTGGCTAAAGGAAATATGCAAATTCAATATCATACCTCAAGATCAACAGTGAATTTATGTTTAGTTTAGTTTGCATCTGTCTGTCTGTCTGATAAATGCCTTTCACATGTTTCACTCTTTCAAGACCTTTTATATAAGATGTTCAGCTGATGGTACGGGGCTTTAGTTTAATTTTTCCAATAGCAATGTGGCAGAAGCTTTTTCTCATCCTTAAGTTTGTACCGTATTTTCAGACAATGACATTATTAAAACTGGAAGAAGTCATAGTAGTAAGAATACCAATTAACTTTGAATTAAGGAAGAAAAGGGAGGATGAGTACACAGACTCATTTTCACACAGTATAAAAACACAGTTTCTAGCCACAACTTGGTTAAATGAAAAACCTCAAACCATTACATTATTTTTTATTGCTGCTGCAAAGCAATGTTTATCTAATATTTCTCTTATCTTTATGAGTATTCTTTATGTAATTTGCATAGGTACTTCCAAAATGAAAAATGATGCATCTGATGGTAATTACACCTGACTAACATTCAGAATATAATTAAGTAAATTTATGCTTGTGGGAAAATTACTTTGGGGGGGGGTGTGGAATTAGAGAAAACTGGGACCTAATAGAAGTATAGTATTACAGAAAGCTTTTTAGGGTAAAATACAGCTACCACTTTCAGGTTGGTTGGCATATATGGAATCTACTTCACCACATCTCCCTAGGCAGCACACCCGGCCACCTCAGCACATGCTGGTAGGAGTGACGCAGGGTACAGTGGAGTGGAGTGGAGTGGAGACACTGGGGCCAGGCTCTGCTGTGATCCCTGCAGGAACGGCAGCTGGATGGTACCACACAGCTGGTAAGATCAGGTGTCTGCCACTGAGATAACAATTGTGACAAAATTGTTTTACCTGGATGAGATGATCTCATTGTAATACCAACGCACACCACCATCCCAAATATACCTGCCTCCAAGGTACTACTACACCTCACTGGGCATGTGATACCAATCAGTGTCAAAGATATGTATCACTAGAGTCACTCCTGTTCCACCTAAATATAACTGGTCTTGGACTGAAGTAAGTCCAGAAGGGAGGGAATTGTCTAAACTCCTGAATTACCAAACTTTGATTTAGTGTTTAAATATATGTTAAACATTTTTGTGCACAAAGTTTAGGTTGAGCTGCCCCACCCTCTAAAGTCATCAAAATTGATAAATGAAAGGACTTCTAATCAAAGTAGTCAACCTTGGGAAACAAAGAACAGATGGGGGAAAGAACATCGTTATCTAAATTATGCAGAAAGAAGCCTCCAAGTGAGAAAGTTTTGGCCAAGCTTCTAAGATGAAAGTAGGACAAAGGTAATCGTGGTAGCAGGAGTTGCAGCCTCCAACTCAAATAGCCCCCTCGAAAGAGGGCAAAGCCCCACTTGGAGAGCATGCATAGTTAGGAAAAACTTCAGTAGCACTGTCTGAGGATGCACACTAATTTGCATTAGAAACAAGAAATTTGTAACCAGTCCTGTCCATGATAATGAACATGCAATGTACTATGAAGTATAAAAAGTGAGCAAAGAAGGGGAAAGGTTAGGGAAGACTCCACTGTGACTCCTGGGATCACTCAATGGGCTGTATTCTTTCCCACAGGGGTGCCTACTGTGTAAGAACTTTATTCTATGACTGACCCATGGTAGTTGTTATTAGGTGTATTGTTCTAAGCTTGCTTTGCAGTCAGTTTATTATCATGGGCAATGTTTGAACTTTACCCTGTCACAAACTTGCATTTTGTACAATAAAAATCTTCAGGCGAAGTTCATTTTGTGTAAATCTACAGAGATTTAAGTAATTGTTATAAGGGATTTGACTCAGCGACACTGTCGGTGGAGATCCCTGAATAGGTTGTTGGAATGAACTTCCAATACAGCGGGCTGTCAAAATGCAGGTGGTGGACAGACTGGTTGGACACAAGGGTCTCACCTTTCTTGGCAAACTGACAGGCTGATCAAATACAAAAGGTCCGAGGAAACCCCTCTTCTTAACGTGACAATGTTACTTTATGATAACTTTCAACATGTTATATGTTCCACATTTACATGTAAACACCTGACAATATTAACACAGTTATGCCAATAGATAAAGAAATAATTCCTGAAGGTCGAGGTCAAACAATAACTGCTTTGAATGAAAGGAATTTATTTCAGGCAATCATAACCCTTATCCTTCTTATTGTAAGTAACTAGCACGGTTGATTGCTGTATCTGCTACAGTTTGACCTGTTTCTGGAGAAGGAGCAGAAAAAAAACCCACAGTGGAAATTTCATGATTCACTGCACACTAACATAACCATCTGCTGAAATGTACAATGGCTGAATTGTACTCAGCATGAGCACCAACATTTCACCTGGGACCCTTTTTGAAATATCTTTCTTCAGTGGTTAGGGAGAAGCTGTAATCTCCTGGTAATGGTCTTTTAAAATAGATGTGGCATCGAGAGAAATCAGTAAGAAAATGAGCGAAGGGGGGTGGAATATTTTCCTCTCAACCTGAACATTACTGGATGCTTTTTTTAAAACTCTTCATTATATTAGTGATCATATTAGTAAAGAATAAATTATGCATACTTGTACAAAAAGAAATTGCTCTCTCTCAAAGTTTTGCAATTCAGATCTTTAGTGACCTACATTAAGTAAATTCAAATGTGAATATACTGATTGTATGACTCTTACTAATTCTGTTCCATTGTTAATATTGGTATCAATAATGTCTTTATTTAAATTATTGTATATTTTAAGACCCTGATGTTCTGTAGTGGCAAAAGTGTTCGTGTCTGAAGTTCCTCTTGGGATTAGCTTGAAATGTAACAGGGCAATGCCAAGTCTTACATCTAAATATAGATAATATCCACAGATGCATAGCCACTGTAATCTCAGCTGCGTCATATAACCCGCTATGATATTGACTGTATTGGTGTCATATAACTGTAAGAATCTACTAACAGTGCTAGACAAATTTAATATAGAAAAGGCAGAAAAATAAAAACTTTGCAATTACTTTTTTTTTTCTTTTTTTTTTTTTTTTTAATTCATGGTCCAATCGGTTTAAATATTCCACAAGAATATATCAGGTTTTAGATTATTAAAAACTATTACAATTAAACAAAGACTCTTGATATGTATAAGATACGTAAAACATATGTATCAAATTATATATATACACATACATATACACACATTTTAAAAAGGTGTACATAAATATGTACTTCTGTATGTATAGATATAAAATTGAAAACATTAAACCACCTAAACTTGAACATATTTTAATTTATGTGGAACAACTTTTTTCCCCTGAATTTTCCATCTTATATGAAAAGTAATATTTTATTTTGACTCACAATGGAAAGAATTGATGCATAAAGATAACTGAAAATACTGACTCAACCTTTTTTCTTAATCTTTTTTTCCTTATTATGTGATAAATACCAATAGTTTAGAGTCCCAGTCAGCTAGATAGTCAAACAGATGTCCCTATGACCATTTTGAGATCTCCAGAGTTTGGCTAAGTAATGGGAAGAATAGACTCATGCCTAGTGCTGTAGCTTCTGTACTAGTAACAGCAACAGAATAGTCTTCCCTTTACTGGCATAAGGCCTTGAGACAGCAAAAGCTTAACTTTCAGTCAAGTATAGCATCAAAACTAGCTATGAACCACCATTTGAAGCTGCTTTATGAAAGATGTAGATGTATCGAACCATTTGGATTCTAAATCTGCTGCCGTGGAATACAGTTCGAAAGAGATTAGCAAGTAACTGTTTGGTCAGTGAGTACAGGTTACCCTACTCTCCTTTTTGTTGTTGAGGGTGAGCGAGCTCGCCTTTAGTAGGGCTGCAGGTTTCCTTTCAATTTATAGGCATGCAGCCTTAAGGAGCACAGTCTACCAAGTGATTCATACTTAGGTAAATATCAAAATTTGTTCCTATCAATAGCCATAATATATATTTTTTCCAGTTATTTTTTAACTTACCTCAATGTAATATATAAAAATATTTTATATTAATGCATGTTAATTCCTGCCTTTTAGTCATAATAAACTGCAAAACTACTGCCTCCAGATTCCCTGAATGCACATTTATCTGTCCACATTAGTAGTCATATCATTTCACCTGGCCCTGCCTACCTCCCAAGATATCCCTGAAGCCTGAGTCTTCTGTAGTTAAGCTACTGTCTTCAGGATTTCTGAAAGTAAAAGTTAAGATAAGATTTCACTTGGAGTTGGACAATTACTTATTCTTGCACAACACTATTATTTTAAAGCATTGCACATATTGCTATGTCTTCTTGTTTAGCAAAAAGTTCAATGTATGTGAAAGTATACAATGAAAAAATGTGTGATATATTCTCTCTAGTTTCTTATTACTATGGAACAATTTCTGCAGAATATCTGCAATATATAATAGGGAAATGTTAATTGTATTGATTTGCAATCTTTTATAATTTGAGCTTATTTTCCTTATTAATAAAATAAGATGTGCAATATTTCAAGCTCATTAATGTAATGAATATGCAAAACCAGAAACGAATATGGGTGGAATGAGATTTGGAATTCTTTTTTAACATAGCAGAACTGGCAAATCTACAAATGACAGATGAAAATATGCTTTATTTCTTCTATCAAATGCAAAACAAATATGAAACCTTTTTTCAATATGACTAGGAGAGGTTTTCTGCATGATATTAAAAATATTCTTCTGATCTATGATGATGCTATAGGGAAACATTAAAAGTTCTAAAGCAAAAGGAAATATATGCTGTAAAACTTATTGCTGTTAAAGCACGTCAATGTATACAAACCACCCAGATCTATAATCACTTTTTCCCTATAATCTTGAAAATGCTTACTACCTTGCATTACCTTGGTCTTCATTAGTGCCACCAAAATCCTTAAAAGACTTTTGGATAGGATTATTATAGAAATTGTACCTTAATTGGAACTTAATCTCTATAATTATGCATAATTACCCATGTCTATTACTCCTACTATGAGCACACATTTTTCTTTAGCTGTAAGGCAAAATGAGTTAAAGCTTCTAGAAGCATTGGATAATATGATTTGTATGCACTTCACTGACTTTATTAGGCTGTACAGTTTTAAAATTCAATTAAAAATGTATTTTCACTCTTTGGCCTTTGACTTTGGTAAGGAATATGAATGGAGAAAAGTACAGATCTCGACAGCAAGTGACAACCATTCATTTCTTTTAATCCTTGAAGCACGGGCCAAAAACGATGTAGTACTGTCCTTTGCATGACTTCTCTCCATTCTGAAATATTCAGATGGACCAATGTACAAACACAAGGGAAAAGAAGGGCACATTTAATCCAGTTTTATTATTTTCAAAAGATAAGTATGATTAAATCAGAATCATTTAGCCCCAGCCTTTCATAGGTCTATTTAAACTACAAGTCATGTTGGTTGCCACCCGGGGGAGTAGATTTGCGATAACATGGCACAGTCATTTGTAAAACTGCTCTTCGTAACTAATGCAGCTTGCTTGGATGAGTTTCACCATTTGTAACGAAATAGACACATGCTGTGACTTCTGTTTGTGCATATTAAGTTTTCTGAGGTTAATCTTTTAAAAATTGATAGTTGTGTCAGGAGGATTTATATTCAGTGGCCACCACTGTCATCAATTCCATGAAATCATTCATGAGGTTAGATCCATTTACTTCTAGAATCACAACTATCGTTGCACCTGCCTCAGCGTTACTTACAGCTATTAAACTTGTGATGCTCTAGAGATATGGAAATACTATGGATATACAAAATGTTTAAAATACACTAGTATTCTGATACGGCAGTAATGTTGATAATTAAAAAAATCAACCAACAAAACCCCGAAGATAAAGTCCCAAACTTTTTTACTTAATTCAATTTTTCTTGTTTAACAAGAAAGTACTGTGTCATTTCTAAAAATTAAGTGGATAGTAGTGCTAATAAGAGATACAAAGTCATGGTTGTTTTCTTTTGTATGTTCCTATCAAATCAGTTACCGATTACCATTAGAAATTCAAGCCTGATTTAATGTACGTCATTTGTCACAATGAAACCTGAGAGTAACCAAATGGTATATATATTATTTTCATATTCATATATACAAATATACATATATGGATTTCCTTTATCTTGTGGGAATAATCACCTGCATTTTCAATATCGTATATTATTTATTATTGGACAGGGGAAAATACATATGTGTAAAAAATTTAATTAAAGAAGTTTTGACAGTTGCTATTGATTATGTCAAAGTTAGTTAGATGCTAAGATGTGACTAACCAGAAGCTGGAGGGTAATGACATATAAGTTTGTCTATGTCTGGGTGTGAGTGCACTTTTGACTTTACAATCTGAAATCTGGGAACAGTGAAATAAGAATGTATACATGATCAAGACTGTCACAAGGAAAACTTGAGAATTATACTTTATCACTCAGAAAGAACCATAGAGTAAAAGTTTTAAACTGCATCTGAAGAAAACTAAATCCTGATTAATGGGTCACTGATGACTAGATCATCTAAAAAGAATATACCTCAGCAGATCTCCCCCTCTGCTCCGCTCTCATCAGACCCCACCTGGAATACTGCATTCAGCTGTGGGACCCTCAACCTAAGAAGGACATGGACCTGTTGAAGTGAGTCCAGGGCAGGGCCATGAAGATGGTCAGAGGGCTGGAGCACCTCTCCTGTGAAGACAGGTTGAAAGAGCTGGGGCTGTTCATCCTAGAGAAGAGAGGGCTCCAGGGACACCTTATAACAGCCTTCCAGTATTTCAAGGGGGCCTGCAAGAAAGCTGGAGAGGGACTTTTTACAAGGGCCTGTAGTGATAGGACAAGGGGGAATGGCTTTAAATTGAAAGAGGGTACAAGATTAGGACTAAATATGAGGAAGATTTTTTTTTACTATGAGGGTGGTGAGGCACTAGAAAAGGTTGCCCAGAGATGTGGGAGATGCCCCAGCCCTGGAAACATTCAAGGTCAAGTCTGAAGGGGCTCTGAGCGACATGATTTAGTGGAAGATATCCCTGCTTATTGCAGGGTGATTGGACTACATGACCTTTATTGGTCCCTTCCCACCCAAACTGTTCTATGGTTCTATGATCTGTAGTAGAATTAAATGTTCAAAGTCTGCCAGATCTCCTAAGTGAATGCTGTTCAGCCCAAATAACATACTAGCTTGCAACTTCTTTATTTAGTCTAATACTTCCTGCATTTTTTTCTTTTTATTTTCTGTTTTGAATTTAATTTTTCTAGTTCATCTGGACTATCTTCCAGAATGGATTCAAAATCTGTCAGGATATCCCCAGCACAGAATTCACTAAGAGCATAGAATTTGTTGAGAATTCATATATTGTAGTATTCTAATCCATGAGCACCCCTTTTACGTCTTAGTCGTTGGTTTAATTTTTTTATGTGGCATCATCTGTAGAACTTACTTGATATCTTTATTTTTTTGTTATTGATTTGATAATTCTTTCATAGATTCTGTTTTGAATTTTCTTTGTAATTCTGACCTGTCGGTTCACAAGATCTGCTTTTCTTTAATAAAAACAATCAAACAAACAAACAAAACCAACTTGTAAAACTGAGTACTTTTGTGTTCATGCCAGCCACCTGGAAAGTCTCAGACATGCATTTTGTTACCTTTTGTAACCTTTTCTTATTAATCTAAAATTCTATGATTCTATGATTCTATGATTCTGCATATTCCAAATCTTATTTTTCTATTTTGTGTTACACAGTAGCAAAACACAAGAAAAGAGCAACAGAATTAGAAACAGACCAGAACACTGGATGTGATTTTTCCACTTCAAGATGCAAGTCGGTCAGTTACTTGTTTGAATCTTTAATGATACAGTGTTCAAGAAGAGTTAGGAATATTTATTTTTCTTGTGATTAGGAAACTCTTAGGGTAGACACAGATATGCAAGCGTCTCAGTCTGAAGAGCTCTGGAGTCTGATTTTGCACTTAACAGACACTTCTAAGCTCCTTCAGCTGTTATACAGTATAACAGCAATTAACATTTAAACTGATAGTTACTAACAGAGGCCACTAAGTAACAGTAGCTAACAATAACTAAGTCCATTTAAAGGTATTGTTAGAGGGTTGCTAAATTCCTACATCCATACTGGGCTATGAAAGAAAGAAATAATTTGTAAAGAGCCCTAGAAGAACTAGGCATGACCAGCACTCTCTGTATCTGTCCAGTTCTGATATTAAAGAAGATTTTTTGAATTATTCCCTAACAGATTCAGGCAACTTCTAAAAAATTTCAGGTTTTCATATAAGAAATTTTTATTTATAAGAATTTATAAGAAAAGTTTCAGACACCTCAGCTTTGCTTTAATCCCTCTCTTGGGAACTTTGCACTTTATTAGACATAGCCTTAGAACTGTAATTAGGACAGAGCAAGTGATTTGAGAGTCCACCATTTATTAAATAGTTTTGACTTTTTCAGTGTATGAAAGTGTCATTAATATTTTTCTATTAACAAAATGAGCTATTATGAATTAATCAATGAGAACACTGTGCATATAAATAACCATCTGGGCAAAAGAATCACTTGTTCAGTGAATTATCAACAGTCACTGGAACCACTGACTCAAATAAATGATTATTTTGTAGCATACATGGTTACAAGTGCCAGGTTGATTCATGAACCTGAAGGTTACGGTAATGGTGACAAGAAGGTCTCAAGAGTCTGGCATGGCAATTAATTTGGGAGGGGAAGAAAAAAAAAATCCCTAAACAAACAAACAAATAACAAAATAATAATAATAAAAAAAACCAAACCCCACATTTATTTATTTCTTTCCTTTTCTTTCTTTCTTTCTTTCTTTCTTTCTTTCTTTCTTTCTTTCTTTCTTTCTTTCTTTCTTTCTTTCTTTC
>JAVJGJ010000014.1:41169974-41184876 GCA_035590215.1 Microhierax caerulescens
TCCCTTTGGTCAGTTGGGGTCAGCTGTCCTGGCTGTGTCCTCTTCCAGCTTCTTGTGTCCCCCTGCCGGCTCACTGGTGGGAGAGTGTGAGAAGCAGAGAAGACCTTGGCTCTGTGTCAGCCCTGCTCAGCAATAAGGAAAACACCCCTGTATTATCAACACTGCTTCCAGCACAAATCCAAAACACAGCCCCATACCAGTTACTATGAAAAAAAACCAAAACATCCCTCTGTCCCAGCCAAAAGCAACACACATAGCCAACTCTCTTTGGCTCTGTCCTCTGTGATTATTATTTCCTCTCATTTTTAATACAATGTGAATACTGAGTCTGGCTGAAATGGAGTTAACTCTCTTCAGAGCAACATACACAGTGCTGCGCTTTAGATTTGTGGATAAAACAGTGTTGGTAACACACTAGTGTTTTGCCTGTTACTGGGCAGGCTTTCTGGTTATCCCATTCTGCACCCTAAGCCAGTAGGCTGGGGTGAGCAAAAAGTTGGGACGAGATGCAGCTGGGACAGCTGACCCCAACTGGCTAAAGGCCGAAGGCCATGCCTTACAGTGTCTGAGATGATTTCATTCTGGTTTCTTTCAGTATATAAGTCTGATATACCAATCAGTCAAAGTCCAACTAGAGACCATCTAGAATTTTTTGAAAATTTGCTGCATAAATGATGATGTAATTGCAGACAAATATAAAATTACTGCAGTAATTTCAACTGGTACTTTTCATACCATCTATTCTACACAACAGGGAGTTTTTTTTACATTGGATTTAGATCTAAAAGTAAGTGAAAAAATGAATTCCTATAAATTTACTATATAAATACAAATTTTTATTAATATCATATGAAGGCTGATAATAATATAATTAAAATGATAGGAATATATATCATAAATTCCATATTTTTTTTGGCTCAAGCAGAAGAGTTTTATGGAAACAACTTCGCCATCTGATAGTATATGTGTTAAATTAATGCTCTCCCATGTTTCATTTTTTTTATAATCGTGTTTAAATCTCATCTTTGTAAGTCTAGCAGATTAAATTCAAGACTTACTTTCTGAATTTCAGATAATTTCCTTTCTCAATAACAGCTATTTAAGACGAAGAAAAAATGAATACTCTGAATAATTTTATGCAGATGAAAATCATGCTCTTATTGATTTGTTAATATGTAAAAATAGAAAGATTTTTTTAGAGGAAAGCCTACAGAAACAGACCATGAATTTTAGTAATACAGAAAGGGTCTGTAAAACATGAAATTAAGATGATCAGTAGATCTTGTTGCACTGCATGGGGCTTCAGATGAGAAGGTTCATCAGTCACACTGCCTGAACGTGAAGCCTATCTGGTCTGTCCAGCAAAGAAAGCATCAGGTGATACTGTGCCATTCTGACATTAGGAATACGGCCTCCTGGGTTTTTTACATCTTTGTATCACTTCTAGGTTGGGTATGTGGTTTTCAGTAGACATGCAGTCAGGTTCCTGGCTTTACACACATGCACACCGTGGTGTAATTTGTTCTAAGTTTACAGTAAGTGTACTACTACTGTTAATCTACATACTGAAACTGACATGCGTATCAGTTTTCTTTAATGTTTTGTATAAAGTCTTGATATTATACAACAATGCGGTATTATAAGAAAAAAGGAAGAATATCTAATGATTTTTTTTTTTAGTCTATTTTGAAAAAAAGCCACACACTACTGTTTTTAAAAAAATAAATATTAACCATATTCTGCTTCTGTTGCTTGTAGAGAATGTTACCTTGCACCACACTTTAAAAACAATCTCACAGCAACTTTTTACCAAAGCAAATTTGATTCAGTATCCTCAAAAGTACATGGCGTCAATGTGGAAAACACCCAGGGTGGGATTCAATTTCCAAATGTACCTACGTAAATACAAATGTATAGATGGCAGATTTGCATGATAGTTAGATATCTGAACTGTCACTATTGACAGCAGAGCCTAAAAGGGCTTGATTTTTGGTCTAAACACAAAAGCCACCCAGGATGCCATAGGATATCAGAGCCTTCTGCTTAAGGCTGTCAGTCCTGTAGGTGATCCCTGTCTCCTTGGAGTGGCACCTGAAGAACAGTCCAGATATCCTAAGATATTTCAAATATGTCTGAAGTTGAGAAACTGAATGAAGTTCCTGCATTTAGTGAGCAGAGGTCATCAAATTCTCCTGGGCCTAATTCAGTTGCCTACACTTAAGACAGTTCTTTAGCACTCTTTGAAACATCATGAAGTGTTGTACAGTTGCCTGAACTTAGAAACCCGGTGTCATTTTCAGAGCACTAGACTAACCCACCTAACTCCAGATGGTTCTTTAAAAGCTTCATGTCTTTCGTAGGTCCTGATCCTTACCTTCCAGGCTGGATTGGATGGATGAAGGATACGTTGCATATTTTAAGGCTTCTCAGGACTCTTATGTTTCAGCAACTGAGTCATGACTTCTTGACTATATGCTTTATTTGCCTCCTGGTGTCTGAAACATCCTAAGAGAGATGAGATTCATAGCTAAGGACTTATAAATGACCAGTCCCCATGTCCCCACTTTTTGGGGGTTAAGCTGATATCCTAGGGCACCTGTGTAGACACATTTAGATGACTGTATTCAGCATATATAGTCTGGAGTTTAATTTCCCTCTGTATTTGTCAAAAATGGTTATTCTGAACGTGAAATTAACATTTTTTTTCCTATTTCTTAATTTCTCATAACATCGGAGGATTCAAATAGTGTGTAGATATAAACAACTAAATTGTGAACTTTAACCTTAAGATTTGAAGACATATACATTCATATCCCATATTGTTGCAAGTTTAAGACCAAATCATGTGAAAGAGCTCATGTATGAGTAACTTAGGAAGGGAAACAGAATCTTATACTAATATTTAATTTTCATAATCAATGCAGAGAAAAAGACAAGTGGGGTAATGGATGATAAATTTCAGAAATTAGTTGAACTTTTTTCATGTATTTTTGCTTAGTTTACCACAGGGAAACCATCATTACATACATATAATGATGCATATGACACATGGAAGTGTCTGTTCCAATGAGACCCTTTAAAGACTGGGGTTTTTAGTATGTCTAGATACTTCTGCTGTCAGAAGAAATTGCAGAGTAATGTGGCAATACTTCTGATAATTTTAAGTGAATCTATTTTGCTGCAGGCAACAGATACCCTTTCTAATTCACTGTGGCTTTCAGCATTTCTGTGACAGAAAGTCTCTACCCTTAAAATGTGAACATTTTTTATGTCAAGAAATGGTATAGAAGTAGTTCTTATGGGAGACTGCATAAACGAGTCTAGATCCACACTGCTTAATGACAGTATCCCAAGAAAAGATCCTAGTCCTCAGGCTAAAAGGTACAGAGTACCTGGCATCCACTTTAAGTCATGTTAGCTACATCCATAATGCATAACATTTATAATTAGGACTGCCAGGCCCTAATATACCTGCTGCACAACAGATCAAGTGGGTTTATTTTGTGTTTACAAGTGTTTCAGGACTCAATTATGATTTGGCTAAAAACCCCAAGAATGGCAGCTTTACATCATGCCTTTTTCTCCTGGCATGTGGCAAACAGGTTTGGGAGAGGGAAGAGATCTTAAGGACACAACAACTGTTGTAACAGTGTTGGAAGACAGTTTCAAAGATTTTTTTTGAGATGGAGAATCCAAGGTCAAGTGTAGTTTTGCTAATGTTGCCTTTTGAAAGTGATGCTTGCAGTGATCTGTGCCTAGAATTACACTGAATCTTGTTGGACTAGCTATTTTAGATCAAAAGGCAACCCAAGAATTAACTAATGTTTACACAAAACTGTGCTTGTTACAGTCCTGGCCACCCACTCAATCACACTGCAGTAACATTAGATTGTTTGATGGAGGTAGTTCTCTGTTTTATGAATTAACCAGTGATACAAACTTGAAATTCTCAAAAATTATTCTACTGAATGCTATTCACTCCTCTTATTCTGCGGGTTTTCTGTGTGGAAATAGAAGCATAAAATTTGCACAGCTGTAACAATCATTTTTGTACAAATGTGGCATCAAAAAGATGTTAAATTATGTTAATATCAATTTTGAAAAGCAGTGTCTTTTAACCCATTACTGTGATTTAAAGCAAATTTCAGATCTGAGAATTTTTTAAGCTTGCTGAATATACATCTTAAATACAATTAAACACCAAACCCTTGCTAATTTTTTTTTGCTAAAGCTGCAGTCACAAAACCCCAAGAATCCACTGTCATAACAGAGGGGGAATTTTTCTGTGAGAACACAATTGCTCTCTTTGAAGGGCAGGGAGCAAAAACTATAAATTTTTTAGTACTTTGAGCTCTTAAATGAAAAGGAAAAAATAGTCTGCGAGGAAGATTAAATTGGAAGAAGTAGAGATCAGAATCCACAAGACCCTACAAATGATTAAGGCTTTCTTGCTTAAAGTAACTTTATAAAGAAAACTACTACAGATAGAGATTAACTAGAACATATTAATTAGATCACCATGATTACTTGGCTAAAGATTTAATTAGAAGAACTACAGCTATGGAAAGCAAGCAGCAAAATCAATTAAGATTAAAACCAAACAGAAACCTATAAAAAAAACCTAAAAAATTGTTCATGAAACCCATGAAGGGGATGGTTAAAACTAAACTGTATTGAATTCAAACAACAACAGTGAGCTGAGAATTTTCTGCAAGATTCTGAGTACCAAGGCTGTATTTCTCCACTGAACTGTGTAGTCATATTTTTTCATATCTCTTGTGATGAGGCCTTAAATATATTTAGAAAGGAACATATCTGCAAATGTGACATTTAATAATTTTATCTTAGGTAAAAATTAAAAAAAAATAGAATTGGTAAAAAGTCACGGGTCTAATTTCTGTAGCACTGACCAGATTTTTTTACCGGAAAAAAACAAAACAAAACAAAACCAAAAAGATTCCCAAAAAACACCCTCTTACCTGTAAGTTAACTGCCTAACTTGGTGGTTGTTTTTTTTCCCCTAACATACAACTTGTGCATTCAATTTTCCAGCTCCTTTGTTTCTTTTGAAAATTTTAAAATACCACCAGAAGCAATATTTAAAGGCAAAATATTTATTCATTAGTAGCTTCTCCAGATTTATTTTTAGTTTAGATCTGGTTGTCTTATTGTTCTAACGTTGGTAACACTGAAATAATTGCCCTGGACCAATTATCCAAAGCACATTACAATGTACTTTAGTGCATTTAGTATTTTACATTTCACCTTTCCTAAATAACAGGTCATTAATTTTACAAATCATTTACTTAGCTGTTCTACTAGAATCTGAGTTTTTTTACTTTCAAAATAGTTCATCAAGTCTTCAGTGTAGCCAGACTGAGAATGTGGAGTGCATTTGAATTTTTTTTAATGTTTCATTTTAATTTTTTCCTTTGTATTAGTTCTTTTTATTTCAGCACCATTTCATAGATGAGCAAATTGAGAATATGTAATTTAATAGGTACAGGTTTTATTATTATTTTTTAATGCTGATAGAGGATGTAAAAGCACTTCTAGAAGTGGATGAAATGTTAATAAAATGCTTTGAAGTACTGCCTTACATAATTGCTGCACATTATTATTCTCTGTTCTGTATTTTCAAGCTATGAAAAGGCTCATTGATGTACTTAATTTCATAGAAAAACAATCTTAAGATTTATTTGTGCTTCCAAATTTTTAGCAAAGAAATAATTTCAAAGTGAAGAAACAGTCATCCTGATCTTTGGAGCTGATGAACACAAGGTACCACCCTACTACTGTCATGGAATAATTTCAGGCCCTCTGGTCTGGTCTTAATACATGCCCTGGCCTTGTCCTGACTTTATTGGCATGGGCACAGGCATGCATCAAGATTCCTTCCTCTTTCCTCCTAAGTCTTGAACTGAGCACAAAGGAAGTTGAAGGTTATGAACCTGACAGTATTTACCACTAGCTCCAGCTCATGTCCCTGTCTGGAGAGTCCAGTCTCATTCTGCTGTTTCCTAAGACTCTGTGTGTGCACTTCCTTATAAAAAATGTCCAAATATGCATATATCTTTTGAAAACATTTGTCAGACCTTGAAATGTAAGATATTATCATTATTCACTTCAAAATAAACCAATTTCTCATTTTAGATATTTGAAAGTGACCCCAAATGAAATTAGTGTAAATTTGAAACAGAATAATCAGAAAATATTTTCTAAATCTTTGTGGTCTTCACAAATCAGTAAGAACAAAGTTACTTAATTTCCTGTTGAAGTGACTTGGTTGTGTGAATATGGTTTTTTTTTGGTCTTTCATGACAGTAAAATATCTAAGTAAGGCAATTAATTAGCATAGGACAACATCTAATATCTCCGGTTTGGTTTGGTTTAAAGGCCATCTGATGGAAACAAGTTATTAATTTCATTCTTCTTATTTTGAGTTTAATTTACTACAATAAAATAACCCCCAAATTATTTACTGCATCAGTTTCTTTTGAAAATGTACTGCTGATCACCCCAGCATACTGATAACCTTCTAGCCAACAGAGCTGGTCTGTAGCTATGAATTTTTTTCATTGTTATTTTCTATGCCTGCTAGTAGAATTGTAACAATGCCCGCTGGCTGAGAAATTAACCAACTGAACCCTTCCACATCACTTTCGCAGTACGCTATGAGAAAATGGGTCTGACATCTTCACATTTTTTTTCTTGCTGAGCAGTCCCAGCAGTGGGACAATAAGAAAATACAACTTTTTGCAGCCATTTAATTCAATTTTCCTTAACTTTGTTACAGAGGTATGGCAAGGTAGAGTACATATTACTTTCAGTTACACATAATACTGTATTCATTTGAATGGAAGTTCCTGCTTCAAGAATTTATGGAAACAAATTGAAAATTGAAAATATAATAACCAATGCTAACAATAGCAGTACCTCCTTCCTTTGGCTTCTCTTTCTATAACCCATAGAACTGGAATGAATACAGGGCTGTAATTCCTATCCCTCCCTTCATGAGTCATAAATAAATCAACGGACCTTTCTTATGTCAGTAATTTCAACTGTCATTGTTCACAGATTTCTTAATGTCTCCTATTTTTATGTTGCACTTAACAGTGAAAGAAGCACCTTGCAAACACCTCGGATGATCTTACTCCTCTGAAATAATAAAAAAAAAAATCCCAAACCCAATTGTATACTCAGTTAACTGTCTACCACAGTCTACTGTATGCTATTATACCCAAATTTATTTTCCAGTTTTCATAAACTTGCTTGCTTTTTCTAAGTCCTTCATCTCACGTTTCGGTTCATGATGCCCTGGGATTAGATACTTTTTTGTTGTTATTTGCTTGGTTTACATTTGCTGAGCACAAAATGCAAGTGCTTATTTGTAGACAGTATAATTTGATGCTGATAAAAAAAGTTATATATAGTACATTATGGAAATTCTGAATAAGCAGTAAACATCTTTAGTGTAACATTACTCAAAAATACATATACATATATTGAGTGTAAACTGTCATATATATGCACTTCTTATTTCTACAGTCATGCTGAAGAAGATTGAAAATAGTTATAAATTTATAATTAACAGATTCATATTTTTTAATTGTGGAAATAGAAGTAAAAATTAATTTCAGTTAAAGACACTTTAACAAGATAGCCACATAACATCAAACCATGATTCAGTCAAGAATGTTTTAAAATAGACTGCAGTCATTAGAGCTTCCTTGTAAGAATGAATAAAGCAGAAGTAAAAAGAAAGAATTACAGAGTTCACTCGTGCCATTCTGGAGAGTCTTATCATCTTATACTCCATGTTACTTTTTATCCATAAGGGAGGTGAGACAATCTACTGACTACTTATGGCCTTAAAGTCTATGTACTCAAAATCCTGAAAAGTTATTTATAATCTAGAATAATACTCATTTTAGATAATATTTGTTTTCTAAGGGTAGATAGTTGTGTGATCAAATAATGAGGAAAATGCATTGCATATGGTTCACGACTGTGACACAAATATTTAAAATTTTTTCAACAGTAATCCCTAAATAACGTAGGAGTGCAAACTGAGATTTACTAGGGAAAATGAATAAATGTTCTCACTATCACTAGAATCAACATTTTAAAATAGATTTGAGGAAGACAAGCAGAATTTGTTTCAATTTTGAATTTACAACATATTTTTTTTTATAAAATATTGTAACATATATAACTTCCTACCCCCACCCCCCTCTTCCCCCACTAGTACCACTGGAAAAAAACTACAGCACAGCATACTTTCAAAACTGGTGTAAAATCCCTGCATTTCTGTTAGTTGCTATCAATCTCATAATGAAAAACAGAAAGAAGAAAAAATCCAATTCATACTACAGGCTATTCAAACTTTCCAATTAGATTTCATTAAAAAAGACTCCTTCAGCTACTGCTTTTGTGTGAAACACATTCTCCCTGAGAAAATGTAAATGCACACAAAAATAATCAATAGAATGTGCATGATCATACCTTATCTAATCATGCAATGCTAATCAATATAGTGAACAAAATCAGTGTAAGACAGGCATACAGTTTCATAGTTTTAATATGAATTGGAAGAGTCAGAGGAAGTGTAAACAAAGAAAATAAGATGCAAGGAAAGATTTAAATGCCAAACTTCAATTTTGTTACTGTAATGATGAATAAGACAATTATCTAATACTCATGTTCAACACACTCTTTTAGGGTTTAATAAGAAGTATTTCATCACACTGCAACAATTTGGAATGACTGCCACTCAACCTCTTTTATGACTGAAAATAATTCTAAGTTTTTTCTCTGTGGTCCCTGAATACAGGAAAGACGTCAGCTACCACAAGTCTCAGTGCATTCAATGCAGTTTGCTAGTTTCTTCTGGGAACTAGTTTATTGCATTAGGGCTGATATTCCTGCTTGTCTTCCACCTTATGCATTGGGACTCACCTCTGTCATACCTTCAGCTGCTGCTACTGAATCATAAACTTAACCTCAGAACAAGGAAGATAAGAAGGGCTGTAACCTTTTTACTCCCTACCCTGGGATATATATTCTTCCCTGTCTCGGTCTGAATGTTCTGGCACAGAGGAATGAAAGCTGTAAAGGCTGTGTTCTAGCAGAGCAGTTGCAATGATGAGTTAGTTCTCTAGCACTCTAGTCTTATGGCTATCAGCAGTATTCTAAATATTATACAATCCTTCTCTTTATTTAATCTTTTACTGTAATAATTTATTTCCTGCTTCTCATATAATTTTTCTAGAAGTCATCATTGTCTTCCTTAATTCCTTGAAGTGCTCTGCTTCTAACCTTAAATTTGATGCACTTTTGAGCTGGAACTAAACTGAAATACTTGAAGTTGTCCCTGGGCTTTGTTTAATTTATTTCTGGCTCTATTTTTAACAAAGTGGAAAAGCAGATCTCTTCACTGCTTCCAGTAAGATAGCCATGAGAGTAGATCTGTACTGGGTTTGTGTGGCAAAGTTTTGGCAGTGGGAGGGCTACAGAGGTGGCTTCCCCCATGTCTGACAGAGCCAGTCCAGCTGGCTCCAAGTTGAACCTGCTGCTGGCCAAGGCCAGGCCCATCAGCCACAGTGTCAGTGCCTCTGGGATAATGTATTTATTTAAGAAGGGGGGAAAATTACTGTGCAACAGCAATTGCAGCTGAGAGGAGAGTGAGAATATGTGAAAAAACTCTGCAGACATGAAGGTCAGTGCAGGAGGAGGCAGGAGGGGATCCAGGAACCAGAGCAGAGATTCCCCTGCAGCCTGTGGTGAAGCCCACGGTGAGGCAGCCTGTGCCCTGCAGCCCATGGAGGGTAACAGTGGCGCAGGTATCCTCCTGCAGCCCGTGGAGGACCCCACGCTGGAGCAGGTGGATGCCCTGAAGCAGGCTGTGATCCCATGGGAAGCCCACTCTGGAGCAGGCTACTGGCAGGACCTGTGGACCTGTGGAAAGGGGAGACGAGGCTGGAGCAGGGCCTGTGGCCCTACAAGGACCAACGCTGGAGCAGTCTGTGCCTGAAGGGCTGCACCCTACGGAAAGGACGCACGCTGGAGCAATTCATGAAGAACTGCAGCCCGTGGGAAGGACTCATGTTGGAGAGGTTTGTGGACGACTGTCTCCCATTGGAGGGACCCCAGGTTGGAGCAGGGGAGGAGTGTGAGGAGTCCTCCCCCTGTGGAGGAAGGAGTGGCAGAAACAGCATGTGATGGACTGACCGCAGCCCCCATTCCCATTCCCCCTGCACTGCTGGCAGGGAGGAGGTAGAGAAACTGGGAGTAAAGTTAAGCCCAGGAAGAGAAGGGTGGGATGAGGGGTAAGGTGTTTTAAGATTTAGGTTTTATTTCTTATTATCCTACTCTGATTCGATTGTTAGTAAATTAATTTTCCCCAAGTCGAGTTTATTTTGCCTGTGACAGCAACTGGTGAATGATCTCACCCTGTCCTATATCAACCCATGAGCATTTCATTACATTTTCTCTCCCCTGTCCAGCTGAGGAGGGCAGTGACAGACTGGCTTTGGTGGGCACCTGGCATCCAGCCAGGGCCAACCCACCACAAGATCAGTTTTTTACGTGAAATAGGTGATAACTGCATTTGAATTGTAGATACACAGGACAGACAAAACTAAAAGATCAGCCTGAGAAGAGCTTCCGGGGGAAAGTTATTTCAGATTCTGTAGAAAAATATAGAATTTCCAAGTGAATTATTACAGACAGGTCCACTTTGTCACAACAACAGTCCTTTGTATGACAATTTTATGACAGGACAAGAGAAGAATCTCATTGCATGCTTAATGAAGCAGGTGTTTTAATGGAAACTACAAGACAAAAAACTATCATGACTATTCTTTAGCCAGTAAACAGAAATCTTGCATAAAAAGAATAAAGTAACATTTTTTTTTTTTTATCGATGTTCCACTTTTATAAGCTGTTAGATATTTGACATCTTGGTAACATAATGTTCGGCTGCATTTGAGACTTGTAAAGACTGGGCCTTGGATTTATAAAGTTAGTCAGGTGCATTTCTCCTGTTGGTTCGGAGGAGAGTTTTTTTCCTAGGTAATTTGTTCTAAATGAGTAAGGAAATGAGCTACAGGTCTCTGCTTAGTCTTACATCATGTCAATATGAAGAAATTTAAGATCATAGATGGTATCTTGCCATCATCTTCTAGCTGCAGGTTGTGTACTAAATGATCAAAAAACCTCAGTATGTACAGGAAAGGTGTCTGTTGGTTTGCAGTGTTTGTTGGCAAGAAAGAATGTAAAAGTGTGCAAAACATCTCAGAATGGCCTGACATCAGGAAATGCCTAAAAACAACTTGTTTCTAAGGAAGTCCTGTGAATATGTTTAGAGTCAGAATAAAAATGTTTCCTGCACACATGCACGCACACATGCACACACGCACACACATACACACACAAGCACATACCTATATAAATAAGGCAAAATAGTCAATAGTCATGTAAGATTTTAGGCAAGTTTATTGATATTCATATCTCTAAATGAAAACTGAGTTTTGAATTGGCACTCAAACTAGCAAAATACCTATAATCATTTGGCACAGCTACCACGTGTTCTTTTGATTTCCTACTTTTTTCATGCTGCAGTAAATATTTCAAAGCCCACAGTTCATTTTAATCACCATAATTATCACTTTATCCCTTTTCAGTGGATCAGATTTTAAAAGGAATGTGAGCCAGAGGTTAAGTTTCTGCTCCAGGAACTAAAGGCTGTAGAGACCTCAAAACATTTCTGTTCTCTGTCTCCAGCACAAGCCTTGGATGGGACCAAGGTTAAATATTATCCTGTGTTGGTTTCTGTACCCTTACTGATGATGTTCATGATTTTTTGGCTTTGTTTTCTGCTGCTGCAGACTGCTTTCAGACTGCTGCCTCTGTCGGGGTCCAAGATCTTTTTCCCTTGTTGCAGCTTCCACATCTGATTTCATCATCACATGGGTGTTTTTCAGCAATTTTTAGTTACTATTTACACTATTTGCATTGACATGTTTATTCATGCTGAACTTTAGTAGAAAAAGCCTACACTTATCTGGAGATTACATTGGTCACTCCTTTTGTCAAAGTGATCACAGCAATGCTGAAATTACTGTTGCCTCACTGCAGCACTTTTTGATGATAGGTTAAACGCACATTGGTCATTGGTTCTGCAGTTTCACATTTGATGGTGGTCAGATATCTCAGGCAGATGCTGTGCAAACCTGATGACTTGCTGTCATCTAACTCCTCTGATCAAATGCTTTCTATATATTTCAAATTGATCTAGCTTCTCTGACCTATCTTCTCAAAAGGGTATGACAGCTATACACATAACAAAAGACCAAGCCAAAGAACCTACAGACAGTTTCTTCTATGTCCTTTTTAATCTCCAGCTGTCATTTCTATACTACAGCAGTTGGATGTGTTATTACTAGTAAGCTATTATGAACTACTGTCCAACTCAAATTGAAGTTCCCTTTAAACTAGGATAATTGAAGATAGCTGAGATCTGTTTTTTCAAGTTTGTTTTTTGTTTGTTTGTTGCTTCTTTTTTGATTTGGAAAACTAATACAGACATTCTTAAAACATATTTGAGAGCTTCAGCTTTTGAAAACAGAACTCTACTGCTACTCCTTTATTCATTAGCTATCCGTGTTCATCTCCTTTTCAATGACATTTTATGAAGATGCTTATGCTAATATTCAAAAAATGCCCATCAAAAAGGTTTGCAAAGCTGAAGATAAGACTGTACAAATATTACAGTAATTTAAAGAATAAAAACTTTAATGGCAATTATGATTCCTTTTGTGCTGTGAATTGAATTACTAATAATTATTTAAGTATATTATTTAAGTATAATGCAGTTGTTCTGACAAAAAAAAGAAAAGCTGGTTTTCTGTGAGAACTCAGATTAATAGTTAACTATTATTGACAGAGCTCAGAGCTCTTTAAATACTGATATATATAAAAGGACTGTAAAACTTCATACTTATTTTTTTTCTTGCCCATTTTTTTTTCCCCCCTACTGACATTTTTGTTACAGGACTGCAGGATATTTAGCTGTTTACTTAAGCAACTGCTTCCATTATGTTAAGAAGTATAATACTGCACTTGGGTTCTGCCTGTACAGTCAAGTTGGTGATTAAGTTGAATAACACTGGCCAAGACATTCCTCTCTTTGTGCCTCACTCTTCCCATCTCTAAAAGACAGAAAAGTTACTGTCTTTCTATATAAAGTATACATATACTTGCTAATGGAAACTGCTGTCAGTACTGCATAGAATATGATTTAAATCCTTCGCACAAAGAGCAACAAAAATAGCACTTTCTTGTAAGAAAGCCACACCAGATATGGTTTATGTATACATTTTATTTCTCTCTAAGTGATTGAGGGGAATTTGTCATTGTCTCAATTTGTTAGAAAGAAATGAAGCTGTGATTTGTGGGAACTTTACTGTAAAGGAAAACTAAGAATTCTAAGTGTGGAGCTAGATAGAACAGCAGCAAATCATTGTCTAGTGAGCAGGGAACTTTTATTTGTTCAAGAAACTAGGAATTAATGCCGGCCTGAATCATTCTATCATTTCCAGTACTCAGATGAGGCTTTGTGCAAGCATAGCTTAGACTCATAAGTCAATCTCTCTTGCTCTGGCCATATATCTGAAAGGTTTCCTAAAATGTTGGAAGGCAGACATCAAATAAAAAATAAATAGATAACTGCACTTCATCTAGGAAAAAGTGAGTTGAATGTATGTCCTACTTAGGGTATGGTTCATCTCATTATGGCAAAACAACTCACTTCCTCCTGTCAAGTCCTGTGTTTCATGGAGAAAGGACAGATCACAGTCTGGCATCAGACCGCAGTGCAGCATTCCGAACAGAGTGCCTTGCCTGTACTCACACAGCGCACCAGGGTACAACTCCATATTGGTATTCTTGCCAGAGCAGCAGAGACAGTTCAATGAATTTGAGTGTTACTAGTCTGCCTTCAATTAGCTTGTTTCACACATTGGATGGACTGTCAAAGCACCAGTATTTAGTACAATGTTTGTGTTTGAAAACATTTAAGCAGAGCTGGAAAGGTGGGCTGTAATGCACAGTGAAATAGCTAGGCTGCTACGGCTCTGAGTTTGGCAGCTGTTACACTGGGTAGTAAGTGCAAACAATGGCATAGTAACACATTGAACTCCTTGCATGTTAGTTAACACGTGTTCATTTTGCCTTATTTTAAGCACTTACCATGAGAATCCTTCTGGGTTTCTGGAATTCAATCTGCTCACTATATTCCAGCCTCCTAAAAGGTATTAATGAAGAATCCCTTTATTGTATCTTTGTTTTCACAAATATGACTTTGATACATGTTTGTTGGAATATGTGTTGTAGTGCATGTACATCTCACCCAGATAGCATGGGTAGAACCAAACAAATATAGGTATTGTCTGATTTCCAATGCTTGCACTAAATGTTCCCAGAGGTTTTGATCTCTTTGGAGGAATAGGCAACCTGACACAAAAAGGGAGCTCAGCTTTTCCTAAGATAAAGCTCTCAGTATCCCAACCTAAGGGCATGAATCCAAACATCAACTAATTCAGGTTTTTTTGAACCCTACTTATGCTAGGCATCTCTTTTTGGTCAGACGATAAGAAAAGCCTCTCCTAAGGATAATTCACATCATAGGTGGACTGAATCATTAAAAGTTTCTGTTTCTGCCTATAGAAGAAATCTACAGTGATCATATTCCATACAAGCTATGTAAGAATATAAAGGTATGTGGTTTAAAATTGCTTCTTATGCCTTATTATATAAAGGATTAGTTGGATTGGATTAAAAAAAAAAAAAAAAAAAAAAAACAAAAAAAAACCCCACCCCCCAAAAAAAAACCAACCAAAAC
>JAVJGJ010000014.1:41203914-41218795 GCA_035590215.1 Microhierax caerulescens
TCATATTTGCTGTGAATTACATCCAGTCTTTATTTAGTAGGTGTAACAGCATGTTGTGTTTGTATTATCCAGTAGCTTTAAAATATATATATATATATATATATGTAATTGAGAACATAATGGAAAAACATGGATGTAAGATATGTTTTTTAAATAATTCCATTGAGTAAAACTTTTAAAGGTTGGAAACAATAGATATTTGATGTATTTTTTTACTGTTCAAATAGTTGACTGGATTTCACACTTTGTTGAATTAGAAGTGAACCAAAATCAATAGTATCTACAGAAAAAAAATCCCTGCTAATAGGTTGTATTCATGAAGTAGAACACTGCAAAATATATAAAGATAATTTGACAGGTTTTCTTTTTTAAGTCCCATCTAAAGGACCCTTTTATGATTTGTTTTGACTCTTAGAAAAAAAAAAACAAACCACAAACAGAAAACAAGCAACCACACCAGATGTGGTTTCCCTTTTTTTTTTTTCTTTTTTTTTTTCAACAAAGACATATCTTCGCGTCACAGTTTTCTTGTTACACAAAAATTTGGAAATTCCGTGTAGAATCTAAATTCAGAAAAGATGAACCAGACAAATCCCTGGTTTTCTTGATTTGTCCTGTCTTACTTTTCAAGGTATTGTTATTCATCACTTCTCTAGGTAGCCATATTAGTTCTGGATTTGTCTCTTACATTCCCTTTTTGAGGCAGAAAACATTACTGGAATATTGGAGAAACAACACAACCCTGTCAAGACATTGCTTTTTAATGTACTGAAACTTAATATTTGACTCAACACTTCAAATATATTAAAAAAAATAAATTGTGCTGTTTGTAAAATCATTAATGTCCTATTTTCTGCTACAGGAATCATGAAAGGTTGGTGTGCATTGAATGGATGAGATCAGTTCTGTGTAATTTCCAGTATGACCCTCTCTTGAACAAAGAACAGATGGGATGTTGAGGATTAATTGGGAAATATGGATACAGTCTCTTAGTACTGCGTGCAGCTGGATTTGGAAAGGGGAATAGATGTACCTGAGTTAGATGGTAGGGGAGACAAACTGAGGAAAGGGTTGAAAACAGGAGTGAATAGACTACAGATAGGCAAGGAGAAATAAAGGAGAGAGAAAATGGTAGCATGGAGGAAATACAGTCAGGACTGAGAAGACAAATAGACCAGGGTGGGAACCCCAAATAAGGAACCATGCAACCTTGATACTCTCTCGTTCCGATATGGTATTTAATTACAGACTTTTTTTTTCTCCCTCACCCCCATCTCATTCAGGCAGGAAGGACAGTGACTCAGGATATTGCAGCTATTCAATTATTTGTTTCATCCTCATTGTTCACTGTGTGTCCCTAGGTGTTATTTACTGCATGCTATTGAAACCCTTCTCTGTACACAGAATTATTAATTTCCTCATAGGCTCATTCCAACCTTCACTTCAGCTGATTCAGCCCTTAGCTATATTCAGTCCCTGCCCATTAACTAAAATGTACCTACTGATTTACTCTTTTTCCCAACTCTCCCCCTCAAATCATTTTTCCAGTCCCCCTAAATAGTTCACAGAGACTGAAGCTGCTGACTCCTGGGGCTGTAAATGAGTGAGCCTTTTTATTTTATTAATGTTCACTAATGGGTTTATTAATGCTCGGTAGGTATTTCATTTCATTGGTTTATGTTTCCTCTTAAGAGCACACACTCTGTCCTCCTGAGCTGTGCTTTATTTTGTATTGGCTGGCTAGTGAAGAAGTTCATTTGTCCTGTGCCATTACTGCCATCTGCCTTGTCAGGCCTTTCTTGAAAATGAAACTGTGTCTCAACGACTTTGCCCTTGGTTAAATAAATAAGCCATAACTGTAGCTGTAACATCATTATCTGAGTATGAGTCTGAAGGTCTTAGGATTTATTAGGGTGATGCAGACATTACCATTGCAACTCGGCTTTACTGTATTCACCTTGCAGCAGAACAGCATCTGTGCAGCACCTGAGATGTTACTGGGAAAAAGCTCTACAACTGCAACACTGCTCTAGGAAGATGGTCCCTCTCCCACACTTACACACAAACACCCCTTTAACCTTCCTTGCTTTTGCAATCTCTGCCTTTGGATTCTTATTTTTGCCTGTTTGAGCCCCTTTCAGCTCACTGAAATATAAGCAGAAAGCAGTGAAAGATGCCAAATGTGGTGTGTGCAATGACAACACAGATGGTATCTCTGAAAACAGAAATTAGGGATGGAAGACTATAACAGTCATCTCGTACAAGCACTACTTTGGAGAAGAGGAAACAAATTCTCAACTGATATAATTATGATAGTTCATTGCAAGTCAACGAATCTTTAAAATGTCTATTATTTTATCTGTATTGTCAAGCTTAATTGTAGGACTCAAAGTCCTCAAAGAGAAGCAGCAAACAGTAATAATAATAATAATTACATTGCATTTAATTTCCATGCACCATATGTTGACCTAATACTATACAATGCAGATATTGTGAGGTTCCTTGCCTTGAATGCAATACATTTCTAATTCCATGCATGAACACTTTTATTCACAGTCCAGCCTCTGCACTAAACCAAAACTAATTGATAAAAAAACTGTTCATGCAAAATGAAGGTGGCACTGTACACCCTCTGGGAAACATGTGTCTAGAGAGATGCCAGACTCTGAAAATCAGGGAGTCCAGAGTTATGTGCACGGTAATTCAAGCCTAGTTGTTGTCTTTGAGCAAAGTCCCAATACACATAATACTCAGTCATTCAGCTCCTGCAGATGATATCAACACTAGGGGATTAAGTCACATTTCCTCTGTAAGAGGCTCTACAACTTGTTTTTGCTAGGTAGAATTTCTATTAAAGTAAGCAACATTTTATACTAAGCAGGAGGTGCAGACTTCTGGCATGCATTTAAACACTGAATTTAGTTTATGAAAAAAACAAACACAGATTCAATTTATATTTTTTACATTAATTTTAGGAGCTATTTTGTTTTGCTTTGAGTTTTTTTAATCAGTCCCACTAAACATATTTTCAATTTTATATCAATATATTAATTCCTTATCAGAAGTTCTTCACAATACTCAGTATGCATTCACACAAACTATAACATTATGGCTGTATAACTATAAACAAAAAAAGTAAACAAAAGCAGCAACCATGAGCAGAGATGATGTCAGTGGAATATGACCACAGATCACTCTCTAGAAATCTTTCTTATACAGGGTTTGAAAATACTGTTTCTGTATGTAGACATGATTCAATAGTGAACTGATGGCTTCTTGAACCACACACATCATCTTACATCTGTGCTAAATAGACACACCTTCAGCTAGTCTTTTTAATTATGAACACCTATACTAATCTCTTAAATAAAAACATATGTTAAAAAGGGTATCCGTTAGAAATTGTAAAACAGTCTGTATTTGTTTTCTTCTTCTTCATCAGCTTTTTCTCTCGATATTTCTGCTTCTCTAACTTAACAAAATTGCGTAACTTCTTCCAGATTATTTTTCGTCCTTTTTTGGTTTTTTTTTCAGACTCAGATTTCCTTTTCCATGGATACTTGTCCTTCTAAATAGACAGTAAACATTGTACTATCTTTTCTGCTTTAACCCATTTTCTGCTTGCCTTCTAGAATTTTCTTCCTCCACTGATTCAGCTGCAGGTATTTTTTGTAATCAGCTACCACTGTCTTTACCACTTGCTTGCTTCACGAGTCTTTCTCTTCAAACTGAAAACTTATTATACTTTCACAATCTCAAAAGCTAACACTTTATTTTACATCTTTTTTCCATTTTAATTCTTTACTGAATGCTTTGTCATACTGTCCAAATTGAGTTTCTTTTGGTCAATGATACCTGCTTTCTTTCCAGAAGCAAATTCTGTAACTTATGCTTTAATCAAATTATATTGTCCAAAGTTAATTTCTGTTTAGTGATTACTGTCTAATTTCAAGTACTCCACACTGTCCTTTCCTGGCTTGCAGCCTTGTTAAATGTGCTTTTATTGAAATACAACCCTTTTTGTATGGTTTCCATTATTGTGTTTGTTCCTGTTTCTTCCACTATCTAACTGCTCTTTAAATTCGTTCTTCAGAGAATCCTCTTCCTTCTCTCCATCCATTAAAGGATTATGTCTTTCTTACCCCATGAAAATGCCTTCCACATTTATATATATATATATATATTTATGCACCAATGCAAATTCATCGTTGTTTATAGAGTTCTTGATATCTTTCCATATACTACTACTGTTTTAATGTGTTCCACAGACCTGCTGATGGATTCTCTTGTGATGTTCAGGTTGTTAATAATGATGGTAAGCAGCAACAGGTCCCATATTAATGCCTAAAGAATGCCCAAGAACTGAAATGAGACTGATCACCTTCCTTAGACTCTCCTTGCCACTCGTGGAGATGAGTGTGACTTTTTCACTTTTCATGTCACCAGGATACTGTTATGTTTCAAAGACAACAGAGTGGTGTTGCAATGATGTCAGCAACCCATGGATTTATCCCATCAGATGCATGTATCCTGGCTTCAGCAGGGACAAGGGTAATTTCCTTCTCAGTAGCTGGTGCAGGGCTGTGGTTTGGATTTGGTGTGAGAACAACGCTGACAGCACACGGATGGGTTTGGTTGTTGCTGGGTCATGTTTATACTCAGTCAAGGACTTTCCAGTTTCTCAGGCCCTGCCAGCAAGAGTGCTGGAGGGGCACGGGGAACTGGGAGGGGACACAGCCAGGACAGGTGACCTGAACCAGCCAAAGGGATATTCCATACCATGGGGCGTCATGCTGAGTATATATAGGCTGAGGGAAGAAAAAGGTGGGGGAGACACGTCTGGAGTGATGGCGTTTGTCTTCCCAAGTAACTGTTAAGTGTGATGGAGCCCTGCTCTCCTGGAGAGGCTGAACACCTGCCTGGCCATGGGAATTAATTCCTTGTTTTGCTTTGCTTTTTCTTTACCTATTAAACTGTCTTTATCTCAACTCACAAGTTTTCTCACTTTTGCTCTCCCAGTCCTCTCCCCCATCCCACTGTGGGGGCTGTGAGCAAGTGGCTGCGTGGGGCTTAGTACGTGGCTGGGGTTAAAACACAACAGTATGTCAAGGCAAAAGGTCCCATTTATACATCCAAAAGATTTACAATTCCAGCATTTGTATTTGCATTGGTTTGTTGTCAGCTATTTGTATTCAACCTACAGTAGTTTTTTGTTTATTTGTTTTTTAATTATATGACAATTATTTATTTATTTATTTTTCACAATTTAAACCTAACTGAGCAATTAAATTATTTTCTACTACTGTTACACTTAGCTTCCAAGGCAAGAACATGTTTTAGGCTTTACGTCGAACAAGAAAACTTATAAGAAAGAGCATATGATTTTCATATAGGTGACCCTGCTGTTTGTAACATATTTCTGTATTCAGTGTTTTGGTTTTCTACAGTGCTGTTACTGCCGTGATTACTTGTTTAAAACATTTTTTTTTTTTTACATTAATCTTGTTAATAGCTGTGGTAAAAACCAAAATTCTCAGTAATAACTTAAGATGGAGTTCTGTTGATTCACAGTGGTGAGGATTTAGCATCGACAATTTTCCTAAATACTTCATGATGGAATATATATACAAAAATAAATTATGGCCTTTCCTCATACCTAAGAAGGTCAAATAGTCAAATAGTATATATGAATTTGAATATGTTTTATTGAATCCTGAAAATATCAGGGAAGAATAGGAAAAATAAAATAAAATAAATAAATAAATATTTAATTAAATAATAAAATATTTAAATAATATTGAATAAAATATTAAATATTAAATAAAGAAATAAATAAAAACATTGAAATCAAAACCAAAACCCAAACACCACCCCCACCACCCAAACTGTGTAACTCACTATTAATGCAAGAAATAGTTCACCCACCTCCAGCAGCTCACCATTTTGAAATGTTTACCATGAAGCTGTGTGACTAAAAAGTCAATATCTCTGACTCAGGAGCAGAGATACAAGAATATAGAAGGTCAAAGGGCATTAGAAATGAACATACACTAAATAAGTACATATTTCATAGATCTTTGATCTCTTTTTCTGGTATTTCAACACATAAGAAAAATGTAACTTGCCTTTTAAAATGTGCTGTCACCTATGCTTAAAGAGAAGTGCACCCACAGCCACACGCACAAAATATAGTCTACTCTATATGTGCCTCACCGAAGCAACCAAACTGGGTGCATGGTCACTTTAGACCTTTTCTGTTATCGGTGGAAACCAGTGGAAACCTGAAAAAGATAATTTAGTGGGCTGAATTATCCTCCAGATTGCTTATCTATCGTTGTTGATTGTAAATGACATTAAGAACATCTGGTCTTCTGTTCCATTTGAAAAATCAAGAGAACCTTAGATGTCAAAGATATGACTGAGGAATCTAAATGTCATCATAACAGTTAAACCTTTTGGACCCATCTTTTTGGCAGAACCAGTTCTATAGCAATAAAGAAAAACAAATAGAGGAAATGTTTCTCATAAATTATTTAACTGATTATTAACACTAGAGCTAAATAAATTTTATGGTATTTGGATAAATTCCATGTTCACAATGCCACTTTGTTATACATCTTTATGTGTTTTATAATTAAAATATTGATGCTGAATCTGCTTTTTTGTTTCATAAAAGTGTTAAATACTGAATGACTCTCTAACACAGAAACTCCTTGAATACATTCTGTCCATATGCACACAGAATTTGTCACATAGATGTTCATATTAAACAACTAAGCAAATAAAGAAGTGCCTCAGAGGCTCATATCGTAACATTGAACTGCCATAGTTCATTTATTGTTATATAATTACAAAGAATGTTTATCCATTCTTACTCTCTTTATCTAACACCACCTTTTGTAATGTTCGGGGTCACAGAAGGAGAAAAACTATGCTTCTAGAATATTTGTCAGTTAATTGGACAAAAATGTTTTTCTGAAATGAAATATTTTTAAAACACAAGTAAAGTTCTCTTGTAATGTGGAAGTTACATTGCAAGTAGAGGTGTTAGTGCAAGTAGTATTATCACTAACAGGATGACTTTCACCTTCTATTAATTGCAGTCCAGATTTTTGGCATAAATACCGTTCAATTTAGTGTCAGGTCTGTTATAAGATTAGATTAGTTCTTCTTTTAATATTACAAATATCATAATTATTCCTTTTTTAATCTTCATTCATAATAATTTCAAAGGTATGTGGAATACTTGCAGTTATGTTCCCTTTCTTTGCAGCAACTTGTACAAGAACAGTAGTTACATTTACTTTTCTGATTTTCCAGAACTGAATGTGTGCAGTAACTATGGCACAGAATAGGTTTAAATTCTTAAGAAGATTAAAAAATACTTCAGGGGTAGGAGTGAAGGTCCATCTATCCTAGCATTTTGTCTTTGACACAGCAGCCAAAATAGGACACCCAAGTACAAGTACAAGAGGGCAAAGATATATGATCTACTTTATAAGCATCCTCTTAAATTCCACCCATTTCCAGATGCGATTTCCATCTATCAATAACCCAAATATTTTGCTACTAAGTAGTAGCTTAAAGTTAATTTTTAAATAAGTGTGAAGTTTAGTTAGGACACTGGGAATCCCTCTTCACATGTGCTTCACTTTACATTATGTGTTGTAATAATTTCACTTGTTATGAAATCTTACACAACTTTGCCACCAAATGCAATCTAAGTAACAACAGTGCTTGTATCTTCATTCTGCTTTTGGATTGTATTCCAAGGAATGAGTATCAAGTAAGTACCATGCCCATTTATTTGTTGACATCTTTCCTCTAAGAATATTGCATACTACAAGGATGAACATTACATTTAATAATGCTGTTTTTCTTCTTTTGATATGGACTTCTGTACAGTGAGCACAGAACTGAGCTGAAGATTTATATATACATATATATATATATAAATACTAAACAACAGTCTCTGTTTCTGTCTTCTTTCTTCTAAGCCTATAGTTTCTTGGACACATACACACTGAGCATGTTTTATTGTCATCACGATGAACTATTAAAAATTAAGTTATTAGCAACAAAGAAGCTATCCTTTTAAACAGGTTTAACTATAGAAACTCACCCTTCTCTCAATCTCCCCACAATAAAACTGAAGCAAGCACTCTAGTTACAAAACACTATATTGGCAGTGTAAACTGTAACCCAAGCTTTTTTAGAGCTCACAAAAATGACTTGAAGTAAGAAATATGATACTCTAGGCCTCTTGCCTTTTTTTTTCTTTCTTTTTTTTTTTTTTTTTTTTTTTTAACTTGGATTGCAAGGTCTTCAGAAGAGGTCAGTCCCTCAGCAGGTAGTTGTTTTATTTTAATGATAGCTGTCTAAAGGCTAGGTATCTAGTGAGATGTTCAGCTTTAATGAGGAATGAGAGAAAGTGGGAGAGATGCCTCTACTGAATAAAAAGGGAGCTAAGTCTAGGTGACTGTACTTCAGATGGCTGAAGTTAGATGTGATGAATTCCAGACTTAATAGTTTAGTGCAGTGCCTGACACAGGAAAATTTTAAAATTTATAGACAACTCAAAGCTACTGCAATACATTTAACAAGAAGGAACAGTAATATCTGGCCTGCTTAAGGTAAGAACTATGATTCCTGTGCCTTTTTCCCTGCACTTGACCAAATTTCAGTAATAGAAACAAGTTTGCCCTCAATCCCTTGTTGGCAAGATGTTTAGTGCTACTTGATATGTTATTGCACGAGCACGCAGAATCAGGCAACTAAAGATCCCGCAGTGCACTTCATTAGACTAGTTCCTATTTTCATGGCTTCATTCCAGCTTGGATAATTATGTCCTGCCTACCTACATTTCAAATGGAAATGCTATTCTTCTAGACTCACTGCTTCAATTTGTTATGAATTGTTCATGTGTGTTGTTGAACACTTGCTGTATCTCAGTGGTAGGTGAAGCACAAACCTTATTGACACCTGCCACTCTCACAGGCTGAATGAATAAGTCTTACGGGGCTCTTGGAGTTCCAATGATGAGGGATGCTACAGGAGTGAAGAACAAGTATCATTAACTCATAACCTTAATCTTTGTCAGTGTTAAAAGTTCAAAGTATGTGAGTCATATGACATTAGCATCCTTTTCACTGAAGTACCATGACATACTGTAAGGGATCAGTAAATTAAGCAAATAATATATAAATAAATACAATGTAAACAATATGTTAATTCAATTCAGATGAAATGCAATACTATGCAACTTTTTAAAAAGTTATCTCAGCTGATGTGATGACGTCCTCCCCCACCACACACGCTTAAGCCATAACTGCTAGTGGGGGTTGTGATGGATGCATCCAGCTTACTCTGGACATTGGGGTATGGATGGCAACATGGTGACCAAGGGCTGTCTGGAATGGTGACACAGATGTCTTTCTGGCATGCAAATACGACCATAAGTCAACCATCTTGGTCAGCCAAGGGCCTGTTGAGCTCTCCTGCATGGCAGTGGGCTGCACCCAGGATCTCCCCTTGAGATCCTCTCAGATTTGCTCCTTGAGGCTGAGAGATTCCTTGCTGCAACAGATTCTCAGTAAGTGATTAATACTTTGAAATCTTAGCTAAGTGCCATAAAACATTGATTGTGCCTATATATTCCTTTAAACATAAACTGTCAACCAAGTCTGGGACTGGGAGTGGATCCAGCTGCACATAGAATCCTCTCTGAGAAGGAGTTTTGAGTGCAAGGGGGTCCTTTCTGAACCTCATGACTCAACAGGAGGGTCTCCCTGACAGTTTTGTTTGGCCCTGTCTTCTATGCAGTAAATAAGTGTACTTTGCCATCAAATCTTATTGAACCACTGTTGCATTTACCATTTATGGTATTTTTTTTACTATTATTTATTACTTTTTTATATCAATAAACTATATTGTTGCTTTTCTCTTACAAGTGAAGAGCATGACTCCATTTGAGACAGCTTGAGTTTGGAACAAACACATATTTTCTGATAATTTACTGAAATAAAATTAATTTTCTTGAACAATCAGAATATTCGCTTTCCTACTGGAGCTGAAAAAGGGTTTTGGTTTTTTTCCTTGATACACAAAATAATACATAGTTTGTTAGATGTGGTTTGAGTTAACTATTTCTCTTGCTGAAGAGATTAATAATATGTCATTGTTGGAAACAACACATCGGACTAGCTGGAACAATGACTTTCATAAAGTCATAGAATCTAAGGCCAGAGGGACTGCAAAATTATTTAGTCTGATCACTAGACAGTACATTTCACCCCGTTTCACATATTCACAACAATATTTATTTGGCTTCTAAGTTCCTAAGTTGTGTGACAGTGAACTACATGAAGCCAGCAGCTTTATCTGCTTCTAAGGGGTAAATGCTTTGCTGCTTTAGACTGGTATAACAACCTGTTACATTTCTATTAGAATGTTAACACGACAGCACCAGCACCTATTTTCTTCACAGAAAACACTGGTGCACCTTCCCCCTGTACTCATGTACCAAACATTACCTAAACTTAAGGAATGATGCTAGGGCATCCTGCAGCGTTTTTTCCTCCATAAACCTCAACATATTTCCTGTACTAGTAGTCAAAGATTTGAGATACCTGTAGCCAAAATCTTGTACACCATATCTAAACTGGCAGATACTGAAAAGCTTTTGAGCTTGCACCATTCTCTCCTGCCATGCCCTGACTCCACGTTCTCCAACAGATGCACATTAGTGCTTTCATAATCAGTTTTGTCTCTCTTCCTTCTTTATCCCACAGCTAGATCTCCTTCTGCTTCCTTAGGTACACATACAGCAAGGAACTATGACACACTCCTTCCCACCTGGACAACTGGGAGCAGAATCTAGGAGTCCATGTCAGGAACCTACTAGTACAAATGCAGCCCAAATTGATCTTGCTTTGTCTCTAACACAGAAAGTTTACTGTAACCAGATGTAATCACCTTTAGGGGAAATAGAAAACATTGGCCCAAACTTTTTAGTTTATTGTAAGACAAATAATGAGGAAGAGTGACAGAGCATAGGAGTAAAAGGATAGGAAACTGGAGATAGTTAGTCTATCATTACAAAAATTAGAAAAAAATAGATTCTGTGTGTGTATGTGACATTTCTAGTGCCATAGGGAGTTACATTATCTCAAATGATAATGAATTCTCTGAAACTGTTCCAAGAATTAGAACGCTGACATTGGCTACAAAGACCTAGTTAAAATAAATAATAATAATAATAATTAAAAAAAAAAAACAACCAGCAATGCAAGATGAATGCTTTCTTTACTTTAATCTCATCGTTCAGTATTCAAAGGAAAATAAGAATAATCTTCTAACTGCATCATGTAAGTATTTTGTCTACATAAAATACTTTTGAAATCTGTGTTTCAAATAAGATGTCAAACACATCATGTCTATGAGTGTTCTTGAACCATTGTATCAGAGGAGCTTATTTCATACAGAGGTGATGTTATAGGGTTTACACCACAAGACAGTGATTTTCTCAAGAGTTTCTTGTTCTCCTTTCTACTAAACGCACAACAGGCAATGCTGACCGCTCTAATCTTTCAGAGAAAGCCTTACAGTCAGCTTCACTTTTCTCTGTGTGAGTCCTGTCCTTCAGGCCCAAAGTCTTCAAGCTAGAGCATGACCTGTTGCCTGCCTTAACCTTGTCCCTTCCTCCAGGCACAGATGAATGGAAGATTAAAATACGTAATGTTAAGCTAGAAATACATCTTTCTGCGAATGAGCTATGCTGGAATGCAGGTGACTTACAGACTTCTGAAGTGATATGAACAGCTGATCCATAAAGTCCAATCAACTGGTTTAGACCTTTTTCACAAGTCCCTTGACATACACCAAGTTATCAAAAAATCTTATCCTAGGATGCTGAAATTTTTAACTATAATTTACAATGATACATAACGACCAAAAGAACTCCAACACCCAAAACCAACCAACCAACCAAAACAAAGAGACTTTGAGGCTGCTTGTAAAATTATTTAGGTAGCTTGAGAAGATAGCAAAACAACAAAGCATAGCTATACACATTGCAGTGCCTCAGTTTCCCTTTTAACACTGTACAGTCTGTACTCAAAGGTGAGAGGAGTTCAGGAATGACTCCATCCACCTTTCTTCTCTCATCTATATATGACTTCATTTCTGAATGTTGAAATCTCTATGATTTTCTCTCTCTCCCACCCCTTCCTCTGGCTCTTTAGTTGGAAAAGGTTATTAAATAATGAGTTGGATTCTTGTCTCCTCTCTCTTGCTTATGCTGCTTTTATCTAGCCAGTACAAGAAAACTGTGACACAACATGAATTAACTATCCCCATTAATTAAGGTTAATAAATGTAACCTAGGCATACTTTTGTGTAAAGTACTTTAAGAAGTGTTGCTCCTCTCATAACTTTAATGTAAAGTTACGAGTATGGGAGAAGCCCATGTGATGTTACCTCCAGTTTGCTACATTGTGACTTTCCTGAGCAAACAAAGAAGTCTCATTTATAGGCTGTCTTGCTTTAAGGCTGTGTCAACATTTCTTTCCTTTCTTTTCTGGGAATATTTTATTCTTTAAAAACAGAGACCTATGTCCTTTCTTGCATACTGAAGTTGAAATAGCATGGCTTCTTTCAGGTTGCAGCTAATTGTTAAAAGTACTGATGCTATTTTACAACACCATAAGACATAGGAATACTAATATAGCTTTTTTGATTTTTGTAACATAAGGGACATGGAGAAACACACATACTCATACAGAAATTTCACACACACACACACCCCAGCCCAAACAACTGAAATTTACAAATTGCATGTGTTTAATTTCTCAAAATGATCTGAACGGCCATCTACCCTCTCTCCCATGCAGATTCCTGACAAAGATCCCTAAATAATAAAAGTGTAAGGCCTGGACGTCAAATCCCTGTTACTTACTTCACCACTTCCTCTGTCATTTGCAGACTATACCAGAAACCAGACAAACAAGAAATTGCATCAAATCCTCTTTTACCATCTCTAAATTCTTTTTGAGTCCTCTCACAAATTTTTAAAAAAATATTTAAAGCTTTCACACGTCATTGCATGGATTCTGGGTTTGTTATTTGTTGTTGCTTTTCTTTCTGGTTGATGAATCCTTCTCATTAATAAGACATGTTTGTCTTTAGTCTGTCCTTCACCCAAAATACAGGGAGTTCCTGATATCTCCCTTACCATGTGTTTCTGCAAGACCTAAGGCTACCATCAGCTCTGGAAAATGCCTTGTGTTACAGTTCTCAGCTCAAATAAAAAACAATGTAGTGCTGAGTCTGTGACTATGCTGAACCTCAGATTTTGTGACACTACTGTCTAAAAATATTGTCAGAGACAAATATGGATATTTTACCATTAGCTCCATACTCTTCAATACAAGTCTTACATAAATTATCTATGAAGAGTTAAGTCAAATCTGATCTAGTATAGAATTTGATCTTGAAAAACAGAGAATTTTTCAAATGAGCACAATTTTTAGTTACAGAATCACAGAACAAAATAACAAAAAGTGAAAGAAATGAATATATGAACAGAAAATGTATAACAAAGTTAAATGATTTGCTGATAGTTCTGCTAGGAGAATTTATTTAATGAATTGTAGGAATAGGTTCTTTCATGATAAGAAGCATAAACATAAGAATAGACTGTGCAACTGCAGATACAATACTTATAGTAAAAAGCAGATTCATTTGGGGATTTACTTAAAATTAATAGGATCAATAAGTAAACACTAAATCGTCTAGGCAGTTATGTAATTTAAAAATGCCATAAGGAATTGTTTCAAACAGTGCAGCCAAGAGAAGGTGCCATTTTACCATACCAAAGTGGGATGCCTTCCTGCTCTGAAACCAGATATGAAATCAAATATCTTTAGATGGAAACATATATTTTGTTCACATTTTAACTATTTACAAGCCCAGCAGAATAATTACTTTGACTTTCTATTTCACTTCTGTTCATTTTTTAGGTAGCCATATACGAATTAAATCTCACAGTCAGCATACATATTTCTGGAATACATTAGAGAAGGACCCAAGCATTTGAGAATAATTCGGAAGTTGGTAACTGGGGGATAAATTGATTTGCAATCTGTGTAAGTGCTTTTCTTTCTATTTCTATCCGATGCCTTTGATACAGGCACTTAGTAACTGTTTCTACTATCGTCATCTGAATCTGCACAGAGCCTGAGTACCTCGGTGAGGCTATAAACAGGGAGATAAGTTGAATGCCCAGCCAAATGACAGAATACTATAAAGGTCACTGTGGAAGTACACTGTTATAATTAATAGAGTATATGAGGCAATAAAAGTATCTTACCTCATTCATGTGACAATGAATATAACTAAGAGAAAGTGGCACACTTGTTCTGCCTGCATGACAGATTACCACAAGGATGAGAAATAATATTAAGTTTAAACAACTCTGGATCCTTGTAGATGCAGTATTCATAATGTAAATCTGTTCTTTCTGATAAATGTAATACAAGACATTTATCTTCTATTGTAAATCTTCAGAGGAGGAAGAATGCTCCACTAGAGTTTTAGGCTCTCAGTCCCACAGGAGGCGGTACAGCCTGTTGAACCTGAACTGAATAAACTCCCTATGCAGTCAACGAACAGGCAGACAACTCTGGGTATATGCAGGGGTGAATAAATCAATCCACATAAGTCTGATGCTTTTTCTTTCCACTGAATGTGTTTGTTCTTTCAGTGCCTTCAGAGATTACTGCTTCTGTTTGGTATCTACTTCTTCCTCTAAATATACAGAGAATTACAGGAAATGTTAGATGTATACATCCATTCGGGATCTAAATATACAGAGAATTACAGG
>JAVJGJ010000014.1:41231147-41242344 GCA_035590215.1 Microhierax caerulescens
TGTGGGTTAGGTGAGTGGACAGTGAGGTGGCCTGAGAACTGGCTGAAGGGCAGAGCTCAGAGGGTTGCGATTGATGGCACAGAGTCTGGCTGGAGGCCTGTAGATTGTGGTGGTGGTTCTCCAGGGGTCGGCACTGGGTCCAGCCTTGTTCAATTTACTCATCAGTGAGCTGAACGAAGGGACAGAGGCACCCTCAGCAAATTTGCTGATGATACAAAACTGCGAGGGGTGGCTGATATACCAGGAGGCTGCGCTGCCATTCAGTGAGACCTGGACAGGCTGGAGATATGGGTGGAGAGAAATCTGATGAAGCTCAACAAAGGCAAGTGTAAGGTTCTGCAGCTATGGAAAAAGTAACCCCACTCACAGGGGTCATTTTTTATGCAACAATATAACGTTATTATATTATTGAACAGGGTAGGGGTTGACCTGCTGGAAAACAGCTCTGCAGAGAAGGACCTGGGAGTTCTGTTAGACAGCAAGCTACCCATGAGCCAGCAGTGTGCCCTGCTGCTCCAGAAGGCCAAAGGAATCCTGGGGTGCATTAGCAGAAGTGTGGCCAGCAAGTGGAGGGAGGTTGTCTTCCCCCTCTACTCTGCCCTGGTGAGGCCCCATCTGAACTACTGTGTCAGGTTCTGGGGTCCCCAGTTCAAGAGAGACAGGCAACTACTGGAAAGGGTCCATCACAACGATGATGAGGGTGCTGGTACATCTTTTTTATGAGGAAAGGCTGAGAGAGCTGGGTCTGTTTAGCCTGGAGAAGACAGAGAGGTCTTATCAACACATACAAATATCTTAAGAGTTAGTGTCAAGAGGATGGGGCCAGGCTCTTTTCAGTGGTGCCCAGCAACAGCACAAGGGACAACGGGCACAAACTGAAACACAGGAAGTTCCACCTGACTATGATGAAGAACTTTTTTACTTTGAGGGTAACAGAACACTGCAACAGGATGCCCAGAGAGGTTGTGGAGTCTCCTCTGGAGACATTCTAAACCTGCCTGGACATAATGCTGTACAACCTGTTCTAGGAAAGCCTGCTGTAGAAAAGGGTTGGACTAGATGATGTCCAGAAGTCCCTTCCAACCCTGACCATTCTGTGGTTTCATTAAGTGAGAATATTTTATGTGGAACCATAACTCATTTCTACAATATATGAATAGACACTATTTTTTTTTTTTGCATGGGTATAAAACTAAACATGCTAAAATCACAAAAGGTTTATCATGAACTAAAGGGTTTCATTCTAGTTTTTACCATTCTACTGTATGGTTAGAAATAAACTTGCATGATGTGTATTTATTTTTAATAGGTAGTATAGTCCATGTATATGGACAAATCCAAAATACAGCACTGCACCAGCTACTAATAAGAAAATTAACTCTACCCCAGCTGAAAACAGAACAAGTATTTGTCCTTAAAATAAATATTTCAATTCTTATTGACTGTATTAATGGATTTTCCCTTACCTTATTCTGGTAGTAAGCCTACCTAAAATGTATTATATTCTGATGATAGCTGAAACTTAGCTGACATCATTAGTGTTAAAGCATTCAGTCTGTTTTCCTTGTATATTTCTTTCTTAAAAAAAAGTTAAAATGGAAACTGTAAAAAAATATAAATGGAATGTGACTCATGAGGAATGTTTTCTGTATAACCTGAACACATGTAATTACAGCACAGCATCTGTAGGCTTCCATTACAGTCAAGGGAGATATACTAGGATGGAAAGATATTCTTCTGCAAATTGCTACAGAAATATGACTTTATTTTGTCACTTATTTCTAACAGAAGAAGGTGTGTAAACACTGATCGTTATGCCTTTGATCTCTTAAACATGTTACAAATAAATTTTCAGACAAAAAGCAGACTTTTGGGGGTCTTTGCAGTTACAGTTCTGGGAAAGTTAGGTCACAGAACAGAAATGTTAATTAGATGGGGACTACAAAAACATTTTGAGCTCTTTAACTCTCATCACATCCATCTATTATAGAAGGAACAAGTTGATTTTAATGTTTGTTGAACTAAAAAATATTGCAGCAAGCTAACCTTAGGCCCTCATTTCCATAAGTGGTTCTTACATGCTGTGTATTGTTTGACACATTCATTTGATTACTTTTTTCTTTCTTTTATTTTTTTTTTCCCCCAATTCTGAAGCAGCATCTAACACAACCTGCATATTAGCATATAATTTATCATACCTTTCTTCAAGTAGCCAGATTATGGTGAAAATTACCCTTTTAACAAACAAGATTTCATTGTGGAATGTAGCCCATAAAGTTATCTAAAAGGAGAAAAAAAAGAGACATCAAGTTTTAGGTGCTTTTTTTTCTTGTCCTCAAAAAATGAGCAAGTGGCCCAGCAATCTCCAAACAGGTCTTTTACCATCTCATACCAGCACACTCTTCACACCAGTCCCTCTACTGCCTTATCCTGGTCTCTCCTCATCCAGGGAGCGTGCTCGCTCGCTCGCTCGCTCGCTCGCTCGCTCTCTGCTTCTTCCTCAGCTGCTCCCTCTTCACTGACTCTCAACCCCTTCACAGAACCAGCCACAGCTGCACCTTATCTACATTCACCAACCCACAGCTGTATATTATCACATATATTATCAATGTTAATTAACCCAGATTCATCCCTCTACAAGCAAGATACTAGTTTTTATAACAATTAGTATTTAACTAATTACCTTGCTGCTAGAGATAAAAAAGTTATGATTTCATGTAAACACTTAATTTCAGGTGAAGAGCTACTGTGAGTTTATCTTGGAACTGATACAACATGGGGCAGAATTTCTGTTCCCTTCCATTAGCAACTTACTTCAGTCAATAGATCCAAAGAAGTAGCTCTGTGTGCCCATGGCCTTTCAAGTAAAAAAATACATTTATTTATTTTTTTTAAAAAAAAAGGCCAGTATTGCTTTAGGTTATCATATGATCATTTTTTTTGTATTTCTGAAACATCTAGTTGACCTCTCAGGCAAAATGATACTTTGATGAAGTGATACTATGTTCTGGAATGTGGAAGTGTTTGACTCCAGCATGTAGGAAAAGAAAGCAGATTATCCTATCTATTTTTCAAATCATCATGTTGGAAAACATGATGGAAGTTTAGATCCTTTTGCAACTATTTCTGTGTTTTGACATGCTAATTTATTGGCTGTGTTCAGTTTTTCGCAGAGATATCGGTGTTATTCAACAGCATAGTCAGGAATCATATAAAAAAGCAAGAAGGTTTTTCTATTAAACTGTTCTGAGTATCTTATGTTTAAGTGTGATCATGTCAGGAGTATGCATGTATATGTCTATAGCTAGATGAGAATGATGTGACTAGAATGGCTTGAAATTTGGAATGAGATTAAGGGAGGCTGGAGCCCATGCTAAAAAAAGGAAGGGGAAAAGTACCCCCTCAAAACCAGCAGGAAATAGAGATATAGGAAACAGGGGAAAAGCAGATATGTGTTCAGATTGAAAGACATCTTCTTCATCAAAATTTATACTGAGGCCTAGCACAGCTTTTAGAACAAATTCAGGAAGATAGGGACTTTTATTTGGACACCATTCTGGTCACCCTGGCTAACAAGCCTCCATAGATTTTTTTCAAAGTTTCACCCAAGCCATCACCCCACTAGTCCTGGATTTCTTTGTGGAAGCTCTCAAATAGCATACAGAACATAAGATGACTTTCAGAAGTAAAATTACCTCTGAAGTGTAGACAACTTACTTTGGTTGATGAAATGAATTAACCTTCCAGGGTGAGTTTCAACAGGGATTATTGTTAGGGTAAAGAATTCAAGAATGATTCTTCAAACTCAATCTCAATGAAGAATTTTTATTTCTTCTATTGACTTTTGTAAAAAATTTAACACCTATCATATATTTAGACATCTCAGTCTTGATCTAGGTGCTCTCTTGATTTAGGTGCTCCCCTATAATATTTTGCATGGTCTATGGCATCAGAGACATCTGTGCAGGCCTGGCAGATATGTGGAAGTCAAGCCAGTACCCAGTAACTTCTCAGATGCATGGGATGATAAAATCAAATCTTGTATTTAGACATTTTCATTTATTTTCTAAAGTATGAACATGAATCCTCCACATTAAGACAGATCACAGAATCACAGATTCACAGAACAGGTGAGGTTGGAAAAGACCTCTGGAGGTCATTTTGTCCAAACCCCTTGTTCAAGAAGGGTTATCTAGAGCCAGTTACTTAGGACCATGGATATCTCTAAGAAGGGAGACTCCACAAACTTCCTGGGCAACCTGTGCCAGGGCTCAGTCTTTGTCACAGTAAAAATGTGTTTCCTGATGTTCAGATGGAAGGAACCTCATGAGCTTCAGTTTGTACCCATTGCCTCTGGACCCCTCAATAAGTAACACTGAAAAGTGCCTGGCTCCATCCTATTTGCACCATGTCTTCAGGTATTTATACATTGATAAGATCCCTCTGACCCTTCTCTAGGCTGCACAGTCCCAGTTCTCTCAGCCTTTTTTCATACAAGGGGTGCTCCAGTCATTTAATCATCCTTGTGGACCTTCAGTGGGCCCTCTCCAGTATGGCCGTATCTCCCTTGGACTGAGGAGCCCAGAACTAGACACAGCACTCCAGGTGTGATATCACCAGTGCTGAATAAAAGGAAAGGATCGCACCCCTCGACCTGCTGAAAATACTTTGTCTAATACAGCTGAAGATATCATTTGCTGCCTTTGCAAATTTTAACAATTAAAATTTTACTGTTTTTAACAATGTCACTGGACGTTATTTATTTAGACCTTCTTCATCTATCCATATGCACCCTGTGACATGCTGGATTAATTCCAGTAGCATTCCTAAAAGAACACTACAGAAAGAAATGGGTTTTAGCATGCAAACAATGTTGTTTTCATGTTTGTGGTGCCTTTATATTACCTCGTTATTTTTTACAAAGACTACTGCTAACAACAAATACCTAGCATCCAACATTTCAAATCAGACCAGGAGCATTTTATCTTTCTTCTGCCATGATACTGTGAAAATTTGTGTGACATGTTGTAGTGACTGCTGGAAGATGAAATATTTTGCTTATACAGAAAAAGCAAATAGTGCTGACAATTTTTACTCTATGCAGTAAATGAAATACTCTCTCTTACAATATGAAAGATGATATGTGTCACCACTTTACGGTCAGTTCCAGCTCTGCTCTTCAGAAGTCCTGGAAAGCAAACATAGGTATGCCACATAAAACTTTCCAGTTCAAAACCAGCACAATATCATCACAACAACAGTCTGCTTTTGAAGTGGGATGCTAATTTTATCTTTCTTTCTAGCCGAGTGAAAGTTGTTTCTGGTCACTACCAGGTTATGAATGAAAAACACAGAATTGCAGGGCATTTATGAAGTAGAATGAGATCAGGTAACCATTCTGAATGTTTCATGAATGTGTGCATGCTTTAATCTATAAAAAAGTAGCAGTATTGATATTAATACTAATTATTATTATTAATAGTAATAATAACAAGATAGCAAATAACTGTGGAGAGAAAGTAGACTCAATCTTGATTCAATCAAAGACATCTATCAACCTCAGAAACAATTAAAATTCTACAGGTCTCTATGGAACAACTCTTGTGGTTCTCCAGAAAACCATTGATTGTATGTGACTGATAATTGTCAGTAAAAAATGATTTCAAAATGGCTTCAGCCTAGAACAATTAAGATCATTTGTTGCAATCAGTGATAAGATAAATAATTTTCCCTGAAGACTACATATGTTCTTCCTCCCAACTCTACATGTATTACTTCTTAGAGCATGGCAATCAAGAAGAGCATACTCATGATGAAGAAAGATGATGAACTTTCCTGAAGCAGGTCAGAAGTTTGCATTCTGTTAAGGCTTTCTGATTGTAGTCTTTAGTACCAGCTACATACTAGTGAGAAATGTGTGCACTTTCAATTGAGATACTTATTTGTTTGCAGTTAGAAAATATTTTTTTTTTGTTTTCAATCATGTTATCAAGACACAAATTGAGAAAATTAAAACTTAAAATTAAAAAATTGCCATCAACTGATGCAACTTTGCAGTGGTTCACCTGTAAGCTAATCCTAGGCAGAATTTTGCTATGTGTCAGTCACGTATAATAGTTATATTTGCCTACATAAACCTGAAATTGCTTATACTTATTTTTTCCTGGACTAGAGAGTGAATTGAATCCTGTTTGAGAGTGGAAAAGGTAGTATCAGGAAAATTGTCAGCCACTCAGCTCCCTCCTCACAGGTTTATGTATTTATATATTTATTAAAGAAAACAGAGTTTTGATTTAGAATTACATTATTCAGGCAATGATATAGTCTTTCAAAGAATAATAGATGAGACCAGATCTGCTTCCTTGTACAAGTGTGAAATATCTAGCTTCAATTTACAGAAAATAGAACTTATTACTGAAAACTAAAAATGTGTTAAGAACCTAAAAGTTTTAACCATATGGAGTATTTTGTGCCTAATTCTTCATTTACCTTCCTGGAATGACCTTTGGAAATTATAGCTGTAATTATTGCGTGTCAACCACAAGACTCTTTTAGCATCTGGGACAGGTGATTTCCAAAATAAAGTATCTATATAATAGGCAGAAGGAATTTTATATACATACTTCATTTACTTATTTATTTTATTTTAATCTTTCTTCTACACCACACACACACACACACACACACACACACACACACTGGCTTAAGTGGGATCACTGCTTGAGGACATTGGCTGTTTACTTAACAAAGGGCACGGCATGTGCATTCTACCAGAAAACCTGAATCCTATGAGAAAGAAGGCACTGTTTAAGAAGTCCAGTAAAGTCTTATCTTTTCTTATCATGTTGTCATTTTTTTTTTTTTTTTTTAAGACATAGAATATATTCTGGAGTGCTCTAAGGCTGTGTTTAGTATTTTTCTACTGATATCACGAGGACTGCAAGACAGAAACCCCTGGTTTGCATACTAGTTATATTATCCACCTTATTATTTAGTTTCCACATATTACTGACCGCTTTTCTGTTTTATTCCCTAGTATTTTGTTTCTTCGTCACAGTATAAAAAGCTGTCCCTCAGAACAGCTAATCTAGCTAATGCATTGACAATTGAGCTTCTGTAAGTAATTCCTTTACAGTAACATACTTTAAAATAACATATCTCCTTAGATATTGACACATATATGGAAACATAGACCCAGAAGGGTGCATCACAGGTCAGTCGAGGAGCAGTAGAATCTTCCTGCCCTTGCAATAAAAGCATAAACATAAGCACATGTTCTTTCAAGTGCCTGAATTGTCCATTTGTGAGATATGTCCCTGAAATGTTGAAATAAATGTGGAAGAGTGTATTCCATTAAATTCATACTGCAAGCAACAGACTGACATGAATTTTCCATTAGTTTTCAAGGACAATTTATGCATTACAATAAATCAGTAGGGCAGTTTACAACCTGTAAAAAAATATTTATAACTACTATATTTATCCATTAAGAAACTTTAAAATAGATGTTATTTTGAGATAGCTCCCCTTGATACAACCAAAATTACTGCTGTAGTTGATTTGCACTTTTTACCCACTGATAATTGCTCATATTACACTGAACTTTTAGGCTGGAATTCAGCTGCTACAAAGCAGGAGTCTAAATCACAGCTTTCTAAGCAATGTCTAAACTCTCCTTATGGTTTTATGAAGAACTAATAAATGCAGTCATCAGAATTTAGATAACTATTCAGCTTTATGTGAAGTACAAACACTTTTCCTAGCAATGAAGCTCTCCAAAACTTTAGTGACTGGGATCCACTAGCGAAACATGAAAGATGAGGCTAGTCAGGTCAACCTGAAGTTATATCTTTTTCAAAATAGACTTGAAATTTATACCTTCTGTGCATCTTTTCTACTTAGCTAGGATTTGTATGTAGATAAAAACTGGTTTATATCAACTTTCTTAATAATCCAGTTCACAGAATCACAGAATGAAATCTCACCCATTGTTTGCATGAGAAGCCAGTTAGTTGAGCACCTTAGAGAAAATTGAATAACAGAAATGTTTATTCAAATGATGGGTAAGATTTTCAAAAACACTTAGACCTGGGTCTAGCTCTGCTCCTGTCGAATTCTATTTTACATATTTGTATGCTGTCCCAGGAAAAAGAAAAAAATCTAAGCAGCAGCATCTTGTGGAAAACTTGAAATGTGTCCTTTAATTTGTATTACTAATTTTTAAAAAGTCTCAGTTCGTTTCACATAACAGCGTTGTTTTCTGTTCAAAGTCCACAGTCTGAATTTGAATATTAGAAACTTAAACAGTTACACCACCACCACTTTTTTTCTATTTCTTCTGTCAAAATACGCCATTATTTTACTTACTGGGACTTTACATCTAAATTGAAAAGCAACAAATATGTAGACCAGTGAAATACTAATATAAGCAGTAAAGAATACTACTTAATGAAAAATGTGGAATGATGAATATGGAAAGACCTTTCAGGTCCATTTTGACTTGCTAAAATAAAAAAAAAATATATCTGTTAGATTGCATTACAGGCAGATTTAGCTACACAATTACTGATCCAGAGCTGATAAAACTTTAATTAATTATTCAAAATTTTCTATTGGGAGGAAAAAAATAAGATTAATTTTCCAGTAATCTGAAAAGTAGTGCTTCAGATAATGTAATTACATTGTCTGATCATGTTTGCTCAGGAAACAATCACTTGCTCTGGTTTAGGACTGAAAATAACCTACAGTAAATATCCAGCCATGGTCTCTATTACCTCCTGTGTGAATCATGTCCTTCTCCAGGATTCTGATGGATGAGTCTCTGTTGGAACACTTTTCCATGCCTGTTTGAAATACACTTTCTTTGAACACATTATAGCCTCTTTCCAGGCCATAAGTACCTAGCCCTCTGTGAAAAGTGAATACATCTTTCCAACTGCTATTTGGCTCTGATATGAAGAAATTACTGTCAAGGTTAATTATCCCATTCAAAACTAGTTCTCACCTGAAGGCTTTCCAAAATGTTTTTGAGGTACGAGAGATTAATTTGCCAGACAAATGGTGTGATATGCATATAGATTTGTTAGTGTAGAATTCATCATGTACCTTGGTTCCTAAATTTTGTTTTGGATGTGAAAAATTAAGGCATGTATTTTAAGCATTTAGAGTTACATATGAAAGTTTAATGACAATGTGAAAGTGGTGTCAGAAGGAACTAAGTAGTTCGAATGAAAACACTTCCAAAAACATCCTACCAGACCCAAACTGGCAATCACTTTCTCTCAACCAGTTGTTTTTTTTTGCTGTTGCTTGCTGTTACTATCTTTTACTTATCAGTTGAATAATATGTTGCTTTGTTCCATCTGTTAATTTTCTCTAATTTTATATTTTCAGAATAATACTAAAACACAGAGAAGAGTACAATCAAATTCTCATGGTATATACAAGTAAAAAGGATCTACAGTTGATTCTAAAAAAAAAAATATTATTTTTTTTCCCCTGAGATTATTAAACCCAGCATACAACCTTATTGGAATAAACCCTTACACTACAGTTAGTGTTGCTTTTATAAACCACTTCAAACATTTTAAAATTTCCCCTTCCCTCTTCTGAAGTAAACTTCTATCTTTATAATAAGATTTCCACCTTTGATATCCCTTTACTTCAAATGCCAAAAATAAGTGTTGAAAAATCTCAATAAATTATAAACACATTCAAAATATATGTTGAATAGAACAGTTCAAAACTGATCACATATTTTTAACTGTCATCAGTTTGGCGGAAGTGATGTCTCAATCCTAAAACAATGGATTCTCTAAAAAAAAAAAAAAAAGAAATTAAATGTGTTCAAATTCAGACTACTGCAAAGGACAATCTGAACTGAGCATTGCATGAGCATCAGGGTGGAAATGAATTGCACTGAACACAATATAAATATGTGGGTTCTGACATGTACACAGATGCCTCAATAGTTCTGAATCACACTCATAGTTCAAATAAATAGGATGCAAAGCAGTATAAACTCAGCAGTGCAGCCAGTTGTAAATTGTGTAGTAAATTGTAAAGTTCATTGTGTGGCAGACTATAAGCTATAATGAGGAGGTGTATTTTCTCAAATGCTAAATTCTCCAAAGGAATAAGGAGAAGAGACTGTATAACTCACTTTCAGTATTAAAATATTTCATCACTTCTCCCAGGTTTTGCTACACACAGAGATTGTTACAATTTTGTGAAACTTAGTAAGCATAATGGTTACTGGAGTGAGCACACACAATTCTTTAGTGAAGATATTTTTTGTTTGGAAAAGAGTTGACATTACGCTTCTTTGATTTCACCTTGTCATCAGCTCTTACAGAGATCAGTGGATTCCATCTGAACACCCAAATAACAGATAATGTGATAGGTTTATGAAAATCTTGTCTGGAGCATCGTGCTTCAATTCAACCCAAATTTGATAGAATTATTTTCATTGCAGTCAGTCAGACAGACCACTGAACAAAAGCAAATTGCTGGGGAGGGAGAAATGGAAATGAGCACAAGGAAGAAAGGGGAGTAATAGAGACCTGAAAGGACAACAGCCTTTCTGTCCTTCTTTGCTCACTGACCTCACAAGCCACAGCTCTTCTTCTATCCCTTTCAACAATTAAATTTCTGTAACAATTTCCTTCCAAAACCTTCTTCCAGGTAATTCTGAGACCAATTAATTACTCCAACTAGTCTTTCCAGGCTTTGTCTCAGAACAACTGAGATGTTAAAAAAAGGGTTCATTTTATCAACTTAAAAATTGAAGACTTTTAAACTGATGTTACAGCAGGATTTTGTTGTTTATGAAGTTAAACAGGAAAAAAGAAGTTTCAACTTAGATACCACATGTCAGAAATTAGACTAAGTTTATGTTTATAGCAAATCTTAAACACTGAATTCCTATGTTGAAACTAGATATAATTATTCTAGCTATTTCCTGTGCAGGAAAACTGAGCTAAAGCCCTAATCAGAGCTTCCTCTGTTTTCATTTTGATGCCCAAACAGCACAGAGTAACTGCTCAGAGACAAATTTTGTCTTTAAGCAGCAAAGGTATTAATTTTGTGCAATGCTGGGGAGCTAGCCCATTCACACTGGGCAAACTAGCTCCCAAGTTTTCAGTGAAAAGTCAGGTAATTTATACAGTTTTTGTGAGAGGTTACAACATCTTTACAT
>JAVJGJ010000014.1:41252042-41262683 GCA_035590215.1 Microhierax caerulescens
TTAACACTTCCTTAGCTGTGTAAGAGCCTTCCTGTTATCTATTCCACATTTGTTACTGCACTGTCACTCAAATTTTAAAGTTTTGCATGCTTTAGTTTAGTTTATTATGAAGGGGGTTTAAAAATTTTATACTGTCCTTAATATTCCTCTGCATAATTTTGTAATCCCTTTTAACAATTCTAATGTAAATTCAATACCTTAAAACACAAAAAAGAGTTGATGTTGAACTGAAAGAAATCACTGCCTCAAGGGTGGTGAAACTGAACTTAAAATTATTGACAGAATTGCATATTGTAAGTGACCTAGAAATCTGTATAACTAAGGTTCCATACTTCAGGGCAAACTGTTACATAAACAGCATTCATAATAAGATATATATTGGTATTAATATGTTTAAGGTCATCATACTGATTTTGGGGTTATTTTATGCAAGGACATAATTATTCTTGTAGTGTACCTATGCAGACTTAGAGAACATGTGCAATATGCTTGTATGAACAGAAAGAAATGGAAAAGAAAGGTAAATAAAGCATTGATTTGTTTCTAAAAGAGCCTTTATAATTTTCCCTGCTCTACCTTGACAGCAAAATATTTTCCTTTTTTTTTTACCATACAATGGTTGTTCCTATAATATACTGTTACTTTTACTTTTTATTCTAATTCAAGGCCCACACATTGTTCAATGAAGTCAATGAAAAAAACCTCTGTGATTTCAGCAAGGCCATTTAAACATGAAACAGAAGTCATTAAAGGGGGGGAAAAAGCAACTCTTTACTTTGCATGCTTCAACTTCACTGATGACTTAAACTCACTCATTACTTGAAATTTTTACTTTAAAAGTGAAGAAATTTAGATAAAAGTGAAAGAAAACATTTTTCTGTATTTCAGACACCAATCTATTTTTTTTATTGGAAACTTGAAAATTCATTGTGATGGTCTTAAAAATCCAAAGCTCCCTCCATATTTTATATTCCAACTTGCCATTTGTTAAAGATAGAGATACAACAAATTGTTGAGACTTTTTCTCCTTTTATTTTTGAAGTCAGGGAAAGGGAATTGAAAAGCTAGGAACTCTCTCCCACATATCCTTTCAGTGAACTATGGCTTCCTTATTTCCTTTGGAAATTTCTGAGGGCTCTGGCTGACAATTTCATGTTATTAGAGGAATTACAAATCCAAGGAGTCCTTGCAAGAATTTGTGTATCAAGATTATCAGGAGGAATGAATGAACAAGGAACCTGACAAAAACTAGAATATATTTATTTTCCTTAACTCTACAGGATAAAAGTCATACTGTGTATTAAAAAAATATTTACATACATTATCAAGCACTTTTTCCTTGTAAATAATAAAATCTGTACTACCATTCATGAAAGAAACCTTATTCCAACATTCATCTAGGATGAATACTAGAAGCTTTTCTAAGACTGTAAGACAAAACCGGATTAGACACCTTTAGGTTTTTCTCATCTAATGCCTCTTTTTTTTTGAAGTCATACAAAGAAGAATGCTTTATGCAGTGGTAGTCAGTGTATGAAGTGTGACCTTTGAGGGTCTGTGCCATATTTTATTGATCTGTAAGTGTCTGTAACAAGCAAAAAAAATTCAAGTTGCTTACATTTGCCCTTCCATTGGGAACTTTGTAGGACTTGAAAATCAAAACAGATTAAAGAATACTGTTCTAGAAAAAAGTATAGATAAATAATATGTAATGTTCTGATCAACTTTGTAGATATTTTCTTAGATATTCAGCCTCTCAGCTATTTGGTTCCTAATGTGAAGATGACTGCGTATTTTATAATCTGCATGTCAGAAAGACACTTCTGTATCATATCTTATGCAGCATTAGCATTTACATGGTTTTGAGCTCTTTGAGTCTTCTACAATGCAATCTGCTAGGTAGTAAGGTTTCTTCCCCATTATTATTTCCTTCTTGTTGTAATACTATGATGTATATCTGTAATTAGTTGATGTTACAAAATAAGTATCTTTGCCTGCTTCAGTCACAGGCATATGCAGTGAGAAGATCAGATCACTCTCTATCCCTAAAGAAGAAAAATTATCTTAGAAAATACATTAAACTACTTCAGCAAACTTCAGACTCGCCACGTTTTCACGGCTAGTTAACTAATACACCATGTAATGCTGATGATCCACATGTTGCTTAGGTGTATGTGCCACCACAAGGAAGGTATGCCTCAGGTAAGGCATGGTACAGTAGAATTTTCTAAGCCTGTCTTTCAGTTTTCTCTCTACCAGAAGAACATAAGCCAGACCTTAATGCCATGAAATCAAAAGCACTTTGCCCTTCATGGTTCTGCCTCCTGATTAAAACTTAACATGCTGCCCGTGTATTACTAGCAATATCTCTAGGCTGGCCTTTAATTAAATACCCAGCATTTTAAACTGATACCTGTGTTATTAGCCCTGCTGTTAATCACTGAAACAGAAAACTGATGCAGGCTCCTGCTTCCTGGTCTATGAGCTACCCTCATTCTTGGCTTCTTTAATAACACATTACTATTTTAAGACTCTGAATCTTCACAACATTGTCCCATGCTACTAAAAAGTAAAATAAAATAATAAAATAAAAAAAATAAAATTAAATAAAATAAATCTTTACTAATAATCTTTGGGAAACCAGGTGAAGAGCTGAACCTGAAAACTTGCTATGTAACTTCCAAAAGTACTGTTATTATTAAAGGTGAGTCAAAAGCCGTGGCCACTCCACTACAGTTTATCTAAAAGCATTTCAGTATTATGTAATCAGTTTTAGCCTGGCTTTCATCCACTTAACTTTGGAATGACTTTGTCACCTGCTGAAAGGAGTGGTTTTACAGTTTTCTCCTGCTGGACTTGCTTCTTTCAGTGGCACTTGATGCTTTCAGGATGAAGTCCCATTTCTTTGCATATGTTATCAAAGCAGTTTATCATTCACAGCATTAGATTATTATTTAATTTACCTCTAGCTATTGATACTGAGAAACCAGCAAGAAGAAAAACCTCAAAGACTTAATTTTGTAAGTTTAGAAGGCAGGCATTCTTTATTACAGTGCTGGGCACACAGAGATTAGCATCTCAAATCATGTGTGCATAACTGACCAGCATTCCTCAATTTATTACAGAAATGCGTACATATTCAACATATTTCCCTGAAATATAATACATATTATAACTAATTCTAGCTACTTGTGTATGCGCTCTTCAAACCTGAAGGTCTTCCCTGGGCTCTTTTGAGACCCCTGGTTGCTGACAAGTTGGTGAACTTCAGCTGAACTGTCTCGGGGAACACGCATGCTACTTGTGTTCTTATATAAGTTCATGTGTTCTCTGCACTACGTGGATTTAACCCCAATGCTGTTACCCCACTTCTCTTGTCTATTGTCATATCCCAGGTGTCTCAGACTGCTTGCTACATCTTAGTGAGTTTATTCAATAGTTTGAGTTAATCATTGCTTTAGTTTCAGTCTCTGTTAATGATTCTTTATATCTTAATTATATCACTATATTCATTCAAGTACAGCTCATGATTATTACCTGTTTGATTTTCTGCTGATATGCTGACACCAGTATTTTGAAATTATCAGGACATAGGCTATCAAGAATTTGAATGGCATTTTTGAAGTATTGTATTTACTCATCATGACTAATTAACAGCAGTAAAATTTAGATTTGGAATTTACAAATATCCATGATACAATATATGATTTAAAATTCCAGTAGTATTAACATACACAGAAGTCAGGGTCACATTTTCAAATTCCATAACAGTGTAAAAATAATTTAACACTGTATCCTGCTTAGGTATGCAGTATCTCAATACAAACGCTCAGCATCTCCCACCGGTATTAGAAAACCAGGAAGATCATCAACTCTGCTAGTCTTTCTGCTGTACTTGTGAAATATTTTCAACTCATTCCAACTTTAGTCAGTAGTTAATTATACTACAAACTATGATTGACTATATTGTTTCTATATTGAGAGTGCTCCATTAACTTTCAGCAAGACAGATGATCAATTTTAAGAGCCTGCTGCTTACACACAGAGTCCTTCCTGCTGTGCCCCAATTTATTTGCAAGACATTTTTGTTACTGTACTCACCAGGATGTGTTTTATGGCCTCATTCCTCTTTTTTTGTATATAGTTAATGTTAATATAGAAGTAAACATGCAATCCATAAGAGTATGTCCTTATGGGATACAATTAAGCATTGTAACTTTTTTTTTAGAGTTAAGAAGAATTTCACTGTAACAACCTTGGAATAGACTTTTAACAATTTCTGCATTTTGTTGAGACTATATACAACTGAATCACTGAATGTCTCAGTATTTCTGATATCCAGAGTTTTTTATGAGAGTGAAGTTAGGCATCTCAGATCAGGAAATGGTGCGTAAACACTAAGCTTATGTACCTTTGGTATTGAAATAACTTAATTTTAGTTAGGAAGCATATCAATTTTCTAAATTTTAGTTGTAAGTTAGAAAAACTGTCCAAGTTTCCATGAATTATTTGTCTGTGAAAGAAAAACCCTAAGAAAGGAACAGATGAAAATATCAGTGATTAATTTTATTGTCTGTAGAGGCCAATAAACCAGAAAATCAAAGATTACATCTACCTTTTAAGACATGGGTACTTCTCAGGTCCCACATACCCCACATTTGTTATTTCCTTTTTACGTGTCAAAGGGAAACTTAGCTGCCTACTGTCCATCCTTGCCCCAGTACCATGGTGGGAAGGAAACTGAAGCAAAGTACAAAAGACAGAAAATTAAGTGAATGATGGTATATTAACTAGGTGCAGTCTTCATAATCATGACAGCAGAACTGGGGACACCACCAGTCAAGCATTCTTGCCCTGCAGTTAGAAGTAGCTCAACTAAATCTGTGTATTCCAGATCTTCCAAATGTCTCAGATGTAGTCTTTCTGTGAACACTGTCCCCTGCTTTGAAACTTTTATTGCCTTCTCTGTTTAAGTATTTATTTAGAGGATTATTTTCTATGCTGTCTTTCTTTATCCTTTACAGAAGGAAGCAATATTTGCCCCTTATTTTCTGCACCTGTTTAGAGCTGTAAACACTGCACAGGTAGTAGTAACTTAATGTGAGATTGCCGTTTGCTACCACACTTCACCATTATGCATAAATAATGGTATTGTACTCACAAAACTTTAACTTTGTAACACATTGTAAGTGCTCCAGAATATCTGCTTGTGGGTTTTTTTATTTCATTATGTTCTTCAGAACTCACAGATTGTTCCATTTTCATTGTTAGCGTAATTTATTTGTCTGGGTCTAGACTTGGTGTTGATGAGGTTTTCATCTGGTAGCAATTTAATGGTACTGTACAAATTCCTGTGATTTAGTAGTACTAGTTTGTAGTACTAAAAATTTGAACAGGGTTCTAAATTGGGCTCTTTAACAGTTTTAGCAATTACTATTATATCACATAGATTATGCATAGCTTTGACTTGAAGCAATGCTTTTAAAATCACAGTGCTCTGCAATCAAAATTTTGAATTGGGGATGGCATTCACGTTTCTAAGATGTAAGTCATACTATCTGTCCTTTAAAATAACTGTAGAATAATATCCTAGGCAGCTAGTTTGAATGGATCAATATTTAGACAGCCAAGACAGGAGTGCTGAGGTTAATTGGGCCATGAGTTCCTCAAGCCCTCCAAAATCGTCAGCTGAAATTAAGAGTTTTATTTTTCTAATACTTCAGTCGTGTTTCCCTTTCTGTTGAAAAATGTATGTATGCAATTGATCTATTTAATGTGTGATGCTTTAAAATTTTCTTCAGTACAATCTGATAGCTCCTCACTCTGTTTATACATATGTATGTGTGTATTTACGCATATGCATAGATATTTATGTATATGTGTATACGTCTAGAAATATCTTTTAGACAACTTTCCATTCAGCAATTTCAGTTGCCTTTACAAAAAGAGATATATTTTTTTCAAATCTCGTGCCAATATATTTTTCATTTCTAGAGAGTTCCAGCTACAGTGACCATTTTGGCAGCACCATACTTTCTGGTTTTTTATCTTCATCTGCCTGTAAATTAATTTCTTGTTCTCCCAGGCAGCAATTTCTGAGGCCTCTGAGTCATAGATCACAGTAACTTAGCTTGAATCTCCCTTGTACATACCTATAGCATGAAAACAGCATTTTCAAAAGACAGTTCAGGATATGAGTCTCATTAGCCTCTGAACTGATAACTGATGCTGGTGTGATATCCTTGTCTTTTTTTTTTTTTTTTTTTTTGACTAAATGGGAATTCTAGGGAGATCAGTAAGTATGTAGGTGTCTATAGTTGTGTAGTGTAAATAATTACATATGTTCCTACCAAGACAATCAAAAGGCTGGAGAACCTGCCCTAAAGGGAAAACTGAAGGAGTTAGGTCTTTTGTCTGCAGCGAAGACAAGGCTCAGGGGGGATCTCATCACAGTAGTCCAGTAATTAAAAGGTGATTACAGAGTGGAGAGAAGGTCTTTCTTCACAAGGAGTCACAAAGAATGTAAGGGACAACTGGTACAAGTTGTGACAGGAAAGTTTTTGTCTTGAAATAAGAAAGATATGTATATATATATATATATATATATATTTTATAGTGAGAACTACCATCCACTGGAACAGTCTCCCCAGGGATGTGGCAGAGTCCCTGTAGGTTTTTAAGATGTGATTGGACAGAGTGCTAGATAATCCCAACTAAGCTCCCTTTCCCAAAAAATGTTGGAGTAGATGATCTTTTGATGTCTCTTTTAACCTGGGCTGTTCTATGATTATCTGATTCTGTTTAGCTTACACATTAGACTAAACAAGCGAATTCAGATAATGTTCCAAGAGGCATTGTGGTCTGCCAAACAACTTGAACATTCAGCTACCCATAAAAAATTTAGGCATGTTCCTCCTTTCCAACTTCTCAGGATTGCTTAGGTTTTTCTCTGTACAAATACAGATTTATGTCTAATAACAGAATCGGAAAAAAATCACTGTTTCCTCCCATGTCCCCATGACTTTCATTGTGTAATATTGTCAGGAAAAACCCCAAATAACAACAACAAAAAGAAGGCTCAGAAAGAACACAAGGCATCTCATATCTGAACTTGAAAGAAATTCAGACCCATACTTAAATGTTTTAAGTACATAAAAATTTCGTTTGGATTTTTTCAGTTTCAAAAAATAGTGGGATAAGGGATGAAAAATGATATAGAAATTCACAGACATTCCTGTGAATATGGAAGATAAAAGCTTCAAAATATTGTGAAAACAGTCATATCCACATTTATTCCATCTTTTTTATTAAAATATTTAATGCTTTAACTCAGATTTCAGCTGAGAGGATCATATGATAATGAAACATGTAAGTGATGTTTCATCTACAGTACGTTGAATGCTAATTCTCTCATTTTCAATTTCATTTTCTCTTACATAAAATGAGTTACTGACACATATAATGTTTCCTAGATTAAAAGTAATATTTTTCAAAGGGGTTTTTGGTATTGCACATGCTATGTGGATAAACTTCTGTATGTAATAACTTACCTTCAAATAATAACACTTTAGCAGAGTAGTGGAGAAGGGGAAGAATGGAGTAGAGTGGAGAAGGAATAGAGAATGAAAGTATGAAAACTGTTATTATGGATTAGACTTGCTTTCTTTGAAATATATATCATACTACAAAAATAAAAAAAAAACTTCCTATGAAAAATCCGTTGTAAGCATAAAACAAGCTGTTAACTCTGACGTAGGACTGTATCAGAGATAGAAACAGGTAGAAAGGGAGTAAATAATAAAAGACAACATTACGAAAGTCAATGTTATCAGCTTACTAGAAATCTGAATGTTAACAAGTTTATTATAAGCATCAAGGCAAAGAAAAGCTTTAGGTACAAATTTAAAGGAGGATAATGATATAATTCCTCCTAATGCAAGTAAATAACAAAAGATAAATCAAATAGATTCTTACTTCATAATTTAACTAGTACTTGTTGGAGGCTCCGCAGTCAACCAACTGGGAGCAGGAGGTGAAATCTCAATAACAGACAGTATGTGGTGTAAGAAAAATTTTGGAGAGCTATGAAACTGAAAGCATGTTTTTATTAATCATCACAAAAGAGATAAGGGGAAATGATGTAGAGAGGAATAATATACTCAAGGAAAAGGATTAAGAAAATTAAAATAAACCCCAAAATCAAGTGCCAATCTGTATAGAACAGGACTATAAAAGATGTTTGCTTCACAAGATCAGAAATTGTATGAGACTCTAACTCCTTGGGTAAATAGTAGAGCTGAATATAAAATCATCTTCTTGTGTCATGAAAGCTTGATGTTTCAACTGTATTCCTGTTCTGTCCTGGAATAACCACAAACCTGCCACTGGGTAAAATTATCTTCATGAATAACAAATAGTCTGAACTCTGGTATTTTGGAAGAATGGAACTATTCATGATTTTGAAGAAGAGGACTTACATAAAAGTTGATATGTTCTATTTCAAACACTGAATATAGAAATGCTATAGTACAAGACTTATATTTTTCTCCAAATCAGCATTTTCCATTTAAAATTCAACTGATACTCAGATAGAAAAAATGTTAAACCAAAGGGACCAGCAAATTCAACAAAAATAAAAACATTTTTGGCTTTTACTAAGTTTCAACTTAGTTTTAGGTTGGTTTCATTTGAGCTAAAATTAATTGTTTTGGGAAATATAGATTTTTACAATTTCTGCATGCAGCTAGGGATTTGAAAGATACATTATGTTCTTATTTTATTCAAACTGAAAAATTGTGTATTCTGGATGGAGGATTTATACTCTCTCCTTTATTGTTGTTTGATTATTATTATTTTTTTCATTCACACTCAGCAGCATCTGGAAAGCTCTCATCTTCTTGAATTGTAATAGAAACCTACAAAAGGGGATGATTTAGGCATTAAAGTAAAACTCAAGGGACATAGCATTACTGAATTGTCTCATTGCCTTCCATGAAAGAGAAAAATCTCAAAGGATAGCAAGAAAAGAGATTGATGTCAGGTAAACTAAGTTTGTACTTTATGGAGATTTGTAATTGTGTTCAATTTCTACTTTCTAACTTTGTTTCCAACTTTGTAATCTGTAATATAGCCATTTTCTTTCTGTGTGTATACGTATATATGTGTGCATGTGTGTGTTTTCTTTTTAAGAGTAATCAGCTGTTCAAAATTATCTGATATAAATGCAAGAATCATGAGGTACTCTATTAATCTCACACAAAAAAACACAGAAAGAGTAATTCCAAGAAACCCTAAACTGGCCTGCTTCCTTGATTGAATTTGGGGAACTGGAGTGAATTTCCACTGTGCTAAAATGGTCAACACAGGGATCACTGTCATCATGTACCAAGACACATGAAATAGTTTCCCCAGAAAGTATCAATTTACAGCAACTTTGCCAGAAGAAAGGAGTAGAACGGGATTCCAAAACAATAGCTAGAAATTTCATCTGGCTAGATGCAAACATATAAAATATGGAAATTATCGTATGATGAAGTAGTGATTCTGAGATCCCTTTATGGTCAATGGAGAGAAAAATAAAGTCTTAAAGCATGATACTTTTCTTCAAACAGTTACCCAGAAAATGTTGGATGATTCTCTTTATTGACCATAAGGGAAAGTGAGAGATGCTTATCTCCACAACTGAAGGCATTTAACACTAAATGAGGTGAATCCTAGCTCGAGAAAAAAAATTGTAATATCACCTCTTTCAAAACTGTTGTGTTAAACCTCATTTTTGACACGTAAATTAATAATGAAAATAAATAATACAACAAACCTGATACCTAAAACAATGCAGATGAAAATGTGTTTGAATAACATACAATGCTGTAATTACATTAGACAATTTCATTCTTTATGGATCTGTCTTCAATAAATAATAATAAGTCTATGCCAAAAAAAATAATACTTATGACAAAATCTTTAATCTCCATAATTTCATAGTAGTCTACATATATTTTCTTTGGCTTATAGAGCATTTAGATTTTCTTGTTCTAAACCCATCTGTAAAAATTTGAATAGGTATTGAGTGCTTGATTACTAAGTATTGTGCCTGACTCAATCTTATTTTACATGCAGAAGCTCTAAACACTATTCAATATTATTACTTTATTAGATGCTCCTAGGATACCTTCTTACTGACAGCTAAATGAGATTTCTGCTAACAAGTAACTACTTACTTCTGGCCTTAAAGGAGTCATTTACAAATGCAGTGTGAAATGAGGTGTTGGCAGTTTTTTGTTATGTATTTAAAGAAAATTCAGATGCCTTGAAAAAGGCAGAAAAACGTGAGCTAAATGGGTAGAGCTGTGCTTTTTAACTGCTTTAGCCTGATTCTTTCTTCAATCAATTAAGAATTCTCTGTGCGTTGCCACAGTATGTGGCTCCTACAGCATGAATACTTTATGCTTCACTTGTTCTTCTGTAATACCTCCCAGGAAGAAAAATGCAGGTTTCTTTACTTTTTCTTCCTCTCTGCCCCTGCCATAAGCAGCACAAGTATGCATACCCTAAAAAGCTTAACATTTAATCAATAATAATTGGACTACCTGTCCTCATTAATTTCTTATTTTATATGTGATTTTACTTAATTTTTACCAT
>JAVJGJ010000014.1:41271738-41285350 GCA_035590215.1 Microhierax caerulescens
TTCCTTCCTTCCTTCCTTCCTTCCTTCCTTCCTTCCTTCCTTCCTTCCTTCCTTCCTTCCTTCCTTCCTTTCCTTCCACCCACCCTCCCACCTGTCCTTCTCTTTCTCCTGCTCTATTCCCCTTTTCCTCTCTCTCTTTTCTCTGACAAACATCTTAAACTTTAGTTAAACTCTCCCCAGCCTTTTCTAGGCATTTTGCAAGTACAATTTTGTTAGAATTTGTTGCTAGAAGTACTACTCTACACTGATATAAATAACTATCCAAAATAGAAAGCAGTTGGTCTTTAACTCATAGGGTGGTATGTTTTGTTGAGGCCCTCAAAACTTTCTGCAGCAAGAATATACCTCAATTTGTTATTCAAGACAGACAACTTTAGAAGAATCTATAATTATTCTTACACGAGATATACAACTAGAAAAAAATGTTTAATTTTCATTATTGTATTCTGGGCCAGCACGGAGAGTTTTGAATAAACAAGTATCTATCTTTTCCACAGCTAAGTGTATTAAAGTTGCTTGGCTAGAAGAACTGTAAATGTAATTGTTTCAAATATTGAAAAACCTTTTCAAATCTGGTTTAAAATTCTTTCACTTTTCCTTATGTATTTCTTCTGGCTCCAGTCAGAACATCGCCTCTGTACTTGAATATTGCTCCCAACTGCACGTCCTAACACACTAACAGAAATTATGAACAGAAATACTGAAAAATGACCTATTGGGCTGCCCCAATCAAAGCCACTTGCAAGTTGAAAAACAGTTTGTGTCAAGGGAAACATTTATATTACATTTCCATTTTACCTCTCATTTTATGACTCTCTTACCTTTTCATGTGGAATCTTATTAAGTGCTTTTGAAAATCTAAATATACTACCATCTACCGAATTTTCCTTATCAGTAATAATTGTCAGTAATATCTTCAAAAAAATCCAGCAGGTTAGATAAGGGTGACCTCTCCTGCCTGAATCCAAGTTAGGTATCCTTAATCAAATTGTGTGGGTTTACTTTGGATATTTTGTACAAGAGTTCCTGTATTTTCTCCCAGCAAATTATAAACCAACTGTTTTCCCTCAAGGCCATTTAAAGGAATAAAATGAGGTTACCTTTGATGCTTTTCAATCCTTAGGAATCTCTCCTGAGTGGTGTGAACTTTAAACATGTCAGTGAAGAATTAAGTGATTTCCTTACTTGGTTCCCTTAGCACTTTTTTTGCTGATCAGAAAAGGTGGAAACATTTTAAGGGCTTTAATAAGCATGCCCACTGAATGTATTTCCAGTTGTCTGTAATATTTGGAAAAAAACCAAACAAACGAAAACCTGAAAAAAGCAACAGTCTACCTCATACAACAGCTACTACTCCCTCATCTGTCTGAGAAGAATAAATTACATAGATAACTTAAAACCAAACCAAAACAAAACCCAAATACATAACCAAAAATCCCCAGAGTAAAACAACCACCAAACATGAAATATCATAATTAAAGCTGAATGACCCTTTTCTTCAAGCTAAAAAACCCTCCAAACATAAAAGGTACATATTAACCCTACATTTCTCTTTCAGCAGTCAGAAATAAGGAAAAGAAAAAAACAACCACAAACCCAAACAAACTAGGTCTTGAATCTTGGTAAGGAACAAAAATACATAGAAGGTGATGAGAAGGAACAGGTATGTTAGCTGCTGTCAGAACTTTATATATGCTAAAAACCACATTTTAATTCCTCACTATCCTTTTTTAGTAGATATTTTAGTGGATTATTTTTTTTTTATAAAATAAAGTTTATTGGCAAATTAAAGAGATTATTCCTCCTTAAATAATATAAATGTTCAAGAGTATTACATTTTATATTGCATTCTATAATTTGGGAGTGTTTACATTTTGTGTATTTCAGAGCTTTACCACTATAAACAACAAATCCCAGAATGATAATTCTTCAGGGAGATTAAGTTAATAAATGACTGCCATTTTTAATATTTTTTTTAAAACTGTACTATAAACAAATTCTAAAAGTGTGTATTTTACTGGATTATGGCTGAAAAGAAACGTGCAAGTGTCACTTTATCATACAAGGAAACAATAAAAAAACACCCCTGATTACTTGCCACCAGTATTTCACCCAACATTATTATTGTTTTCTTACTATTTTTATGAAAATACTTGACCAAACCAAACCCAAAACCAAACAAACAAAAACCCAAACAACCAAAAACCCCCATCAAAACCTACAGATGTTTAGGGATTGGCTGTGATTTGGCACATTCTCTGTGCTAAAAAGGGCGTTAAGTAGGCACTAAAGACATGACAAAGATACACAGATCAAGCATAATCATAAACTTTGCAAGCTCCAGAACAAAAAGGTTGTTAAATCGGTAGCAAACACCCAGGGCTGTTCTGGCCTTGCTTCATGCTATTTCCACAGGGTACTATTTCACAAAGGTCTAATAGCTCAACAGCTTCCCAATTTTACCTCTGTGTTTTCCCGACACATTTTCTGAGCTCTGCTGCTGTCAAACAGACATAATGTTGACCACTATGTGCCGAGTTCATTTTCTCATGAGTATAAATAGTGGTAAAATTCTTTTTCTGTCTTAGAGGAGCAGAAGGGAAATTTTATTCAGTTTCCTCTTTAAAAGATAGAGTTTAACAAGTTCTTTATGATTGTTAAGGGCTTAGGGGATAAGCAGCCATTGCACAGTCCCAATTTTGGCCTTTCTGTACTCTGTGCTGTCTGCACAGAGCATCTAGGGTTATTACCCAAAAGGATCACACTGTGAGACTGGATAGTTGCAGAAAAAAAGGATGTGGGACTCACTTCTCTCTGTAACTGCATTAGTTAGTTCATGAAAATATAGATAACCTATACACTAATTAATATTCCTCAAAGAGGGGATTAGAAAACAAGTACAATATGCTGTGAAAGTTCGAAGTTCTGTTCAATTAAAACAGCAACTGTCAATATATGAGGTACCCCTGTGCTGTCAACTCTATTAATTCCTAACACTGGAAAAACACAGACTGTGCTCATCAGGAAAAGTAGTTACTTAAATAATTTTCTTTTAAATCTTGTTCTTCATAAAAAGGAATATTTTACTTACCTGCAGAAATCTATTAGTATGTGAAATCACCAGCTCCCGCTAACCTTGGAAAAGGTCAAAATGACTGAAATGCTGATTTTCTGTTCTAACAAATTCACCTGAGTAAATAAATTACCATTTTTATGAAGTTTAAAAATTTGAATAACAATGGGCCAAATTCAGAATATACATATGAAAACTGAATCTTAGTCAGTGAGGGACTAATTTCTGCCATCTTTATTTGTAGAAGGTTATCCAGCGTGAAATATGGTATCAAAATAAATTTCAATTTAATTTAAATTTTCTATTGATTACATAATGTTGCTTTAGGTTGAGGGCAGTAAAGAATATACTGCTCTGGGAGAAATAGTGAGAGGATTCAAAATGGTTCTCAGGAGTGCTGACTGATGCTCAGGAATAGGTTATCCTGAAGATGACAAGCACAAGACAGTCCTCCGAGATCCATAGGAAATACCGGGCACTGGAGCTGTAGGGAAGGAGAGTTGGAAGAGCAATTTTCTTCTTCCTATCTTTTTTTTTTTTTTTAGATGAATAGTAACTTCTTAACTATCTCCTGATGACAAGAATTTACGTGATTAATTATCTCCCTGATAATCTATTTAGATAACTTCCCAGACCAGACCATGTCTGTGCTGTTCTTCAGCCTTTGATCTGGAGTCATTTTATAGCCAGGCAACATATGGCATCTATAGTTAAATATTTACATAATTTTGCATCCATAGTTATAGGCCGCATTTTACAGACAGTGGAAACTAAAGACACAGTCTAGTTTTCAGTGTTCTTCACTTGTACTTTAGGAAGCAAGAAGAAACACCTGAAAAATGTTAAGTTTTTATTTTATTTACAGTCCAATACTTTTACACATTATTTCTATTTAAAGTACAGCACAATGAAGGAGACAACTCTGGTGTTTTGTTTTAGATCTCTAGAGACAGAAAGACATAAAGGTGTTCCTGAATCTTCCTGGAGAAAGAGTATGTATGCCCTGCTTCGGTAACCCTAAACACATAAGTCACTTCAGAAAGAAAATTGTCAAAAAACAGTATGACTGAGCATATATAATAAATGTACACCAGAAGGGAGTCACAGGTCTGTAGTAAGAGCCTGATGGCAACTGAAAATCTAATTAAAGTAGTCTATCCATCTCTAATTGAAATGGGAATAAATCTCTCTCTCTCATTTATGGTGTTAAGTGACACTTTAGATCTTTTTCAGTACTATAGGCTATTGAAATCCAGAGAAGTACTTTTGTAATGAGATTATGCTCCATAGAGGAAAGAGGTCAGTTTATAGCAGTTTATTGGGGGAGTTTTTTGTTTTGCTTTGTTTTCTTCCAGTAACTCCATTTCTTACCAGTCTCTGACAGTGGAGAACTTTATGTTACATCCTAAGAAACTCCTCCATGTGGTTATGTTTGTATTTGAAATGTCTTAGCCTTTTGCTACAAGGACTCTTACAGTAACACATTGAGACTTCAATATTCTTGCAAAGTATAGTATTTAGTGGGGGGAGAGAAAAGAGGAAGTAGAGACCTAGTTGTTAAATGTGAAATCCTTTACATTTAGAATATTCTACATTTCTGCAAACATGAATGTAATATGGTTGAGAAAATCAAGTATTATCTTAATACTTTTTGCAACAAGATCTCTTTTTATTTCATTATACCTCTTCAGGCTTGCCAGAGTTTCTGTGATAGTCTTTAGCACATCTAAGAGTTTGGATATTAGATGATGTATTTTATTTTGTTTTCTTGGTTTTGTCCTGTAGGTTTTCCCCCCCCCCAAAAAAAAAATAGAAGTTAAGCATCTGATAGGAGCTCAGTAATAGCAGGGAGATGCTTCACTCACAGATTAACAACTCATGCTTCTGCAGGAGTTCTACTGCAGTCTATCACATCCTACTGGCATCACAACACAGCAAAAAATGGAAGCTACTGACTTACATACACACATGATGCCTCTAATCAACCCTCTGTGTGCAAGAGTGAACCTGCTTCTGTATTCCAAAAGCTAAAAAGCTCAGAAAAGTAGATCCAGATCTTGATCTCTGTGGGCTGTGTTTGTGTACTGGTTCTGACTTCAGTTTTCTTCATAATAAGTCCTGTGGTGCTGTGTTTTGGGTCTATGACAAAACCAGTGTTGGTAACATACCAGTGTTTTTGACATTGCTGAGCAGTGCTTACACACCATCAAGGCCTCTTCTCTTTCTCACCCTGCCCTGTCAGCAAGTAGACTGAGGGCGCACAAGAACCCGAGAGGGGACACAGCTGGGACAGTTGACCCCAGCTGTCCAAAGGGATATCCCAAACCATATCATGTGCTCAGCAATAAAAGCCGAAGAAGGAAGGAGGAAGGGGGATGCTGGAGTTACAGTGTTTGTCTTCCCAAGTAACTGTTACGTGTGATGGAGCCCAGATTTCCTGGAGATGGCAGAACACCTCCCTGCCCATGGGAACTGGTGAATTAATTCTTTACTTTGTTTGCTTGCATGCACAACTTTTGCTTTACCTATTAAGCTGGCTTTATCTGAACTCATGAATTTTCTTATTTTTGCCCTTCTGATTCAGTTCCCCATTCCATCAAGGAGCAATGAGCGAGCAGCTGCATGGTGCTTAGCTACCTACTGGGGTTAAACCAAATCAGTTGGTATTTCATTTACTGGTGATCTATTTCTTCATTTTTCATTAAATATTTTTATGGGAGTTCCCTACTTCTTAGGGTATATATTTGGTACTTAAAATTGTGGAAACAACCACTAGATTGGCTGGTGCCACATGCCACCACCTGGAATAGTATTCTGAGCCTTGAAAAGGAAGTCCTGCAGTGACACAGTATTGCAGAAAGAACTTAGTCAGGTAACAGGACTCATTTCTGAAACAACCTCATAGACACCAAGGCCAAAGAGCATGGCATTGAATGGGTATATTGCATCCCATATCACACACCAGCCTCCAGGAAATTGAACAATACAATGGACTGTTTAAGACCACACTGGGAGCAATGGGTGATGGGACCTTCCCACAGTGGGATACACTTTTGGTAAAAGCCACCTGGTTAGTCAACACTAGAGGATCTGCCAATTGAGCTGGCCCTGCCCAATTAAAACTTCTATGTACTGTAGAAGGGGTAAAGTTCCTGTAGCACACATTAAAAATATGCTGGAGAAAACAGCCTGGGTTATTCCCACCTCAGGCACAGGGAAACACATTTGTAGGATTTCTTTTGCTTAAGGACCTGGGTGCCCTTGGTGGGTAATGAGGGAGGATGGGGAAATCTGATGTGTGCCTCAAGGGGATTTGATTTTGGGTAAGAATAGACAATTAAATTGTATGATGCTAACTGCTATGTAATGCTGTATATTATAACTTATATGACAGCTATATGCTCATCACCACACTGGATGCCTTGCAGCATCCATCTCCACCACTGTGCATTTGGGGACCTGAAATTGATTCCCTTTTGATCACCACACTAGTGAAGAATGAACTTTGATGAGACTGGACCAGCTCAGCCATGATGGAATCAGAACTGGCTTCAGCATGCAACGGTCCAGCAACTCACACCAACTTTCCTGCCTTGCAAGATACTTAGGACAGATGGATCCCAAGTCATTGACTAAATGAACTCAACAGACTTTTATAAGGATGGTCCATGTGGGAATGATATCTCTGTGTTTATATCAAAAGATAGGAAAGGTGATGTTGTATTGGAAAGTGTGGCCTGGCATAAATGGTATGGAATAAGGCATGGATACTGTCCTGGTTTCAGCTGGGATAGAGTTAATTTTCTTCTTAGTAGCTGGTACAGTGCTGTGTTTTGGATTTGTTATGAGAGTAACATTGGTAACACAATGATGTTTTAGTTGCTGCAAAGTAGTGCTTACCCTTCAGTCACGGATTTTTCAGTTTCCCATGCACTGTCAGCGAGGTGGTGCACAAGAAGGTGGAAGGGAGCAGAGCCAGGACTGTTGACCTGAACTAGCCAAAGCGATATTCCATCCCATAGAATTGCATGCTCAGTACATAAACTGGGGGGAGTTGGCCAGGGTCTGACAATTACTGCTCGGGGACTGGCTGGGCATCAGTCAGCAGATAGTGAGCAATTGTATTGTGCATCACTTGCGGTTTTTTTTCTGCTGGCTTTTATTTGCCTCTTTCCCACTTCTCTTCATTACAATTATTATTGATGTTGTTATTATTATTATTATTATTACTTTATTTCAATTATTAAACTACTCTTATTTAATCCCACAGGATTTACCTTTTTGTGATTCTCCTCTCCATCCCACCATAGGGAGTGAGGGGAGTGAGCTAATGGCTGTACGGTGCTTAGCTGCTGGTTGGGGTTAAACCACAACATTGGCTATCACCTACCTGTCTTCCAGATATTTTGACATGTCTTCCAGGAGGATATCTTCCATTATGTTACCGGACGTGGAAGAGAGGGTGAGTGTTTGGTAGTTCCCAGGGTCCTCCTGTTTACCCTTTTCAAAAATGAGTGTTATGTGTGTTATATTTCTTTTTTTCCTGTCAGCTGCAATATTCCATTCCAGCCATAATATTTATCTATTATGTAAATATATTATTAATATATTTTTTCATATATTCTATACAAAATATGTATATATCATATCCTTATGTGAGCATATATACTATTACATTACAACAAATACTATACCTTATAAAATAGTTTTATATTTACTACATAGCATATATTATAATGTATATATAGGCATATCGATATATTTCCACTTTAGCATCTCTAGGTGTCAGTTATTTCACATACATTAAGAACATTATGTACTTCACTAACATGAAACTACATGAAAGAATTCTAAAATATTTAAAGAATGAATAGATTATGAGAAAGGTTGATAACATGTTTTTCAGTGTTAAGAGAAAGTCAAATCCAGTATTGCAAGGAAGTCTTTTCCGAAATTGCCTGTATTTTCAATTTAAGTCAAGAATCTGCTTTTCCTATGTATGCTGAAAAAAATATTACCTTACTAAACTATTCAGTATAATGAGACTGCTCAATGAATATATTATTGTTTAACATAAGTACAATCTGCAGAATTTCACTGTGAATGGTACTTCAAAGTATTTATCTCAAAGAAATAAGCAACTTTGGCAGAGACACAAAAATGAAAAAAAATGAAGAGAAAATTACAAGCCTATAAGTAAGACTGTTCAGCATAATGTGCACTTTCATTAAATAGCTGAGGGGGAAAAAAGAGATAGTTACGAGAAAATATAACTGCAATGGAATCACACACAGAAAGCAATTCTAAGATGCCTGATAAATCAGCAACTGAATAACAAATGGACCTAAAAAAAAAAAAAAAAGTGGTAAATCCTTGTGAATTTAAATATACTTATCTAACTGTTTGAAATACATTTACATTACTGGTATGGCCAAAGCAGATAACACATTGTTATTCTGGCAGGCTGATGAAGAATCGCTTAGTTGGTGCCACTCTTTGTTTCTCTCTAAAGAAAATAATACCTTACTGGTTACATGAATTATCTGCAAATTTATGGGATTTAGTAGTTAAGAGCTGCAGTTGATTCAGCATCACCGTGAGTGCAATTGAAGTACTGAAGAAAAGTGTCATGAACGTTATAAGATCTCAGGTAATGAAAATAAGATATCTATATATTTTATTAAAAAATTGCAGACTTTTTGATAATAGTGTTGATGTTCTTCATGCTTTTCAAAAAAATTTTCTCACTTTTATGTTTTCTCCCATGCCAAGTTCAGAACCAGGACTACCATCTCAGAAATACAGCCAACACTATTTCTCATTTTCTACTGTGCACAAACTCCCTTCTACCAATAGGTACTGAGTGACAGTAAAACATGACATAAGAATTATGAAACTACCTTAATATACCATACACATAGGCATTAATTTAATTATTTTAATTAGTTAATTAATAGACTTAATATTTTTATTTTAGCAGGAATATCCCAGGAGACAACATTTTCACCAATGAGCTACCATTTACTGCTTAAAAAAAAAAAAAAAAAAAAGTAGTTATCTATGAGGAGTTATGAGGAGTTGTCTTTGTTGCAGTCATCTTATTCTGAATATTTTACTAACAAGCTGACACAACAATAAAGATACTTTGTAACCAGTTCTCCCATTCTTCTTTCATCGATTTTCAAAATGCTTTTCTTGGCAACCAGCTACAAAGCATCATCTCCCTGTATCCTTCAGGTCTTTCTATATTTGAACTTAGAAAGTCACCTGATTTCAATACTTCTTCCCAGTTCTCACCTTCTAATTCTGTCTATTCAGTTAATCACCCCTTCAGGCTGTAATGATTCTTTTTTCACTTTAAATTCTCCAGTCTGTCTATTGCTGCTATTACAAAATACTACCTTTGAACAGTCCTTACACTCATTTTAAACTGTGCCTAAAATGCCAATCTTTGCTTTCCCAGTAATATTCTTCTGAACTCTATTTTGTGTCAACATCTCATTTCTTTGTTTTCCCCACATGCAATTGTTTTTATATTCTATGTTCTTTCTGACATGTAGCTTGTCTGTTGTCACCCTAAATCTCCTTTTCCACTGAATTCTTTGAAAAGTTCTGTCACACCTAATATTTCTTCAGAGATCTAAGGATAACGAATGGTAGTGAAAGTGGTGTTTATTGTTCAATACATATTTGACAGAGGAGTTCAGATACGGCACAACTAAGTGGTAAGAGCCTATGACAGAAGAAAACATAACTTAAATTGAGTTTTGGAAAGGTAATGAATGTAACCATAAGGAAGTTTTAAAAAGAGATAAAACATTAGTGGTTGTATGCTGAAGAGTCAGATACTACTTTCGATGATCTGTATGTGTGAATTAATAGAAAGAACAGCAGGATAGACAACTTGTTTTAATAAGAAAATGCTTTACTTGAACTTTGACCAGGTTACCTGTTAATGACTTTGCCCTATTTATTCTTGCTGAGTTTATTAAATAATTATAGTGCGCATGCTAAAAAAAAAAATATTTAAAAAAATGAAGTAATGAATGATGCATAAGAAAGGAAAATAAACTGAACAAATCAAATCCTTGACTAAAATTCTTCAAAAATTAACCCTATTTGGACAGCTAACTAGAAGAATATTAAGCATCTTCTGGCTAGCATTTCTCAAGTGGCAAATAAGTGTAAGTTGCAGTTTTAAAAATGTATAAAGATAGATCATCTTAATTTTAAATTTTGTCAGATATTTAAGGTACTTCAAGAACAGTAAAGGTGTTTAAAATAGAAATAAATAAATCAAACTTCAAAACCTGCTTCCTTTGGCTGTTTTAAAACAGAGGCTGTTTACCTCTAATGTAAGACATTAAGCTCATTTCTATTCCAGAGAACAAAATTAGATGAAGAAGTAAATTAGTAATATTTTAAATGTTAAAGAAGTCTCCAATTATTTTTTTCCAAAAGTATGTTTCTTTCTACTTTGAAATAATTGTCTTTTAATATTGCCAGTTGCCATTACCTACAAAAAAAAAAAAAAAAGCCTATATACATGCATACACTTGTACATAGACATGTATATGCAAATACAAACCAAATTGCTTGACTTATTAGAAATTCAGTGTGTAACTTCTGACATGTTTTTTTCCTTGCACTTTATTTCTTTATGTGTTGGATGGAGTCCCATAAACAAATATCAGATAAAACCCCCCTACTACTAACCTGCAAGAAATACTGTTCTTTTATTCTGACAATCTGTTGACATTATCTATGCATAGACTAACACTGAAATATCAAAGTAAATATTCTTTTATATCTATTAAATATGTTGTTGAAATCAGTTTGACATTATGGAACCAGTTATTAATTATTTTTAATTTTCTAAAATTACAGGTTAATCTGTTACAAGGTTGCTTTTGCATCTTCTTTTTAACAAACTAGACTATTCAAATGCAAAGTAGGCCCTGAGTATAATATATTAAAACAGATTAGTTAGCTGTAGGCAAGCTTATCAAGTCTGGAGAGGAAACACAATTGTTAAAAAAATTAACAACCTATGTACATTCTCTATGTGGTTAATGCATAATTTCACTGTAAATAAGAATTTCTTTCTAAATTAAAATAAATAAAGGCTCATATCTGCTGGGATGCTTTTATAATAGAAATTTTAATCCCAGTTTTAGCGTTATAAACACTGAATTAGTTTATGAAAGAAAAATTTGAATCATGTAATCAACTCAATCAAATCTCTTATTCTTACAGTCCTGAACAACTATAAAATTTGAGAGTATAGCCTAAATGATACCAAGAGTCTGGATTGTCCTAGAGAACCTCAAGAAGTGTAAGTTTGGTGCAGGGTGACTGTTGGTTAAGCTTTATATTTAGCACAGGTGGGCCAGCCAGATCAAAAGATATAAATATCCTCCAAGCTTCTCAACTATTTAGAGATCCCATATTTTTATCTGAAATCCACGTTTCAGGTATGAGCCTCTCTGAGACTTTGTTTTTCACTCTTTTTGTTTTCCAGTTAGAGTTGTTTTCCTCTGGTCATTTTCCTCAAAAATATTTACCACCTACTTGTTCAGAAGACGACTTTAAATAGTTATAAACAGACACACATACACACAGAAATACAAAGATATATAGCTGGTATTTTGACTGATGATGTTACTGTTTGCCCTGGTTTTAGCTGGGATAGAGTTAATTTTCTTCTTAGCTGGTGCAGTGCTGTGTTTTGGACTTAGTATGGGAATAATGTTGATAACACACTGATGTTTTAGCTGTTCCTAAGTTGTGCTTACTTTAAATCAAGGACTTTTCAAGTTTCCCGTGCTCTGCCAGTGAGCAGGGGCACACGAAGCCAGGAAGCTGACCCAAACTAACCAAAGGGGTATTCCATGCCAGAAAATGTCATGCTCAGTACATAAACTGGGTAGAGTTGGCCAGGGTTTGCCGATCGTTGATTTGGAACTGGATGGGCATCAGTCAGTGTGTAGCAGCAACTGTATTGTGCATCTTTTTTTTCCCTTTGGGTTATATTCCACTCTCCTTCTCTCTCATTTTCATTACAATTGTTGTTGTTATAATAATAATTATTGCTATTATTTATTATCTTTTATTGTATTTAAAACATTATGTTAGTTTTATCTCAACCCATGAGTTTTACCTTTTTCCTGATTTTCCTCCCCATCCCACTGGGGTGGGGGTGAAGCAGAGTGCATGAGCAGCTGTGTGGTGCTTAGTTGCTGGCTGGGGTTAAACCATAACACCATTTTCGTATTTTGTCCATTTACTATTCTGGAGTTTCAAAAGATTTTTGTTAGTATATTTTTGTATTTTTTAAAAAATATTTTAATTAAAATTAACACAATAAGTTCAGTAAAAGCAACAAGATACTATAAAATCAGAAAAAAAACCCCAAACAACAAAAAACAAACAGAAAAACCCAAACCCCCCAGTCCTTGTTGATTGATAGTAGTATTAAAATATACAGTGTTTTCCTGTAACTGAATTTAAAAATTAATTTTCTAGAATTTTAAATTTGTAAGCAATATTTGTAAAATATTGCATATTTTAATTATATTTTCTGTAACATAGCATACACATTGAGTGCAGGTGCCCCAGAGCCAGCACCGGGGGCTGCAGAGACCCTGTGAGGTGGCAGGGGCTGCCCTGGGCCAGGCACAGCCAGTTCCAGCTGGCCCCAGCTTACCCACCTCAGGGCAGGGCAGGGCCCTGCAGCCTTGCTGGTGGTGTCTCTGGGAAAATGTGTGTTAGAAAGGGGAAAGCACCACAGAGTAGAGGGGGGTGTGAGGAAAAAATGTGAAAGAAACAGCTCTGCAGACACCAAGGTGAGAGAGAGGGGCAGGAGGGGCTCCAGGAACCAGAGCAGACTCCCCTGCAGCCTGTGGTGAAGAACATGGTGAGGCAGGTTGTGTCCCTGCAGCCCATGCAGAAGAGCACTATGGAGGGAAGAAAAAGTGCGAGGAAGGAGAGGCAGAGGCAAACTCTTAGGTACTGACCTTAAACCTAAAATATACTTTTACAAGTACTGATGACCATTTTACATTAGAGGGTATAAAATGTTCCATGTTTCTTTCATCATTCATAGGAAATGCCATGCTACCCAACCCACATTTATGTTTGCTTTATCAGAGCAGTAGATTGTCAGCAAATCCCCCTCTCGTATCCTGCAGAGTGTGACTGTGTCCTGGTTTCAGCTAGGACAGAGTTAATTTTCTTCTTAGTGGGTGGTGGAGGTGCTGTGGTTTGCATTTGGTGTGAGAATAATGTTGATAGCACACTGATGTTCTTAATTGTTGCTGGGTCATATTTATAACAAGTCAAGGACTTTTCAGTTTCTCAGGCCCTGCCAGCGAGAGGGCTGGAGGGGCATGGGGAATTGGGAGGGGACACAGCCAGGACAGGTGACCCCAACTAGCCAAAGGGATATTCCATACCATATGGTGTCATGCTGAGTATATGAACTGGGGGAAGAAAGAAGGGGGGGGGGGGGGGGGGGGGGGTGGAGATGCCACCCACCAC
>JAVJGJ010000014.1:41285450-41324453 GCA_035590215.1 Microhierax caerulescens
CCCCCCCCCCCCCCCCCCCCCCCCCCCCCCCCCCCCCCCCCCCCCCCCCCCCCCCCCCCCCCCCCCCCCCCCGGCGGTGGAGATGACACACACGACATTTGGCATTATGGTATTTGTCTTCTCAAGTAAGCGTTATGTATGATGGAGCCCGGCTTTCCTGGGGATGGCCCAACACTGGCCTGTCGATGGGCCATGGTGAATGGATTCCCTGCTTTGCTTTGCTTGTGTGCATGGCTTTTGCTTTACCTATTAAATTGTTCTTATCTCAGCCCTTGAGTTTTACATTCCTTCCCTATTCTCCTCCCCATCCCTCTTGGTGAGGGAGAATGAGCATGCAGCTGCATGGTGCTTGGGAGCCAGCTGGGGTTAAACCACCACAGACTGCAAGGAAAATTTCCAAGAAAGTGACAGGTAGGGTACTGAATTTAACACAGGAAACCTGTTTCTCTTTTTCTTTCCCTCTGTGACAGGAGTTTTACCACATTCTTCAACACATGAACAGGAGTCTCCTGACTGAGAGAAACACCTGATAGCATGTCTTATTGCAAGTAATTTAGAGATACAGGTATGAGAACAAATTTGGTTTATTCAACTGGAACCAAAGTGCTTGCTGTATTTCAAAACCGAACTAAAATATATTATCAGAGGTCCATGAAGAAAACAAAGGCCCACAATGACATAAATATGGAGCAAGAACTAAGAGTAAAAATAGCACTGTACTACTAATTTGTAATATGTAAATTATTGCAATACTACAAGTGAGAACTCTAACAATGGTACATACAGCTTAGCTTGCTTCAGTTTCTACCTTCTCCAAAATGACATAACAATACTAAAGCAAAACAACCACATAATATTTAGTATAGACAAAGCACTGTATTTTGGTGTAGGTGTTATCTGCACTACTATGACATGCTGAGTTTAGTTTCTTTGCAGTTCTTTACTTTTAGTGTTTTGTTAAGTTCAAGGTTCATAGACAGTAAGGTATCATCCTTCCTGTGAAAACGGCGTGGCTTCTTGACTTTTCTGGCAAGCTTGTATGATAAAATTTATATGAGTTTATATAATTTTGCATAATGTAAATAGCAAGAGACTGGCTGTAATTTAATCTACGAAATCCAAACATCATAAATCATCTAAGGGGTTTTGTTTTGTTTCTGTGATAGAGTGTAACCTGGGAAAATTATTGTAATATGATTGTCAAAATCTAAATGTGTGTCAATATTAATATATATTTCCTAAAAATAATTATCTTCACAGAAATTTAATAAACTGGCTACTGACAAAAAATTTAAATCACATATAGCAGATCGCAATCATGTAATAAGACAAACCTCATTGATTAATCTTTCTCAAATTTAATATTGGCTAACTGGCTTTGGTCCCATGCTGTTCTCTACAAGCTTAGGAAATATTTAGGACTGTAACTGCAATAATTTGGTAGCTGAGGGAACAGACAAAAAGCTTCCTTTGTCTCACTAAAGTTGGATAGAGTTTAATATTAACAATAATTCCTGTCAAGAGCCTCCCTCATGCTATTGAAAACACATGGTATGATATATGCTTTTTCAGTCACCATAGGAAAACAAACAAACAAACAAAAAAAAAACCACAAAAAAAATTAAACTTCGGTAACTCTACAGACAAAGATCATATTATAGGAAAAAATTAAAGTTCAGGCCAAACAGATGGAAGACAGAATGACCAAAAAAGTGAATATAAGTAGCCAATTGCTTCTGAGCACAAAATAATAAGCAATGAATACAGCCTTAAATTATAGACAATTCAGAATCAGAAGGCATATATTCAACTCTTGCCTGTTTAATAGCAATGAATGTAATAAATTGTGTGATGGGATGACACCTCATTCTGTCTTTTTACAAAATCTGTGTTGATTCCTGCATATTGGTTGGTTCATGTGCTGTTGTTGTTTGCTATCTCAGCCATTAAGTAGGATGAGCACAAGGTTTACAGAAAAAAAAGCCCTACTTAATCATTACTAAATACCTTACGTTGAGCAAAATTAAACAAAACAATACTAGGACTACACATATCCACATTACTCTTATAAGTACAAGACACAGGTTTTAATTCCCTAAAGTAATTCAAAGCAGTGTGATATATTTGACTGCCCTCTATAAACAATGTGACAAAACATTTTTCACTTGATATTGAGATGCAAATTAAAAATATTCTTTCTGGGCAGCTGTGAAAGCAACATAGCAAAGGATTTATTTGAGGAGCATGAATTTAAAAGCCTAACCATTTTGTCAAACTAATTTCCTTTTTTCTTTTTCTTTTTTTTTTTCCTCAGAACAAAGAGTGCAATGACCAATTTAGTGGGAAACCAGTCTAACAAACAATTTTTTTATTCCTAAAGCACTCTTTTAGACCTAGACTCCACTATATTTTGAAGTGACTTATGTCAAGGCCATTGAGATTTCTATTGTTAGAACAGTAATTTGTTTTTGCACAGAATTACTATCAACTGTTGTGTAGTCTGTGAGCTATGGAGGCAGTAACAGAGAAACATTCACATGGCCCATTTACTGGATGAGGTTGAATAAATTTAATCTGATTATGTATAAGTGGTTATTAGGCAAGAATCTCAAACAAGAGTCACAGGAGAGCTACAAATCCTCAAGCTGTCTATTACAGTAATTTGATAGGAGTTGTGGTGTTATGAGTATTGGATACTTCATTGACAATGACTTCTGGACAACAATAAATGATGTTTTTACAGGGCAGCTTCAAACTGTACAGTTCAAGTGCCAAAAGATTCTACTTTTAAGTCAGAAATATTAAAGGCAAAGCAGACAAATAGTTATTAATAACAGAAACTCCTTTGGAGTTTCAGAGAATAGAAATGTTAAACCTCAGCAGATTTCATGAGGCATTATGAAGTTCTGAAGACAGATATGTTTTCTTATGAGAACTGAATGTACTAATTTATCAGCATAAAGCTTTGAGCTTCTGTAGATCCTTGGGTTGTAGCACAGGGAAATGACAGAAAAGTTATTCATGACAGAGGGGCAGCTTTAGAACAAGTAGTTTGTGTCATATTTAGACACAAAGGCCTAAATTCTTTAAAGTTTACTTGTTCATTAATTCATTCCGTTTCAAGATCTTTCATCTCTACTGTGATCCAAAGGCTATCCAAGATCAGAGAGAAGTCCTAGTAGGGCAGAAAGAAATCCTATGGTGTTAAAAAGGCTTTGAGGTAGATTCTATTTCTGAAAGCATGGTTGTTGACATCACAGGGTGCAAAAAGACATAGGTCGCATTTAGAATTTGCACCTGTAATATATTGTTTAGACCTTACACATTGAGGGTGACACAACTTGCACCACACTTTCAAACATCTTCTTTTATGCTAACCATGCAGTGAAAACTGCAGACACATGCTTGTGACTTTATTTTTTCTATTTGAATTTGCAAATGCTCTTTGTTTCGTGTGGAAATCTTGTGAGCAATTTTCCACTGGATTCTTTCTTTATTTGCATACAGTCAGGTATATAACACACTTTTTTTTTTTAAGATGTTTCTGCTTGTTAGTATCTCTTATGAAAAATAAGCCTTAGCTGACGATCGCTTCTCTTTTCTTGATATAGAACTTCAGATTCAAACCTGAGACTTGCTATGCCATGAGCAAAAGCAACTACTTTCGGGATGGAGACAACAGAACCTGAAATAAAGTTGAACTTAATAATTAAGTTCAAATGAGATACGATGTCTTGGGACAAGAAAAGATGAAAATGCCTTTATTTTTGCTTAGTTGTTTGTTTTTTTTCCCTGAATTATATTTTAGATTAAGAGCACCACACAAAACAATCTTTTTTTCTTGATAGCTATCATGTTTGGAGGGATTTGCATCTGCTCAGTGTTTGAATCTCCTCTGAACTTTAGTATCTGCATTTATGGTGATTCAGAATGAGACTGGAATGTGTAAATAATTTGAGTTTCTATTAAAAAAGCCAACTAAAAAGTGCTGAAGATAATCAATTAGATTACTGTTTCTTAAAGGAAGTTGACAATATTGCTTTAAAGTGAAAATTGTATATCCAACTCAACATCATTATCATGAAAGTAATTCAAGATCTCTTTTTAATATTTTTAGTGAAGAAATACCTCTTAGTCCATTTGAAGCATTTAAAGAGCAAGCTTCAGTATGTGAAGAAGCCCATACTTTCTTATTAGAGTACTGTAACCTTGAAAAAGCAGATTGTCTGGGGAAATTGGTAGTTGTCTTTTTAAGTTCAGACTGCTAGCAGATCACCCTGCTCCTGACACCCTGCCCCTTGGCTGGTATTAGTAGCATAGGCAGGATGCTGCCCGCACTACTCGTGTAAGTTATCATTCTATGAGATCACAGTACCACTGTGTAGCCAAGGGGTGTCATGACTTTTGCTCTCATTCAAAAGGCTTTGGTATGATTGGCTTTTGCTCCCAGATGATCTGCATGCTAAGCGTCACTGACAGTCCACTGGAGATATGGCATCACTTGTGATCCTGTGTTTGCTATCAGTGAGTGGGTGAATCACCTTATAGATGTGTTGTTGCTCATCTTTCTTACTGTGTCAATGAAGCTTTGTGTTATGACATGTTGTTAGACTTCATTACTGTTTGGACCACAGAGTGGGAATGAACAGTATAGCTCATTCGCAGAGGAAGGGGTGTCACTCTACAATAGACAGCTGTGTCTAAACTATCAGTCTGGCTGTACGCCAGCTACCTTATTGGTATACAAACTGGAGAGAGGAAACTTGGAAAGTAACAGGCTCTAATAGATGGAATTTGAAGGCAGAGAAATTCAACTGGAAACAAATTTGAAAATAAGACAAGAATGATAAATCACTGTAACTATTTGCAATCACTTGGGAATTTCCAAGGAGAAATCACTGTGTGAATTGTTAAAACCAAAGTAATGTTTTATGTTTATGCAATGTGTTTGTTAAAAAAACACAAACAACACCCCCCCCCAAAAAAAAAAAAAGAAAAACAAACCAAAAAACCCCCAAAAAACCAACAAACCAAGCCCCCAAACCTAACAAAAAACAAACCAGAAATAAATAAACAAACAAACAAAAAAAACCAAACTCCCACCACTGCTCGCATTTAAGCAGGAATTAATTCAGGGTGTCAAAGCAGATAGCCACAGCAGGATCTTCTTGCCTTATAATCTAACAGAACCGTTACTGCAGCTGAATGCTGTTTCATTTTGTACTGAAAGAGAAAGAACAGGAAGGGCAGAAAACAGCAGAGGTGAGAACAGCTGTATCACAATAATGGAGTCTGTCCAGATTGAAATAATGAGGGGAAACCCTGCCATTTGGGATCCTAATTGGGCCAAAAAGGTCTGCTTTATCTATCTAAGCGTATTGTGCTTACATTGCTGAGGAGGTCTCTATTTAATTCCTGTAAGCGGTCTCCTCCTGGAACCAGCTCCAGTACTTAGACTACATTACTATAGCTCTGCTCTTCCTTCAGTTAACCCTTGTCTCTCCAAGATACTGATCTTCAACAAAGAAAAAGATATTTCTACAATACAGATATTGAGAACCATATTATCAGTTTCATGCTGCATTGAAGTTGTTCTCAATTTCATTCAGTCAAACCCACAACTGATTCTTGAAATGCTTTTTACATGCCTGTTAACAGCTCTGGTGTACCTTCCCTCTGAGCTACACTGACCATTATGCTATTACTTGACTGGATTCGTCTCCTTCTCCTCAGTCAGATCTGGAAGTCCCTACTTGAGGAGACCTAAGATAGTACCTGATCTGGAGAATAACCTCTTTACTGTAATTCATTAATTACAGTTAGAATTTCAGTTTTCCAGCTTTTATTACATGTTGGTGAAAGTGTTCGAAACAAGGTGCAAATTATGCTGCTATTTTTAAGAATTTCCTTCATATCACTTATGTGTCTGGTTAACTACTCAGATACCAACAGCCAAGATACCTCACTTTCTGAAATTCTAACTACTTCCACATATGGTAGCAAAATATCAGACAAGACATCCTATATTACTGCTTGTGGTCACTGGAGTCATAACCAGAGCAGAAGAGATCTTCATCTGAATGACCATAGTGATGTAATACAGCCTGTGGTGACTTCTTCCTATAAAATCACTTGGCATATTGAAATAAAGTATATACCACAGAGCTGTGGTATATAAAGATGGTTTTATCCATTGAGAATGTTTACCTGGGATTACATTAAAATTGCAAAGCAGAAATGGACACATAAAGAAAACCCTGCTTTGCTGCACTTTTATATCTAAGGATTTTGAGTTACAGCCATTAAGCTTAACTTTCGCTTCAACATCTGAAAGTTTTATGTCATTCTGTATATTTTAGAGATATTTTTTTTCTGACAAAATATAATTTTTAATGTAAAAGCATTAATTTATCATTTCAGAGCTTTTAAAATTAACAGAAAAGATGTCTTTATTGTCTTTTTGGTTTGTTTTGTTTCTATCAATATGTGTGTTTTTCATAGTGTTTTCAAGTGCATGTTATTGAAAGATGTGCTCTTGCTTTACTTTAGGATCAATGATCTGAGATTATATTAATCTCTCTAAAAAATTAAGCATGTAGATATAGGTAGGTATCTAGAAGGAAGCTATATACATTTCCATTACAGTTAAGACTCAGCTTGACTCACTAGCATAAACATAGACACGTTGTACTGTTTGATATGGTCTAGGTATTCCTTTGGTTTCCAGGTGTCAGTCTATAGCAGTGCAGATCTTCCAGTATCATATCTGTCATATTTCTCTGACAATTTAAGATATCTCAGATCATATTAAACATTTACTTTTGGGAACGTGAATTGAGCCAATGCAATATTAGTAAATATAATGAATGGAGTCTAGAGAGTTATTCAGATGATAAGTTCCTAATTTAGAATGAGCTAAATACCTTTCTAGCTCTATAATGAGCAGACATGAACTGTCATAGGAGCTTAGAGACCTAGCTTATATGAACACTTTTCTTATACATCCCTAAATGTCCCAATTTGGGAAATAAATCTAATGAAATCTAATATGAAATCTTATGGAAGGGGAAGATGATATTTGTTTACCAAGTAATTTGCTTCTACTGGTGCTTCTCCTCATAAATTTCATACACTCAGTCTCTTGTAGCCACATGCTTACACATACAAAGACATACGTGTCTAATGGTCTGGCCAACATTTCTTTGTGCCCCAGAAGAGCATGAACACCAGCTATTGAATCCTCATTGTGTTTCTGGGATTGTTCTTGGTGATAGCAAACTAGTTTTTGGACAAACCTACTATACCTTTAGGAGTCATCATTCTTGTTATGTTATTGTCCTTTCATCAGCATCTTGCTGTTTCATCCACGAATTTAAGACCAAATCTTGCTATCCGTTGTCTGGTTTCCTTGTTTGAATTATATGTTTGAAATATATGTCTACAGCCTATTTTCCAGGGCTATCAGGAAAAGGATAATGTGTAAGGTATGCCACAGCCTTGTGACCACCTTTTGCCTAGTGTTGTGGTTTAACCCCGGCCAGTAACTTAATCAGCAAGCAGCAGCTCACTCATTGCCACCCAGTGGGATGGGGGAGAGAATCAGAAGATAAAAAGTGAGAAAACTTGTGGGTTGAGCAAGATAAAGACATTTTAATAGGTAAAGCAAAAACCATGCACACAAAGAAAGCAAAACAAGAAATTCATTTACAATTTCCCTTTGGTGGGCAGGTGTTAAGACATCTCCTGGAAAGCAGGACTGCATCACATGGTGTAGGAAAATTACTTTGGGTGGCAATTAGAGAAAACTGGGACCTAACAGAAGCATAATATTACAGAAATCTTTTTAGGGTAAAATACAGCTATCACTTTCAGGTTGGTTGCATGCATGGAGCAACAGAGGGTGAAGTGTAGTGGAGACACTGGGGCCAGGCTTTGTTGTGATCCCTGCAGGAATGGCAGCTGGATGGTACCACACAGCTGGTAAGCTGCACAGCAGTTGTCACATGAAGAATCTGTGAGATGTCCACAGCTGAGCCAACCATTGTAGAAAAATCAGTTTCCTCAGATGAAATAATCTCATTGTAATACCAATGCACATCTCCATCCCAAGTTACCTGCCTCCAAGTAACTACCAGACCTCACTGGGCACATGATACCAGTCAGTAACAAAAATATGTGTGACTAGAGTCACTCAAGCTCCACCTAAATGTGATGGAAGTGGACTAGTCCTGGACTGAAATAAGACCAAAGGGGGGGGAATTGCTGTCTAGACTCCAGAATTACCACACTGATGTGGTGTTTAACTATGTACAAATCTGTGCAGTTAGGTCAAGCTGACCCACTCTCCAAGGTTGTTACAAATGAAGGGACTTCTCATCAAGGGAGTCAGTCTTGGGAAGGATAATAAACAAAGAACAGATAGTGAAAAGAACACCATTACCTAAGTTACGCAGAAAGAACCCTTCAGGTGAGGAAAGTTCTGGCTATAAAAGGACACAGGCTGATAAGGTGTTGCAATCCACTGACATCAACAGAAAATTAGTTGCAAATAAGACAAAGATAATTGTGGTAGTGGGGGATGGTGACCTCCGACTTTGAGCCCCCCTGAAAAAGAGCAAAACCCCACTTGAAGAACATGCATGGTTAGTAAAGAACTTCAGCAGTGCTACCTGAGGATGTATACTAATTTACGTTAGAAGGAACTTGTAACTAATCCTAGGTATGATAAATTAATATGCAATTTACTATGAAGTATAAAAAGCAAACAAATGAGGGGAGAAGTTACATAAGACTCCATTGTAACTTCTGTCTTCTCCCTCATAGGGACACCTATTGGGTATGAACTTTTTCCTATGACTAACTCATGCTAGCTGTTATTAAGTGTATTGTTTTAGGCTTGCTTTGCAGTCATTGTTTATCACTGACAATCTTTGAACCTTATTCTGTCACAAACTTGCATTTTATAATAAAAATCCTCAGCTGAAGTGATAAGTCTCTAGAGATTTGAGCAGTTTTATAAACCCTCTTTCTTAACGTGGCAATATGTAATGGTTACTTGGGAAGACAATCACCATAACACTGACTGCCCCTGCTTCCTTCTTCTTCCCCCAGCCACATATGCTGAGCATGACGTCATATGGCATGGAATATCCCTTTGTTCAGTTGGGGTCAGCTGTCACAGTTGTGTTGCCTCCCAGCTTCTTGTGAACCTCTTCAGTGGCAGAGCATGAGAAACTCGAAAAGTCCTTGATTTAGAGTAGGCACTATTAGCAACAACTAAGACATCAGTGTGTTATCAACATTATTCTCACACCAAATCCAAAACACAACACTGTGCCAGCTACTAAGAAGAAAATTGACTATCCCAGATGAAATCAGGACACCGAGGCATGTCAATACACTATAGTACTGGTAAAATCTCATGCCTCTTGAAGGAGGGCCTCAACCTTGCAAAGAAATAATTCACACACTGTGATGATCTGGTCAGTTGCTGCAAATTCACACACTGTGATGATCTGGTCAGTTGCTGCGGTAATCAGCTAAGGCACAATAATATTCAGACTACTCCAAACTTGGGAAAACACAACTGTAGAGATAAATACACTCAGTTCTAACACTTGCTGATGCATCAGCTAGGGCAACAGGTTACGGCAGCTGCTGAAGGAAGTGTTCAGAAGCTGGAAGGAATCTACTGGTTGGAAGAAGGCAAAAAGCTTGGTGAGGGAGATCTCTGGATGTTGATGATCCTCAAATCTGGATTAAAACTCACAGTGCTTTTAATTAGAAATACAATTGAAAGTAAGTGAACTCAGATTTCATTGCTTTTAGGAAGCCATATGACTGCCCATTCTATGTCTAAGCTCACAAGGAGCTCCATAAAATGAATAAAGACACCACCTGAACTTCCTTCAACAACTCAGACAGCATAACTTGGATTTTTACATCAGTATGTACATAGTTTAGGGTAAAGAAGTAAATGTTGCACCATTGTCTGTACAAAGGTGGCATAATGCCCCTGTTACTTAACAACATATCAGTATGGATTAAGTCTTTGAGTTTATTTTCTTGTGAAGAAAAGATCTACACAGCAATCATAGAGTTATTCAGCATTCTCCACAACAACAACAAGCGACACACAGGAAAAATAAAGATTAAATGGTGTGAAAATCATAATAAATATGTTATATTAACATGGCCACATGTACTGAATTTTTGCTCATTGCAGACAGTAAAACTACATTCTTAAAATTAATAAGAAAGGATCCAAAATAACTTAATATGGAAAGGGATATTAATTTCATAATTCAAATTAATAACTGCTATTATTGTTGGTGTGCTGCTATAAATTGAGCGAAACATCTGATCCTATGAACCACAGGAGCAAAGCTGCAGAAGAAGTTGATTTTGCCCAAGATTTTCAAGAGTAGCTAGTCTCCTTCAGTGACAAGTACAAGAAAGAAAGGTAACATTTAAACATCCATTGCACTAGAGAAAAAAACCTGATAGACAGTATAAATGACATGAAGAAGTAGAATGTGGCACACCTTTTACCAAGTCCACATCATCACATCGAAAACACCTGGTGAAAATGACACTTAGTCCTCTTACTTCTTGTCACACACAGCAAGCATCACATTCCAACAGCAACACTATCTGCAGTTACTTTTACCTTCATGGGATACTAGATTTGTTTTGTTTTATTTTTTTTATTATAATTTCTAAGTCCTGTCCCATCTGCAGTTGTGGGGATCAGATGGCTGCGACCATGAGTCAGAAAAAGAAATGTCAGACTACTAAATCTGCTCTGGAAGATGTCTGGCACTCAGATCAGATATCAGCAGAGAAATCTTGCATAGCAGAAGGATGCTATCAGTAGATCAGCCACACACAAAGAATGTCATGAATCCCTTTACTGGATTCTAACTGTAGTGCTTTACTTAGAATAAAGTAGATTCTGTCCTCACACCATATCTGGGCCTGATACAAGCATGTTTCAACTGGAAGTTTATTGTTAACTCCACATACATTTCTAAACCCATATAATCATCCTTTGTTAAAGATCATGTGGATTGTGAATGGCAACAAGAACTATTAAAAGAACCCCAAAACAACAACAAAAAACCCAACCCTCCCCAAAATTTTAGTTTCTGTCTTATGCTACATAATCCATGCAGCAATAACTCCCCATTGTCATGAGGGAGTGCCTAAGATTTTGTGTCCCTGGCTAAGACATTACAGCATCTCTAAATTATGAATTTTCAGCAATTCTTCTGTTTTCTTCTCTTGTGTTACATTGTTTACTGGAAGTTCATGGTACATTGTATCTGATTGGTGATCTTGCTGTGTTTGGAAAGTATTATCTTTATCATTTTTTGACTCACAGAGCCTGCGTGGTGTCAGTGTGATACTGACACTTCAGGTTGGTATAATGACACTGCTTCATGCTGGTATAGTTATAAACAATCCCTGCACTTGTGGCTGGACTGCATTTGTTGTATTTACTGTATTTCAGAAAAAAATGAAAGTCATGTCTTCTAGCCCAAAAGTATCCAAGAAAATTCCCAACGTTAGCTGGTATCGATACTTCTATATTCATGTAGGTTTGAATGTTTTCTCTCACAGAATGTATACCATGTGCAATCTGTTTCAGATTAATCTCAGTTTTGCAACATTCTCTCACTTTAGCTTTCCTTGACATTATTTACCTCATCTACAGGTTTCTCAGTTATATCAGTCACTGTAGGAAAAAATTATTTCATTCTTCATGCTCTGATTTTGCAGGAGGCTTTTTTGTAAAAGAATTTGCAAGAGTGCTTGCTTTTTGAAAGAATGCTAATGGTGCTCCTAACAGTTTAAACACGACTCTATCTATAATATTATTTAATGACAGTTCTCAAAACCTCAGACGAGTAAAGGACACGTGACCACAAGCATTTTCACCAAATGTTGTTCTATTAGACAAATTCTAAAACTTTCTAGTACATCTTCAGTTCATACATGTGCATAGAAAATAGGTACTCCAGAAAAGCTGCTCGTATAAATGTCTCTATAAATGCTCTGCTTTGGATTATCACTAGCCACCAAGCTATCTTTGCTTGTGAGTATTGTTACTAATTTTATATTGATAACGTAAAGTTACTATTATTACACATAAATATCTGTGATCGTGAATCATTGGCCCAATCAATCAGTGATCATGTAGATAGTTCTTTCTGTAGACTATATTGTTCTGCTGTTATATAGACTATACCTGGAGGACTAGACATACAATGGCATTTTCCAGGACACAAACCCAGGATCATGGAATCCCTTATAATATTTTTGTTGTTGTTGTTGAATGGGAGGTCTAAAGCTGTGCACAAATCTGCAGCGATGTAGTCATACCTTCAACAATATTGGATTCCAGTTTCAGAAGTAATTCCCAGCTACACAGGCAAATTTTAATGCCTGTTTGTTTATGTGAGTTTTACCATTACTAAGAGTCTTAAATTTTCTGTAAACTCTTATAGAATTCAGGTCTATATATTCAGTACAACACTGGGTAGCTATACAAATTAAAATATAAGCTAAAGCAGCCTTAACAATTAGTGATCAACTTAATGCTGATCGTGACTAAGAGATTTTACTGTATTTTCTTTCCAAGGCTGTTTAAAGAGTTATGCACCCACGGTATGTCTTGCACTTATTCTCCTTTTCACCGTCACTGCATATTAGGATTTCTTTCAAATTACTTCTGCATCTAGGAGAAAAATTATGGTAGACCCCCCCATTTTAAAACAATTAAGGCTGTATTTACCTACTGTTCAGAACAATTCAGAATTAAACAGAGAGTTACACTTTCTAGTGTCTCAATGGGATAAGTGAAAGCAATGGGTCTGTATTTTCGTATCACAGTCATACTGTGAAAATGTATGATGATTGCGGTTCAACATTTTTTAAAAAGATATCTTGTTTTTTTGGAAAAAAACACTCCAAACTTTCCCTGATTAAGTGAAGGTTCTTCATTGTCTTCACAGTTAATCTTACAGGGTATCAAGTAACAATTTTAAACATTTTTTTTTACAGACAGACTGAAAAATATGCAGAATTCAAACCCACCCTTCTTATTTTGATCTTAACAGACTCTAATAAACTGAACTAAGATGACATAAATAAATTAATTTTATGAATTAATTTTGATAGATGAACTATTATTGCTCCATAGTATATAAAGTACCTAGAAATATTATTCAGTCCCGAAAGTAGTCATAGGAATCACAAGGTTCCTCTCTTATTCTGTTTGCCTGACCTGGCTTTTCAAAACAGGAGGCAACCCATAACTCAGCTTGATGGGACTTTGATTTTCGTTAGGAGAGGATGGACTCAGCAGGAAGCAGCACTTGTAGAAATTGCTGCCAGGAGATAAGCAAGACCCAAGGAGGTGTCAATCAGGACACTCTGTTCTTTACTGCTGTGTGCAAGCAAAAACATTGTTTAAGTTAGATATTGTAGATGAACTGTGTAACTCAAAGTTCTTCCTGAATAAGAAGGCAGGGAAGGGACAGAGAGAGAGAAATTTTTAACTTCTGAATGTTCTACCTGAGTTGTACTCACACTCCTTACAAACCTTTATCCCTGTAGGATAAATCTGTGGGATATTCTTTCATTTGACAGTCTTATAAAGATATATATTTCCTAGATCTTCTGCTTGCAACTGCACTGTAACTATTACTTAATGACACTTTTGTATTTGAATTTTTGAGAGACAAAATACTCCTCATACTATGATTTATTAATAAGAAAATCCAGTTTTATTTCTTGGGTGGTTTTTTTTTGGGGTTTTTTTTTGTTATTTCTTTGGGGGTTTTTTGTTACAGTTTTACATGGAAAATTTATCAGAATTTGTGCATGAATACACCAAATTAACTTAAAAATATCTGGAGAATACAGTAACGTGGACTTACGTAACACCAGTCAGTCTACTCATTTGACTTAGATTGTGGAATTATATTTCATGGAACCTTACAAGAAGCTGTTTGTTAAGTATTATATAAATATATTTTTATCTTTAAACTAGCACCGTATCACCAGACTGGTGAAACTTTGTTAACTGTGTATACCAACTATAAAGTTCTGGGCCAAAAAGGTGTCTCTGTCTTCAGCTAGCTGCTTTACACTGGCTGAATATATCCATCCTGGCCTATGGAGAAAGCTGATCATTTGAGGGTTGTTGCCCTTGCCATTCTGCAAGCATCTTAGTCACAGCCTGCAGGCAAATCCCATCCAACTCTGAGACTTTTGCCAATAAAAAAGGTGTAGTAAGAAGCACCAATAGTGTAGTGTTGAAGTGACATAATAACAGTGCAACACATAGGACAAATGGAGAGTAAAACAGAACAGTAAATCATCAGCAGTCAAACCACAGGCAGCAGTTTGGGTTTATGCTGAGGAATGACATGAGGTTGTATCTTCCATTTTAACTCCCTGACTGCGCACAAAACATAATGAAATTACAGATGCCTACTTGGAAGGAACTAAAGATAGAGCCTGTATGTATGTCTAGAAGTGTAGCATTTAGTGTGTTAATTGCAAATGGTAGTGTAGAGCTGTTTGCATAAAAATTGCAGGCTAGCCTTATTTTTGTGACCTTTATAAAATAATCTATTTTCAACAAAATGTTGTTCCAACTGATAGATTCATTATTGGATATAAACCTTCCAATACTTGACTACTAATTTAAAATAAAGCAAAAATCCATTACATAAATTAATATCAAATTCAGTTGAAATTGTTGTCTACATTTTTTACACAGTATGACAAATTCACTGTTTCACAATCTATTACAACTACCACCTACAATTAAAAATATAAAGTCCACTAAAAGCAATTAGGGGACAATTACTTTTATACCATCATACTATAACATAGACATATTTTTATTCATTAGACCACAAAATAGATTTTTATTACATTACACACAACAGAAAATTAGACCCTACCATTATTCTGTGTATTTTATTTCATCTCATTACATTGGGTTTTATGCTATGTTAAAGGTTAATGCCACGATTACTGCCTTCACTGTCTGAGTTTATTGAAAGCCTTAGGACACATAATTTAGTAAAAACTACTTGTGAGGGAAAAGGAGATTCAGCTTTTTTCAGTGTAAGAAATGAAAGACAGCTGAAGAAGGGGAGTTTTTCAATAACCAAATACTGCAAATACAGCAGAGGGAGACTGCAAATACTCACATAATACTACTTTTCCACAAGTGGCCAATGGACCTAATATAGAAAATCCTAATTTTGTGAAAAGTCTCATGATTTAGTATTAAAGTCCTGCAGGTTAAGAGTAGATGAAAATCTCGTTTCACTTTCTAAAAAAGCAGGTTGCTAACCCTCATGGCTATAGAGAAATGCATGAAAAATTAACCCAAGAACGCCCTAGAAAAGACAGAAACCAAAAGTAAAGAAACTAAAACTGCCTTTTCCATAACAATCTTACAAGGGGGGCTGACATGCATTTTTAGAGTTTTGGGGTTTATAATAGATTTAACTGTGACTAATGGGAGGAACTGGTTCAGAATCTGAAGGTGGAAGGCAATTAGGGCGAAACTGAAACTGAAATTATAGAATCCAATCCGTGATTGTGAGGTAAGAAAGGAATGACAGCAGAAAAATGTAACAATGGATTTGAAAAGTAACCCTTCACAAAAATCTGGCAACAGGTTGATATAGTCCCAAGCATGGATTCTTAAGCAAAATTAAAAAATGGAGTTTCAGGATAGCTGGCAGTTTCCAGGATGCACAATAGCAAGAATGGATGTGGAAGAAAGGTAACTATATAAGGACAAGTACATACCTACATGGCTGCATGAAAAGTTTTGAGTGACCTGACATTAAAAATAAATCATACCATCAAAACCACAAACAAGAATGTATAAATCAGGATAAAATTAAACACACAATATGAATTTTCAATCAGATATGCAAAGGAAAATAAGGAGTAAAACCTAGTGAGTGAACCAGACACAACAGTGAAAAGATTTCTATTGTCAAAATAGGATAATGTTAATTGTTAAAAAAGGATATCATGGTTATTTAATAGGAAAAATAAACAAGTAGGAGATTAAAAAGGAAAGATTGAAAAGGTCAATTTCTTTTTAACATCATTCTTGAATTTCTTTTTAACATCATTCTTGAAAGAGGAGCTTGACTGTGATGAAATGTTTCACAAGTAAAATTGCGGTAAAAACATGGGACTGAATGAAGAAAGATTAAAGGTTATGTAGATAAAGGTATTTGACATAGCATGTTCTGATGACATTTGCTATATTTAAAGATGGCAACCAAAACCATTTCTAAGCCTTTGGTAAGTTTTGTGGAAAATTCAAGTAGGAAGAATGAAATCTCAAGAGACAGTAAAACAGTAAATGTAACATCTGTGTTTTAAAAAGATAAAGTGTATGTGGAGGAATTACTGCTGGAAATTACAGCCATTTTTGGTAACTGAAAAGGTGCTAGGACAGATTATTAAACAATTAATTTGTAAACACCAAGAGAAAAATAAGATTGTAAGAAAAAAATAAGAAATTTATCAAGATCAAATAATGTCAAACAAATCTAATTTCTTCTTTGCTCTAGGTAACTGATGAAGGAAGGAGAAGATGGGCTGAAGAAGTTTTGGTTTTTTTTTAACCTTAGTAAGCCATATACCCCCATGAAATCTCAATAAGCAAATTACAGACAAACGGTACAGAGTAAATGAACACAACTGTAGCAGCTATAGGGATGAAAATCCTTACTCAAAGAGTAAGTATCGCTTTCTAATGGATAATTTTGGTTTACACTTTAAATTCCAATGACAAAACTACTCAAGTCTTGTTCTGAGTTTGGGTAATTTTGCTTTTTTTTCTCATTTCTTTCTGTGCCACAAACTATTTTTAGCACAAGGGAAAAGGTAATTGGCACCTTCATGGATTTGTAAATATAACTATGAAGTCTGATGGCAACTCATGCAATCCTATGTTCAAGTGTCTTCTTCAGCCTAATGTTTTCTTAGTCACACTAAGGCTTCAGTTTTGAATTGGCTTTTTCAAAACTAACTTTCGATAATCTTCCATAAAACTGGCAAATATCAGTTAATACCAGTAGAGAGAAAGTGAGGCAAAAGAAAGGGTGCCATGAAGTGAATAAAGTGAAAGGTAATAATTTCCTTAAGCCTTTCCAAAGCTGGAATGAATAAAACATCTTTTCCTTGCGGAAAAATATTTTTGCATAATTGGTTAAAACAAAATATAATGTATTATATTATTAAGACCTCATTGCCATTTATACTTAACCTAAGAATACAACCATCTTGAAAATTTGTGCTTACCAGGGAAAGCTACAGAGTGTACATCTGTTGCATCTGATGATCTGATGTTGAAAGGATTTATTATGACCCTTTCTTACAAAGGAACATTGAAAAGTGTTCCTTGGTGCTGCCTCTTGTTATTGAAGATGAAAGTGTCAAAAAGTTATTTACTGAAATTCAGGCTGGCAAATTCATCACATTACCCAGCATCGTAAGAAGGTGTAAACAAGACCCAAAGTAATGGAAAATCACAGGCAGAATTAAGTTACAATTTAATCTTGCAACTAGTTTTCTAATAATATGTTCTAAACTTTGAATGATGGAACTAGAAGCAGAATTGGCTTTGCTCCTACTAGCTCAAACAAAAATAGCACAGAAGACACAACAAGGATGTCAAGGACTAAGAAAAAGAATTCACATTGGGCCTGTGCAGATTAAATCCTAGTCGTTACCAGTTTGTGTACTACGAAGCATTGCAGGATATTCAACAGATTGTCAAACATTCTTTAAAAGGAATAAATGATTGTCAGCTTACAGAAGTGAAAGTATTATGAAAGGAGATCATAAAGGAATATGAATGTTGCTAATAGGAAATCAGTCAGGAGTCAGGCACCTACAGCATAGGAAGAAGGAGGTGGGTTTGCCATATGGGGTATCCACTAGTATAAGAAAGTCTGAATTTCTCTCCCTGTACCTCATCTGGAAATTCTATTCCCCTGTAGGTGAATATATAATACTTTAAAAGGCAGGAGCACAAAATTAAAATTACTTTGATTTATGAAGCAACTAGCCAGAATTCAAAAATGGCTTACAGTGGCTGACTGGAAGTGTGAAATATTTAGGTCAGGAGGTAAAACTGGAAGTTTTAGAAACACCATGTAGGTAGAGTTCCATTTAGAGTAAAACTCATGGTATTTAATATAAGAACTGTACTGCTTTCTGATAAGCAGCTTCCAGGAATGGTATCAGACAGAAAGCTATAGCTTCTCTATGTGCTTGTAGGTTCTAAAAATGTGAATAACTTTTTTAGAATGAAGAAAGTGAGCTGGAAATTGTGGCAGGGAGAACTGTGTATGCAGTGGGATACAAAAAAGGAACACTATGTATGAAGTAGATGGCAAAGTCATGCCATTGCTCCCAACTGTTCTTAGAATGAGTATAATTACCATCTACTAAATCAGTCACGAAGCCATATTTGCCCTTGCTATCACTAGCTATATTAACATCTATAGCCTACTAGCATATAGATAGATAGATAGATAGATAGATTACATTAACTTCTATTCACTATGGCTCCAATGCTATTTCATAAAGAAGTGCACTCAAGGAAAAAGAAACTGTTAAGAATCATAGCATAGAACTGGAACAAGACAACTACAAAGACAGCTAGTAAGGAGAGGTGTATATCTGATTTTCAACTTCTGTAAAGAGGAAACAAATTAAAATAAAATTTTTAAAAAAATTAATTGTTCAATTACAAAAGCAGATTCGTAACTCAAAGTAAAATATCTTGTGCTGTGCTTGGCAAAACTGCAGGTCCTGAAAGCTAGGAAATCCCAGGTTCCTAGACGACAGACTGATTTTATTCATTTTCACTGGATGTGCTAAGCAATCTCAAAGCATGCACTTTTCCAGTGTCTCTGTATTATACACGCTAGCTATCCGAGTGCTGAACAGCTCTGGAGGATTACCGTTTTGCTACATTCTACTCTATCATATTTTTACATGCAGTACAATGCATTTTCTCTTAGTCATGAATAAATACCCAGAACTCATTCACATTGTATATATTTTCTGTCAGTCCTGATGTCAAGAAGACCTTTACACCCTCTTGACAAAAACTGTGCAGCCAGAACTGGCATGAAACCTATGTGATAGTAAGATACCTGTGTACCTTCACCTATCACCTTGCACATGGGCAAAGGGTTCATCCTTCCCTAAAACAACATGCTGACTTCTTAATCACTTCGTCACAGGCTCAGCCCTGGCAAACTGCTCCAGTGAATCTACCCACTATTCAGTACTCTGTGCCCATACTGTTAGGTAGTGGGTGTACCTGCAAGTTGATTCTGTTATCCATTGCCAAAAAAGGAGATGGCAGGGGGAAGGAAAAAAATGCTTCTCTCTAATCTGACATTTAACTGTGTATTTTCATTTTTCAAAAATATGAGTTTTGTGAACTCATGTTTCTTGAAGCAACAGGTACAACTGTTTGGCACAAATATTTGTGTGTGTTTATTTATTTGGTTCTTTTTTTTTTTTTTTTTCTTTTGTATTTGAACTATCCGTTTGATGATTTGAGTGTAATGGTGAGAACAGTCGGCTCTGTTCTTGGTCCACTTGATCACATATGAAATGTATAGCATTCCCAATTGTATCAATTGGCAGTTGAATAATAATCTGAATTGGCTAAAATTATATAATTATTCCGCCAGAGGCATATAAATGATTCTGCAATGGTGTGCATACATTATGATAAAAGTAATTTTTACTCTGGGAAAGAATGAAATAGATAATGAGAGTGGTGAACATATTAATCAATTTCAAGCAATAATTCACAGTTCAAGTATTGAAGAGGGAGAAAATTGTTTTATAGGTGCAAATACTAAGAGATGGAATCCTCATTAACATTGTCTAATCTTTTTAGTCTGAACTGCATCATTTATCTAAACTGCATAATTTAAAGGTCAGGCAAATCTTCCATTTTTCAAACAAGAATACAGACCTCAACTTTCAGAACATCTAACATCCAAAAATCCATCTTGGACAGAAGCTAAAGCTCTTACCAGAGTGAAGTTTTTAATTTACAGATGCTGAAAACTTTGCTCAGTCTCTAATGACCAGATTTTATTGTCTCTATAAGCAGGAATCTTTTAAAATAAACATTTCCTGAACCAAGAAATTATTTTTGTTTTTAGAGCTCCATCTGATAATTCCTATGGCAGAGATCTCAGGGCAGTTTGTGGTGTACTCAGCAAGATGTCATGTTTATTGGAGCTATAGAAGACATTTATTGCTTCACACAGCGTGATCTCTTTTCGGATTCTTACTGAAATACATACCATTAAATCACCTTTAGCCAATTGCTGCATTCACAGCTGTGGAGTATCTGCCAAAAAGCAGAGGCATAGGCTGAATGTAATTTCAAACTATTTGGTTTGACACTGTTTCCAACTAACTTGTAGGGAAAAAATATTAACCACAGATAATAAATTCTAAGGTTTAAATTCCTTAGTCAGGCTCCTAGTAACAATAAAATGTGTTTTAGATATGCAGACAACGTCTGTTTCTAAAACATATAAAGTTTGTTTATGTATAATGTTTTATAGGTTATATACACTGAAAAGCAAAAGTTCACTCTATCTAAATAAATACACTTTCCTGCTATGATTTAGACAAAATTCTGTTTGTGTTACAATAAATTAAGAAATTAACATTTTGAGGCATTGAAGGCATTGATCATGGTACTGATCAACGCCTTATGTTCACTACACATTTGGGTACACTGGAGAACTGGAACATGAGATTCTTATGCCTGCCTATCTGAAGGTGAGCAATACCTTTTATGACAAGCTAGATCAGCAAATCAAAGATGTAACATCCTTTCTGTTTCCCCCTTTTGTGCCACCTGGGCAGCAAGAGCAAAACACCTTTTGAACCTTTCCTCTTGATTTGATTTCAGAGAAAAAAATCTCCATTGCACTCATATGTATCTCTGTATCCAGATTTATGAAGTAGGTAACCTGCAGAAGTCTCTTTCAAACTAAATTATTTAGTGATTCCATGATTCTTAGCTGAGAAACCACAGTGTAAGAGCACAAAAAATTCTTTTGAAAGGAACTTAATTGATGAAACCAACAAAATGATGACTCAAATGATTACTTAGGAGAATTTTACTTTAGCGTCAAAATAAAATGGTATGAGTTTAAAATAGCTGATAGAGAAAATAAAGAATTAACGGAAAACAGGAAAAACACATGCAAAGTTTAAAATGATGCAAAGGATGATTCTATTTAAAAAGTGTCACAAACTTAGGCATAGTGAATAGGTTTATCTCAACCTGATATTATTCAGCTAAATGTTGATCCACACTGCAAGGATGGACTTTGCAAAATCTCTTACTGGCTGCCTCTCAGCCTGTCATCTGTTCCATAGAAGAGTGTTCCTGTGACAGATTATAGAATCCTGACAACTAGCTTAATCTAGATATTTAGTTTATAGACAAACAAAGCTAAATGAAGTGTTGAACATGCTACCCAATTTAGTCAATGTAAACCATGTATGTCCACTTGATTTCTCTAAAGTTCAAGAGATACAGGTGTAACAGAAGAGAGCACAAACAGCAGTAAAGCAGCACCTGATAATATATCCTTGATAAACCAAGACTGAGAAAAAAAATCAATACTTCCTTCTGATCTGAAGGAGAGGAGGTGAAGCCTTGGAAGACTGCCATAAGACAATGAGAACACTCCAATGATATATTAGTCAGATTAACAATTAACCAAAGTTTAAAAACCTCCTGAAGGTCAAATCACTATTTTTATGTTACTTGTTTGGGAACCATATTTTACCGTTTTTTGGTTGGTTTTATTTTTGTTTTTTTTTTTTTTTCTATAATCATATCTTTAAGATATATTTAGATTTCTTCTAAAAGTGGTTGGAAGACCACTTGCTTTCTTATAAAGTAAATTTCAAAACTATTTCAAATTACTACAGTAAATAGAAAATTAAATTAATACACTATATAGCATGTTAGTAAAACAGTAAAACATAGTTTCTCATAAAAATTCTGAATATGACACAATGAAGGCATTTTCACAGTCTAGAATAGTACAATCTGTAAGTGAACTATTTTGGGGAATAGACTCACTTTTAACTGTTTTACAATTAACTTAGAATTACTAAAGAATCACCAACAGAATTTACCCACAGCAGCTGTTAACTGTAAACAGTTTCCAGAAACAAGCAGATAAAGGACAAACTGATAGTAACCAGATGAAATTAGAAATTAAACATCTTCAATCTCCTCATATGATGTCTGTCCTAAATTCAGAGCAAGAAGTACCTTACTTCTAGATCTCTACACTGAAATAAGTTTAAATGCATTTTTACTTTGTTTATCAGCGCCTATATGTGTGTGTATGGGCTGAACTGTGACAGTGCAGGTTGATACATTACTGAATAGCAAGACCCATGGCACCCACCTCTGACAATTGTTTTCAGCTTAGCTGGACATCCAGGACTATGGTCTTTAGGAAGACTTCACAATACTCAAACTTCCCCTGTTCACAGCCTAGCAGCTAGCTGTGAGAGAAGTGTGACAATTTTCAGCTAACTTTCAAATAGATTATATTCCAGCTTCCAAATTCTTTCCAGGTTTCTATCTTTACAGTTTAAATGCTTAAAAGTTTACTTACCATTCAGATTTTTGAATGAGAAAGGCTTTCTTCAGCGTCCTTACACTGTATTTTATTTAATGTCTGAAAACGATGGCTGAGCATTAAGTAAGATGATATCCTGTTTTAGTTTGCTTCACTGACATCATCTCTGCTCTCCTTTCTGTCCCATGCCTTTCTATTTATCTAATCCAGTTATCTGCCCATCTTTTTAGTTTTCTGTATTTTTCTAGTAGATATTTCTCCTGGAAGCTTTGAGCAGTAACTTCCTTTTACTGTGTCTGTGTTTTGCATTAGAGTTAAAGCCAGTAAAATGATTAAGGGATTGAAATATCTAACGTGTAAGGAGGTGCTGAGAGACCTGGGACATTTAAACCTCAAAAAGGGAAGGCTTGGGTGCATTTTATCAATGTGTGTAAATATAGTATGGGAGGGGGATTCGGGAAGACAGTCCTCTCAGTGGTGTCCAATGAAATGCAGACTGAAATACAAGAAATTCCACTTAAACATCAGAAAGAAAGGTGTTTTTTTTAGTTTGGTTGGTTGGTTGGTTTTTGTACTGTGCCAGAGGTCAAACACTGGAGCATGTTGCCCAGAGAAGTTGTGGAATCTCCAGCCTTGGAGATACTGAAAAACTGACTGTAGACAGCCCTAACTAATGTGCTCTAGCACATCTTGCTTTGAGCAAGGGAGTAGAGCTAAATGTTCTCCAGAGGTCCCATCCAACCTCAACCATTCTGTGACTCTCTGATAGTTTCCACCAGAGATGTTTCATCCTTAACTAGTGGTCTTAATTAACTTTGCAATATATGTGTGTGTATATATATTTGTACACACCGTATTAAAGAAGGTGGCTAACTTACATATATTTTAATATTTTAATGGAAAATGGTCCTTTTTAAAGCTATTAAATTAATTTAAAGCTATTTATATTTATTTATTAGATCGGTAATATTATTGTAATTGCTATAGTTATCCTTATTTTGTAATTTTTGCCTCAGCCCTGAACACTCTGAATAAGCTTCATCTTGTACACCCTTTGTAAAATGAGATTTCCTCCTTCTGGAAATGCCTGTTTAACAGCACTACTGCAAATCATATGTCAAGGCCTAATATAGACAAAATATATTCTTTATGACTAAAGTGAGGAGAGCAGAATTATTCCTAAACATCTCTCAGAAGAAAGCAAAAGGGAATGAAATTTCAAAAGTTAATCAAATTATTGCATAACTGAAAAGGCATATTCATTAATACTAATTTCAAAATACAAGGAAATAGTTTTGGAGGTGCATTCTGAAGTAATATATTTGTCTTCTTATAAAGTCTGAAAGCTACCTTACACGTAATTTTTAACACAATGTGGCATAGGTGGTGCATTTCCTTGTAAAATATTTTTTTTTCTTGAGATATTTCTCTTGTGGGGAAAAAAAATCCCTTTTGGAGGTATGGGAATAGAGAATTTTAATTAACATTAAGCTGTGTGACGGTTTGCACTTGATAGCTTGACTTCTAATTTCAGTGGTTACTCACAGAACACACTGCATTTGCTCAGCCATATGACATCCTATTTCTATTACAAAGATAAAGTTACATTTTCTTTTACAAGGTCAAATTTATGAGAAGCAGTACTGATAAAATTGGTTTGGCATTGAGCACAAGAAACTATCATGCTGTGCTTACCAGCATTACTAGAATTCATGTGCTTGTAATGTAGCTGATAAACTATATACTGCAGTGACTGAAGTTGTTCACAGCCAACTTACAGACTTTGCTATTTAGTACTTTTAAAGAAAGGTGAGCATAAAAGAAAATTCCTGGCAAGCATTTTCCCTTCCACTCAGGAGAGATCTAAAATCTCTTTTATTTTTGCCTCTTAGTAGTAAACTAGATGCTGCTAGTGTGTATCTGATTTAGCCCAAAACTGTTTAGATTGTATTCTTGGGATTTCACAGGCTTTATAAAGTTAGGAAGAATTTCTGGTCTTCATATGTATGTTAGAAGCTTATTTCTGTTAAAAAAAAAAATAACTTGGAATGCTGTTCTTGCCTAAGCTTTTGCACAAATGGCTTTTTCCATAATAAATGTTAATACTATTATTGCTGTTTACTGACATGAGCACTGTTAGCACAGCACATAGGGAATGAAAATGCATAATCCAGTTAACTAGATTTCAAGTTGTTGTCTTCATCTTAAACAATATTTTTCATTTTCCCTTGTGCATCATGGCCAACTTTTTGTCCAGTAAGACTCCCAGGCCGTTTTATGTCAAGTTGCTTTTCAGTCATTTGGCCTCACAGCCCATCCTGGTGCCTTGGATCATTTTTGCCTAGGTGTGGAACTTGGTATTTCCCTTTGATGAACTTCATGAGATTCCTGTCAGCCCGTTTCTCAAGGTCACTCCCAATAGCAGTACACCCATCGAGTGCTACCACTTCTTTCATTCCTGCATCATCTGCAACATTCCTGAGAGTGCACTCTGTCCCATCATCCAGGTCTTTAATAAAGATGTTAAAAGGTACCAGTCCCAGCATCAGCCCCTGCGGTATATTTTTAGTGTTTGGCATTGTGATGGATTTTGTGATGCTGATCATGAGCCTCCCAGCCCAGGATTTCAGTTTTCAATTCACCTTCAAGTCCAAAGCACTTTAAGTCCAAATGACTATGCTGTGCCAAAATAACTTTTACTATCCTATCACTGAAAACCTATTAAATCATTATATATAAAATCTGTTTCACTACTTGAAATTAACAGCAAGTCTATTTCAGTTGAACTGCTTTCTTTAAAAGATCCTTTTTGGTTGATTGGTTGGTTTGTTTTCATTTCTTTTTTAGATGTATAAATACTTTCTTGTGCTGAATCATAAAAATTAGGCTGTTTAAGCTGTATGAGAATGATAAGGTCCTCCCCACAGTGAGACAGAATCCGTGGCCAGAATTTACACCAAGATGTGAAAATAGTACATCTGTTAAAACCGTTCCTTTCTCTTTTACCGTTTAAATTTACCACTGCTATTTGAGTAGTGGAAAGGATACTGAATAAAAAAAGAGTTCAGGAAAATTTCATTTCAGTCATTCAGGTTCTCAGTGGGCTGCAACTCTGTTGTTTCAGGAAGATAATTTGCTGTAGATTAGAATTTAGGCTCCATAGGCAGAACTGGGGCTTATTTTCCTGTTTACAGAACACTTGCTGCATTTTAGTGTTTCTGGATGGCCTTATAGCACTAGTAGTGAGATAAAAGGATGACAAGTCCTGCTGTAATCATAGAAAATTATTTCAAGGGTTTCCTGTCAAATTCCAGATTATTCTTAGAATTCAGTTAATTGCTCCTTTAGTAGGGTAGGATTCACTAAGCCTCCTTCTAGCAAAATAGTTATATGTCTGATTTGTCTGGTTATTTCTACTTGCTTTTAATCAGTTGGGAGGGATGGGCATCTAATAGCACCCTTAGCAGATGATCCCACCTATACTGTGAATGGTTCTCCTGACATAAATTTCTCTCTCCAGTGACTATATATTTAAGGAACCTAAACTGTACAAAGTATTTAGAGTCATATTGTAAAACTAAATGAATACAGTCAGATGTGTATATCTGTTATTGAAAGCTGGTATCTAAATACATATTACAGTCATAGGAAATCTACCATTCTATGCAGTTTTTCATACCTAAGCAGCTAATATCATTTGAGATGCCACAGGATATCCTGCCTGGACAGCAACCATTGGTCCAGAGGTCTTGGGCCTTCTACGTTGGTCTTTTGTCATATCTGCTGTCCCCACTGTGAATGCCTCACGCAAAATCTGCAGAACTAAACAGTTTAATCTAGTGTAGACAAAAATATTTTGTGAGCCCAATAGCTCTACAGACTCTGTGACTGTGTTTACTAGATCTCCTTTGAACGTCATGGAAAATGTCACGCTTAATACATGTGTAAACACAACAATCCAGATCCTGACAATCTGGACATAAATCCTAACCTAAAACTGCAATTCAATTCCCTAACAGCAGATATTTATAGCTATTTTGTATGACCTGGGATACCTTGTCTGGCTTCCCATGCCTACCCTGGAAGGGAACCAGTTTCCTCTAAATCCTGCAATGTATCTCCCAGCCCTTTGAAGTTAATTGCCTGAGATACCCTAGTGTATCTACACTGACAATAGTTGTCCACCTGTAGGTAACTGAATTGTGCACTGTATTTAAACTAGCTTTTAGATGGTTAAAATAAGGTAAAATTAAACTCAGACAAGATGATTTAATTGGGATTGAATTTTGCCATTGTGAATAATACAGGACTCTCAAATATTTACCAGTTATATCCACTGGAAGAAAATGTGTCTACATGCTTTGCTGGGACATTAAGGCTGATTTCATATCCCTTTGGGACTCCTGGAGATATTTCAGATGCATTTGGACACCATTCCTGACCCTGAGTTGACAGTCTAAAAGGGTACCTGTCTTTCATACGTTGCATGCAGTATAGAACTTCTATCTAAACATCAATATCTTTCATTTCTAAGGCTGAATTTTTGAAACTTATTTATCATAAACTGAATTTGAGATTAATTTGGAACTTCTAATGATAGCAAGTACAATGTTGTTCAGTTAATTTTGACGTGAATTTCACAGTAACATGCTGGCTTTCTGTTAGCTGATAATGTATTTCTATAAACAGCTTTCTCACAAGTTATGTTTTTAGTTCAAAAGCGAGTTACATTTTTCAAAAATGCTTATATTTGAAGACCGGGACAGGTTAGATCATCTCTTTGTTCTCCAGAGCATCTCAAACCCATCAAATGAATTGGGTTAATTTTAGAATTTGCCAATGGCATATTTCTCTAGAAATGCATCCAATGTAATTTTTTAAAACAATTTGAAATGAATAAACTTTTGCTTTCCTTGGCACTTTATGCCGACTTTCTATCTTGACATTCACATAAAAACCTGAAATTTTGAATTTCCATTTTGTTATATAGTCAGCTCATTCTTAATATTACTTCCCCTCATAAAGTAAAAAGCATTTTAGATTTCACTCCCTGTGAATTTCTGTATATACATTAATCAAGGTCATTTTTATTAGTTATTCATCTGTCAATCTATAGATTCTATGTCTGAATATCTTAGGATGTGAGTTCATGTATGATCGTAAACATTACAATTTTTCTTTTGTTTCTGTTTTTCATTTTATTGTTTGTGTAGAAAATGCTAAGTAGATACCCCTTTTCTTCAAAATATGTCTGACACTCCTAGGTACTTAAGAATACAGTCAGTCAAAGGACCACTGCAGAGCTTCGAGCTTGTAATCAAGACTGTCTTCTAATGGTGAAAAATACTCAGATACAAAAAACTACTTTTATGATTCTGGGAAACTATGTTTTAACTGTCTACCTGCTTGCTTTCCAGACTGCTCCTTCTTTGCTACAGAAGGCGATTTGTGGCACACTGAGTTATTTCAGAATGGCATTTGAACACTCATTAAGAAGTACTAAGTATGCTATGGCTACACAACACTTAAAACGTGAAGTGTAACATACAGAAAGTGTTTTAATATTTATGAATATCTATATAATGCACAGTTGTGTATGTGTTTTATAAAAGCAAAAAATCATTCTGAAGGAAACAGGAAAGATTTGTTTTCTCCCACACCTAGCCTTTAGACAGAATAGCAGAGAACAGAACTGTTCCCAAGTCTGGCAACTGACAGTTACTTTGCCATAAAATCACTTCGTTCCAGATCCCACATATAGAAGTAATGCTAGAAGGGGTGTCAGTAACATTTTGTGATGAGAAAATCACTTATACAAAACTGCAGCAGCAAAGTCCATCTCCACAAGCAGAAATTAGAGCAACACTAAGGCACTGCTATGATGTAGAATGACCTGACTGGGAAATGTTGAACTGTGGGCCAGAAAGGCCCAATGCTATGAGCCTGCAAACCACTCATCTCCAAAATACAACCTGGTAACTCATCATTCAGCTGCAAGAGTAGAAGGATGTCAGGAGTTAAAGCTCTACCAACCCCAGTTATGTGAACATTGTTCATTTTAGTCAGCTCACCAGATTACTATCATTCAGTCAAAAGGCAGAAAACACACATAAATTTAGAACAGGTAAAGGTGTTAATTCCAAACTACAAGTGCTTTTTATGGTGGCCTTTTGCTTACCCTCCTGTTATTTTCTATTTGCCTGCCCAAAGAAATCAAGAACTAATAGTATTAGTGCTCGTTATCTGGTAGCTCAGCTTTATGGTTAAGTGAAAACAAAATATTAAATTCCTTTGTTCATCATTATTTCAAATCTCTATAAAAGCATTTAAGTTGTTAATTATGCTAAAAGACTATTTCAGTATTTATAACCTAGCCTGCATTCATATTCCTGTACTTGATGATAAAGACTTCTTGTATAACTGAATGATCCACACCCACTCTCTTCTTCAGGAAAGCAGATAAGCTTTTTCATGTCAAAACATTTAATTATAAAGTTGATCATGTTGCTTTAGAAAATCTTTTAAAGAGTAAAAAAGGATTTAATTTTATCTTGAAAAGGAAAGTCTTACACATAAAACAGGAGACATGTAATTTAGGAGGAAAGTAACTTGACAGTTCAAGGTAGTTAATGAGCTTCTTACACTCTCTAATGATGAAAATGACTTCAGCATCCAGGAAAAAAAAATCTTTAATATGCTATAAAATTATGACAGATAATAAAGCTGCTTTAAAACACAGGCAATTAGTAATTTTTGTTTCAATTCTGTTCATGTTTTTGCACTTCCCAACAGTTAAAATAATAACTAATAATAATAATAAAAAAATAGTAGAATAAATAGCAGAGCTGGGTAAAAAATAGCGTTCTTTTTGTCCATTAAAATATTTTTTTCTGCATTTTTTGCATTTTTATTTGTATGTAGATACATGAAGAAGTAATGATGGAGTTTTCCACAGGAATCTGTATACTCAGAATGAAAATGAGTTTTTTTCATGAAGGTAGTTGAACTGGATAATTGGGGGTCATCTTAAATCTGGGACTGCCCTATGTGGTGTAGAAGGTCCTCTGGGGAGGGTGGAAGGAAATATGTCACAAATTGATTACTTCTGCTTTTCCTGCTGACTTGCAAAGTTATGGGATGGTGTGAATTTCAGAGAGACCTGTTGTGATTTTTGGCAGTTCTGTGAGTCTTTGAATCTTGTGAATGAATAGTGAAATGGAACACCATTTGGAAGTGAGAGGTAGGAATGCAGAAGTGCATTAGGAATTACCAGCAAATACAAGAAGTTACTCTGCATATTTTAGATATATATTTGTGCTTTATGCAGGGAGTTGGGAGGACTGGGTAAAAAAAAAAAAAAAAAAAAGAAAAAAAGAAAAAGGAGACAGCTGTGATCTGGAAGGAGCCAAATCATGATGGGGGCAAACGTGATGACAAAAACAATCAGAATGGGAGATTTTTCATATTTGTTTAACAGCTTTTAATTAAATACATTAATTGCACAATTCAGTACACCCAAAAGTGAGCAAGTTATAGCTTGCATGTGTACTGAAAGAAAAGTTGTAAAAGCAGTTACTAAGGGAAATTTCTAAACTGAAAGTCCAAGAAGCAGTATGAGCACAAAACATTCTCCAGCAAGAATTCAAAGTCAGTATTGGTTAATTCATACATATCCTGCATGATGTTTTCTGTTCCCAGTGAAGAACTTGCTTTGCTAGCATCAACCTTCTGATTCCATTTGCATACTCCTGCATTCCAGTAGTATGTGATTGGATTACATAAAGATTACGATTATCTGCTAAGCTTAATGGGTGTTGCAAATGAGGCCCTAATTTAGGTTGACATGCCATCCAGTTACACTGTTGAAGAAGCAGCTGCAAACTCATCAGTATAAAAACTTCAGGGAATGAAAAAAGGTGTACTGCAGTAGTGCTGGCAGTGCCTGCACTTCCTATAAAACTGCAGCCATATGAGACCTTATAGTGTAAAATAAAGCTAAAGGAAAAGCTGTTTACTGTGGTAGCTGTTGGATATCAAAACTTAAGAGTGATTCTCTAGCTGCTTAACAAAGAATTGGCTGAACTTTGTTTTGGATAGGAGAGCAGCTGTTAAGGCAAAAGATAAATGCTTGCCCTAAATGCAGCCAAAGGACATTTAACGTGGGCAAAGAAAAACATTAAAAAAACATGAATACTGATCTTGAGTTCTTATCTGGAGGAAAGATGCCACAGCTGCAAGCATTTGAAATAGTAGTGGGCAAACTCTATTCCAAGACCACTGTAAAACTTAGAATGGCTTTTGGTAGACCACCATGGCTTTAGCCCACACAAGGAAAACAAATAAGTCTTGTGTAAAACTCGTCTATTGTGAGATTGAGAAACCATGGAAACAGATAAATCCAGAAATTGTGGTTAAAGGGCATAAAAAAATCTTGTAATTGATTCCTGTGGATTGAACCCAAGTTTGTTTGAGCAGAAAAATTGAAAACAATGAGAATTTTAGAAATGGGGAAAAATTTTAAGTTTATGAAGAAAATTGTTGCAATGATGAAGTATAAAAATGTAAAGACAATAGTTACAAAGGTCAAGAGAAGAAGACATATTAACTGCAGGGAAGTTGATCACATATTGATTACAGGTAAGCAATATTTATTTTTTTTTTATATATATATAACATTATTTTAGGCGGTATCTTATATTCATAGTAATCTTCTTCTTGGTTTGATAGGATAGTTGCTTTATAAATCACTGTAGTATTCTATCATACATGACATTATGGGGCAATGGTTTCCAGTTTAACTATGGATTATGACAATACTACCACCTTTTGTTTGTTTTGACCCAGCCACTTATTAGTGTCGTTTTGTCAGCTACAATATTTTTGCTAAGAAAACAGAATTAACATTTCCCTACTCACATTCTCATATTCACAGTTCCCTTTTATTTTATGCCATAGAATTAATTGGAAGCTAATTATCTTTTAGGCACTGATCCTCTCATTTGTGTTCTGTGTTTCTTTTCTACTTCTGTTACTTTTTTGACACACAGATAGAATTAAATACATAATTCTCAAAACAGGTGTACATTACCATTTACAACAGTATGTTTTACATTTTGGAACTGAAAAGGAGTTTTCCTTGAACATGTGTTAGAAAAGGGTCAACTTTAAACATGTTGATATTTCAGTTAGGTAAGTTGGAACAGCTGCCATGTTCTGTATAGCTTCCCAAATAATTTTAAGTTGACCAGATTGGTTACTTGTGTCATTAAGACATTGGCCAAACAGATCTCATTATGGAATAATTCACTCTGTAAAACAATGCACCATCAGATCTCCCCACCAGTGGAAAACACAAGGCCTCCATTGATTCATATGATTAAACCTTTGACTTAATATAAATTAAGGACTGGATATAAAGACACATACTGTTTTCCTACCATTGTTTATTTTTACCTAGTTATTTTATATGTATATATTGTTAGAAAGCAATAAGCATAATGCTGCTGTTAAGACTGCTGAAACTGACTGAGTTCCACTGGCATCAATCTAGCAGCATAAGCAAGGCAAACGTTCGGAAGACAGAGTGGTGCAATAGGAAGAACTCAAGTGTGCACATTTGAACTACATCTGTACTGCAGCCTAGTCTCATTGCAAGCTAGTGTCCAACTCTGCAACTGGAACATTTACTCAAATATTTAGTAAAGAAAACTGTACTGTATTTATCCATTCCTCTACATATTCTACATCTCTTGAAAACAGACTGTCAATGTGGCAAAGACTATAGTTTCCAATGTCTTCTTAACATTTTAAGGAATGTGTAGTTCAATTAAATATTTAATCAGAGTGATATATTTTGTTTACCTAAGCAAAAATCAATGAAATAGTAGAATATTATCTTAACTATTAAATTATGTATTGATTTAAACTGAAGTCTGGAGAGCAAAAATGAAAAATATATATTAAATTTGAAAGACAATTGTAAATATTAAAGGAATAGAAATGCTTTATTTTTTGGCTTTATTTTTTTGAGATGAAAATAATATTGCTTATGATTAAATTTTATGGCAGTACTCTGTGATCCTTTGTTGTGAAAGACACTGAACTACACAGGGAAGTAAATCCAAGAGCTAGCCAGCAACCTTCAGTAGGTGACCTTGTCTACAAGCCAAAGAATCTTTCTTTAGCTGAAGTACTAAAACATTGTGGTTTTATAGTAAAGAATTTAGACTAGTCTATGTGAGTAGTCAGAATCACAGATAACAGCAAAGAAAAAACAGATTCCCTTAGATTTGTCAATACACTAAAACAAAATCAGTAGTAATAACAGCCTTCACAAGTCTGTCGTATTTGTATGATGTGGATGATTAAAGGGGGATTTTTTTATCCATTAAATCTAACTCTACCCAGAGGTTGTGAATTATGATTTGATGGCAACAGGAATCTGGAGGTAGCTGGTATGTCCTACTGAAGTGTTTCTGTCATGACAATGGCTTAGTGATTGGTAATTTAATGCAAAGGATTTTAGGACATGTTTTTCTTAAAGGACAAGATGAAAGAGTAAGGGTTCAGATGGCAGTTCTTTGTTGTTTGAAAGCCATACTGAAAGTAGTACTGCCTTTAAAAGCTCAGTCCTGTTCCCATCAACAGCATTGCTTTGATACCTAACTCATTTTGCAAGTTTCTCAAAAGGCAAAACTTCTTTTCTCCTTTCTTCCTGATAGCCTGATGAAAAAGGTGTCATAGTGGGAAGCTATATGCAATAACTTAATGGGGGATTCAATTGCATAAACACTGGTGTCTAGCAGCATGTGGGATGACACCAGATTACTGGAAATCTTTACCTTTCTGATGCAGTAGCTGAAGGGATCTCCCGTAGTGTCTACATTTAGACAACTCGGTATCCCAGATAGACATGGTTTGTTTCCAAACCATGTCTGTCTTTGGGGATTTGTTTCCATTCTATGATATTGATGAGCATACATTTTTCTGGATGTTCCAGAACATGAACAACAGTGGGATGGGGAGGAGAAATGGAAGGGTAAAATTGCGGTAACTCATGGATTGAAGTAAAGACAGTTTAATAGATAAAACAAAAGTTGCGCATGCAAGTAAACAAAGCAAGAAATTCCTTGAAAACTTCCCGCTGGTAGGCAGATGTTTAGCTGTTTCCAAGAAAGCAGGGCTTCATCATATGTAATGGTTACCTGAGAAGACAAGCACCGTAACTCTGCACGTCCCGCTTCCTTATTTGTTCCTCAGCTTTTATTGCAAAGCATGACGTCATATCGTATGGGGTACCTCTTTGGTCAGTTGGGGCCAGCTGTCACAGCTGTGTCCCCTCCCAATCTCCTGTGTACCTCCAGCCTCCCCGCTGTCAGGGCAGCATGCGAAGCAGGAAAGGCCTTGAAACTGCATAAGCACTGCTCAGTGACGGCTGAAACACTGCGTTTTGTCATAAACCTAAAGCATAGCACCATAGGAGCTTCTATGGAGAAAATTAAATTTACCTCAGCCAAAACCAGTACACATTTTGAACACGCTTTCTCAAGTATTTGAATGCAGCTATGTAAAGACACTTTATCATAGAAACAAGGCAGTTTCTAAACCAACGTTTTTTGATGGTAGATAAAACCCTCATGCTGATAATTCTTAGAGTGTATTCTCAGTTCTTGTTCTTGCATGATTATTTTATATGAATTTCATCGATAAACAATGATGCCACTAGATTGCTCTACTATTTTTTTTTCCCTCACAGATTTTTTTTTATATTGTTAAAACCAATATTGTGATATTATTTTTGACGCAAAATATTTATATTGTGTTTGTCACAGTCAAATCACTTAGGAAAGTAGAGGATCTATATGAGACAAGTCAAATGAAATAAAATAAAAGTAGACAGATGTGAAAATCTAGACTGAGATCAGAAGTGGATCTTTATGCTTCTTTTATGAGCTTCAGAATTGAAGCATGATATACAGAACAGAAAATGTTAGTAACAGAAATAGGTTTTAAGATATGATAGAGACTCAGACAGGAAAACTTTTATCCTACAAATTCAGATCTTTATCAAACCAAACTGAACAACAGAATATATCTCCTGTTCTGTCAGTCACACAGACTTTTCTTTCAGTCACAATGAAAATCTGTTTGAGCACTTTTTTCTTCATTTTGTGTGTAATACAGATGTGTGTGTGTATGTGTACATATGTGTCAACTCTGTTACTCAAGACTGCAGTATTAAGATTCACTTGGCTATAGTTCAAGATAAGTATAACTACTCAGCAAGTGAGTTATGGGAAGGCTAAAGGTTTTCAGAGTGTTTTGTTTTACTTGACTTGGTTCAGGTAAGCATGTTTTATGGAGACAAAATTGATTTTGGCAAATATGCTTCAAAAGCAAAAAATAATAATAAATCAGTCAAAAATGTTGATCAAATTTACATATAGAGATGTGTAATTGGAATATGAACTTTAAGAAGATTTCTGCTTTCAAGCACATGAAAGAATATGATTATTGCTAAATATTTTTTTTCATTATATACCAATCTTATACAGATGTTTTCCTTTATTTTTTTCATTAACATTCACATAAGAAAGAAATGTGGAACTGTATAGGGAAGAAAGCTTGCTTATAAAATGTATTGGTTTAAATTTCTATCTTAACTTAGAAAGGAAAAAAAAAAGGAAAAATAATAAAAAAATATAGCCTTTGGAAAAACATATATTTTTCCATCTGCTAAAATAATCTAATAACTAGTGAATTGATAAGGGAAGATGACAATTATAGCAAATATTTCAAGCTGTTTGAAGTACCCTTCTATTCATTCTGAATTTAAACATGCATCTGTAAGCCTCAGCTCCCACACCATTTAGCATTTTGTCTTCATAGACATACAAAAGAATAAATACATCCTGTTTTGAATTTCCTTTCTTGCCTTATTGCTTCTTTCTGTTATTGTAATGTTTCACTCATCTACTGCGATATAATCATCCTAAACATGTCTAACAATGACTGTGCTTTTTTTCTTCCTTCTACCTAAAATTCATCTAAAAAAGGAAAAAAGCTCTAATCACATCTTTTCTGAATTTGAAAGACACACTTAACTGTCCTGTAGGTTAAATTGGAAGGCATTATTTTTTTATAGTTGAAAATGGGTCAATATTTTTTATTTGTAGACATTTAGTTATGCATTTTAATTGCACACAGATTAAATGTAGAAGGTCTCAAAGGCAGAGTTAATGATAATAAGCATTTAACTTTAAAAATTCTTTATTTGCAATTAAGCTCAGAGGTTTTTTGTGTGTGTGTTTTGTTTGGTTGTGGGTTTTTAAATTTTATGGGCTGATTTCAGGTTTCTATTTGTTTAACTGTTTATTTTTGAGTCACATTCCATTATGTGCTAGTGTTTAATTGACAAATCCAGTCTTTCTAAAAATATAGAGATTAAAGTTTCTTCTGTAAGAGGAAGGTTTCTCCTGTAAATCGTAGCAAAATAAACATCTCAATACTTTCAGTTTAGATGTTTGTATAAACACTTGAAAAAGGAGAGGAGAGTTCTCTTTCAACATATCAGGGAAGTGGAATCAGGGGACTGTACATACCTCATCTCACCAGATATTTAGTAATTCATAGAAAATCATCACTTAAATTACCTTTGAAGTATACAGCCTATATCTAAAAGTGAAGATATTTTGAATAATGTATGATTCACAAGTTATTAAGTATGTCCCCAACAGTTTCACTCCCTTGAATTGATTATACTTACTGATAACAGAATAAAATCTTCCAATCATTTTCCTGGATGATTTTTTAAGGCAGTGACTTCCAACAACAAGGCAAAGTATTCACGCTGTCTACTAGTTACTGTCAAGAGAATGCCTAGGCCTATGTCCCTTGCAGTCAAGTGGGGTTTCTGCTTTACTTCAAATAAAAGTTCCAGCGATAACTCTGTCTACCACACTGGGCTCCAATTGATGTCATGGCATGTTTGATGGCTAACTTTAATGGGCATAAAAATGAGACCAGTGCTGAATGTTTAAGAAAATAATGCCTTTTATCTCATCATCTAAGTTACAAAAGGGTTTTAAATGGAACTAGTTAAGAAACATAGCACTTAATGCTCATTCTTCACCAATCCAAACAGAGAACCAGTTCATATAAAATCTAAAATCTTTAGACACTGAATACGTGCAGAGCTGCTTAATTCCTGTATTTGAAATTGCTAAAAAGATATCCAAAGGAAGTATCATAAAATCATTCCCAAAGACCTTCCACTACATTTGTTGCTTCTTCCGTGACAGTTTCTATAACATAATCAGGGACATTTTAAGATCATTACATGTACAGAGAAATGAAAAGTTTAAATCCAGTATTAATTAAAAAGAGGATCTTTTCTGTACAGTTGCAATATTTATTAGTAGGAGAGGACCATAGATACAGTTTGATTCCCATAGCTTCAAAGCTGAAAATAATAGAATTATTATTAGAATAATTTATTAATGTATCAGTCCTTTCTGTCTTGACTTTATAGAACATAGAAGGTGAGAGGTGAAGAAAACCTGACATTGTTAATAGGACTTTGTGAAAGGACTGAAGCCTAAGCATTTGCTTGTCCACCTCCATGGCAGGAAAACCTCTTCCCATTTTATGAAGACTGAGAAACACATATGTTGTGCTTTTTAGGACCTGAAACAACAACAAAATATATATTCTTTTTCATGTTCTATCACCAGGTGAAGGAAGATAGTTCACAACTGGGAAACTACCCAGGGCTTGATTTTATTCTTAAAAAAAACCAAACAAACAAACCAACCCAAAATTCCTAGTTACTTAGAGTATGGCCCAACCAAGCAAAATAAACTTTTGCACTGCAGAGATACACATCAAGACTAGTCACCTTTAGAAACAATACAAAGAAAATAGATGACATTTCAATATGCACTTTTTCTCAATCTTAAAGTGGTAATTTAAAGACATTGGATAAATGTTAAGTCAAAAGCATAATTTTCCCCAACTTAATTTAAAAGGAGTTTATAGTAGTCAGCTCAGATGTAGGTAATAGCTTACTACAGCACACAAAGTTAGGTGAAACCAATCCCCTCCTCTGACTCCAGATTTTTGTTACATCTACCACTTGTTGTGCTTGAAAAATTGTTCAGCCACTGAAAGAAATGTACATAAACAGATTCCATTTCCATTTCTTCTTCATGTATATTTTGTTATTCTTCTCTGCCCATGAGAACATTGAAAGGTCTCAAAATGCGTAAAGGTTGCTTTTGGGGATCAAGTCTCTTTATCACTAATAAAATTTCTCTCTGACTGTGAACTGACAGAAATGCATTAAAATGTCTTGTACGGTTACATGCTATTCTTATATAGAAACAGATCTGAGGGAATTTCACTCCAATAAATTGGACAAAGGGTGTAGACTCAAAAGGCCTTTGAACAGGTGAAAGTCACAGCTGCTCTGGGAAGCATGATGATGATGGAAGTCTTACAATGGCAGGGAAAAAGTTGACCTCTATTTCTTACAATGACATTGGCTCATTATAGCAATTAGTATCATGTGGAAGAATTACCAGCAAATGATTAAAGCTGCAAATGAGACACGCAGGAGGTGTTTTGCAGATGCAAGTTAGGTTCCTATTAGAAGGTCAAAAGATGAAAGCCTGAAGTGTGGTTTTACTCTCCTTTTTTTCGTTCAGTCTTACTCAGGTCTTGTTTTCTTTCATCCACTATTTGTGTAAAAGATCATAGAACAACATAAATACATCTCAAAAGATCTCCAAGAGATTCTATAGACAATTCTCTTTCCAAAAGAGGATCAAAATACTTTTCAAGTATTTTGTGTATATTGAAAGATAGATTTTAAGACAGAAATGTCCCATTCTGTTTCTCTTGCATTACATATAGATAGACATAGTAAAACCTGCACAGAAATATATTGCACACCTTCTTCATATGCTGTCACAATTATTAACCTACTTAACTACTTCTAATATTGTGCTGGTAAGATAAAATAGTGCTAGTAAACATAAATGGGTTTGTATTATAAGACAATAATAAGATTGAGGTTTTTAAAAACTTGTAAATATATACTTTCAACTGTAGTCAAAGGCATGTGTGTTAGATCCAGGTATCAAAACAATTTTTTCTCTCAGAAAAAGGTGAAAACTGAAGAGATATTGAAGGCTGCAGCAGCAGCAGCTCTGAGTCTGTTGGAAGCCTCATCTAGCTCCAAATCCAAGAATTAAACCAAACATAGCAAGGTGCTGCAGGACCACCACAC
>JAVJGJ010000014.1:41324553-41377802 GCA_035590215.1 Microhierax caerulescens
CTGTTTGAACACATCAGAACCACCTGCTTTAGTGAGGATATGTCAAGATAAGGAGATACAGTTTGTAAAGTTTTAGCAACCTTTCCTTAAGATGTTTATTGTAGTTAGTGACTACTTCCCTGACTTAAGAAAAACAAAATTTGGCAGAACTTGATTTTTAAATCATATAAACATTTTGTGAGAACGATTTAATTAGGATAATTATGAGGGCCAAGTATTTTTAGTGTGTGAAAATGGACAGCTATCTGATTTGGAAATACGTTTCTATTAAACTACTGTGTAAATAAGACAAGCAATTGTATAGCCAGGGATAAAGTTGTTTAATGCTTAGACTAGTGGAAATAGCATCACAGCTATGCTTGAATTATAGCAGGATAAGGGAAGAGAAACCGTCCTGAGCTGTTAAAAAATACCAGTCCCTACAGCTTAGTTCAATAAAAGTATTAGGGCCTTCAAGAGCTGGCCAGCTCTCACTTTGAGCATCTACAATCAGAATTGTTATTCTAAGAATCTGAGTTTAGTTTTGAAGGCAGCTAAAATCTATTAACTCTCACATTTTCAGCACTGAAGCTCTTTAGGGATGAAAATATTTAATTAAAGACATGTTTGGAGATTCGTATCTACACAAAGCAGTTCAGTTTCTGCTCAAATCTACAACTACAGTGAAATCAACAGACAATGTAATTCCTCACCCGTGTGGCCCTGGCTCTTGATCTGGTCATCATTAGTTAGATCACATTTTGAAGAGCAGTCCCTATACAAAATCACATGGCAAAAAAAAAAAAGGAGCAATCCAGCTTATTTAACTAACATGTTGTGTCTAGCTTATTCACCCAGGAAACAGAATTCAAATTTTCTTGCTGTGCAGTTCACATCCATGGCACAATTCTGTAAAGAGCATTTTGCTTATCAAGTTATTGGGTTTTGTACAAAAAATTAAAATATCCTACAGGCAGGAGAACTCAAATTATTTCTCTGTTGATATTTCTCTACTTTGAAATTAGATACTCAGGAGAACATGAGTTTTAAACCAGGCTATTCTCCTAAAATGTATTGTATAATACAGTCAGGTAAAAAAGTAAGATACCTCATAAAGCCATACATGAACAAGACACAACAGCTAAAATTCGTACACAGTCATTAAATATTCAAAGATTCAAAATAATGTAAATACTATTATTAAAAAAACAGACTTGAAGAAATCACCAGAATTTTGGAGGTTTTCTATTCTTTCTCTGAACTTTGTTTACAAATACTACTTACTGGAAGACTGACAAGCTGTCCCTGAAATAGCTCTGCACTGCAGTGTGAAACAGATGTGGGGCTTTGTCATTTGCTTTGCATTTCCTGAGGTTGTCAGCTTGTGTGTTTTCTTTTTTATTCTGGCTCCCCCACACCATCTTTGTAAAATGTGCATTACTTATTTAGAACTTCTTAAAAATGCATGTCACTGAAAAACTGCTTCAAGTTCATAGCTGGGAAAATTCAAACCAGGAGATGAATTCTAAGCCTCAAGTAGCTTTAACAATTTGGAAAATTCTAGGCAATCTAAGGACATAAACTGATTAATGTTTAGCTCTATACAATAAACATGGGGGGAAAAGGATTTATTCCAGCTGTGACTCCTGTGTGTGATATAAACGGGTTCTGTGATAGTGCTAAGTGCATAGAGGAGGAAGAGACAAGTGCAGTGAAACTGCAGATTTCACTCTTTTTCATTCTTTTTCACCAAGCTGAGAGCAGAGACCAGATTGTGTATACTTAAAAGCAAGTTAAAGGTGTCAGTGCTGAACTAGGTCATCTAAGCCACCCTGGGGAACTTTTTCTTCAGATGAGTCTTGAACAAAGAACAGGTTTAAAACTGAAACGTGTTTTTGATTCCTGTTTATTTTATACAATACTGAGATCAATGAAGTTTAAGCAGAGTTATGGCTACAATACTGTGCAAAAAAATGAACCATGTATGGCTAGATTTTTTAAAAATGAGTGTAATCCAGCAAAGCACTTAGAGTTTTAAAATGTTCTGTGGACGTAGAAGTGCAAGAACACCACAGAGGAGTCTACATTATCCTAATTTGACTCTGACCTCCTTAATTTGTCAGGTTTCAAATTAAACCTTTTCTGGCATATAAAATTATACTGTAGTAAATCCCCACCACACCCATCTGTGCATAACTTGCTGGAAAAGTGCAAATACCTATCCAAACTTGGAACATACTTCACTGTCTGGCTGCTGGCCAAGATAATACAACAGTAAAAAGACAGTAATCAAAACACTTGTTCAGGAAGCAGGAGCTTTACGTCTTTCTTGCTCTAAGATTATTTTGATTTCACAAATATACTCTAAGTCTCAGTGCTTAGACTGATCTGCATAAAACTTGTCCTCACAATTCTTTTGGAACCTAAAATGTTGGACTGTCAGAAACAATCCAGCAGAATAATATGTAAACTACCTGGAATCCAGTTCTGAGTGCTTGTTCACATAGGATGGCAAATAGGGGGTGGAAACAGGCAAATAGCATTTTGTTCTTTGTGATGTTGCTGGATTTTTTTTTCTAGTAGTTTTCTAAATATACAGGAACACCCCTTTATCAGGCTGATCTTACTTCTAAGCTGTCATTAAAAAGATGAACGACACAACAGCTAGCACCCTGGTTTTACATGGAAGACTAGCACCTACCTTGATGGAAAGACATATCTAAGAACTATAGGAATTCTGTCATTCTCAAGCTAAATGGGGTAGCCTCTGTGGTGGTAGACAGCTTTAAAAAATCACATGAAATGGATTATATCTCAGCAAACAATAAGATGTGTGTTATAGATGTCAAACTTGTTATTCCATCTTCCTAATATGGTCTGCATTACTTGTAGAAGTCTAAGTCAGCACTGGCAAACTTTCATTTCCAAAAATAGATATTTCACTTTTAGCCATTTAGGCTCCATTTCGACTCATCTTTTAGTACCTATCTTCTTGCTAAAACCTGCAGTCCGCTAATAATATATTCACACAGTTTTCAGTCCAGCTCTTCACACATATAGAAACTGCAGAATCTTTAGCAGAACAATGCTGTGTGTCGAGTTATATCCTTAGAGATGTAAACTAATGTCACTTAATCTTCACTATAGCTATAGATCTTTTATTCAGAAAGCTTTTTGGTTTGTTAGCAATTGATACCACGCACCTAGTTTTGAACGAAAACACAAAGTTTTAATTTAGCTCTTCTCTAAAAATACTGCAGTTGTTCACATTGTTATAATTGTTATCAGAACTGCAATCACAGAATCAACAACAAAAAAAAAAAAAGACTTTCAAAAACCATCAAGGTACCTGCAGTGTGACCTTTTCTGTAAGCACTGGCTGAGACACAAGTCAGAAACCTCTTAATTATATATGAATTAAAAACTGAACAAAACCATGTAAATAAGTTTCTGATACAGAAATTAATGTTAGCTTTGGCAAAGGTTCGTTTGTACCACTTCTTGTATATTTTTTAAGAAAATGGTGTTCAGTTTTCCATGGCAGTCAGATAGAGAATACCAGTCAGTCCAAACAATTATTAGTGTCTGGTAGGGTCTCTCTTCCAGATAAGCAGGTCTCTTGCTGTAGTTGAATGCAGGCAACAGAAGGCAGGGAAAAGGACAGACCATCTGGCTACTTCGTAGTGTGATGATACTGAACACTGCTGGAACATTGTTCTAAACCCTCATCATTTGCCAGTGAGCGCAGATTTAGAAATATCAGGCCCAAATGCTTCAAAATTAGGGAAATTTAGCTTAGCAGCGTTATTTACATTAAACTTTTCCAACAAAAGCTGGGGTAACAAAATATAGAGTCATTTCAGTTCAAAGGAAAAGCTGAATAGGCTGTTGGAAAGTGATTAAAGAAACTGTATTCCCAAATCTAGATTTATGCAAATAAAACAGTTTTTAGCATTCATTGGGTGCATAAGATTTATTTAAGGATAAAAATATGTCTTAATCCATAGAGAATTACTTCTGTGGAAATAACTGGCAAGAAGACATTTTTAGAAAATGGCAATTTATCCAAAGTAAATGATAGTTAAACTATAAAATACACCATGTATAACAGAATGTTCAGGGAATTTTATTTAGCTTGAAGACTTCTATACACTTTACCTTTTTTTTCAGAGATATTTTTTTTTTTTTAAGGGTATTTAAGATTTAGGATAAACTTGCTGAAGAACAGAAGTATTTACTTTCTCTGATGTGGGTGTGTTTGGTTTTTTTTTTCCTAAATTGTTCTCTCATGTTTTTTTCATTGACGGGGCTGTATGTCAGTTCATCACAAAATAATTGGTTAGCATGATGTCTGCTGGCTCAGATGTGATGGCTGAAATTATGGCCAGTAACAAACATATTGTATGAATCTCATTAATATACATCTATATGTAAGTCAAGTTTTATGTTGGAATATAATGCACATGTCAGTGTTTGAAAAAGAAGAAAATGAAATGTGAATAATGCCCAGTGAGGCAGAAAGAAATGTTTCAATATACAGTAAGTTAACATTTTGTTGACAGCTTTCTAAACCCCCAAGAACTCTCAAGGTGGAGCTGAGCAATAAAAAGGAGGCTGCTTGCCCAAAGCCAGGCCTTCTGAGGTTCTGTGCGGCACAAAACCCCTGACACCGAACATGAACCTATTGTCTTGTGGGTTGCATACAAAACGTAAGAGAGATCTTATGCATCTGAATTTAAGACATGGCAGATAAGAATTATTTTTTTTTACTTTTTCCCCAGCATTTTCATCTGTTTCTTGGTGGTCTTGTAAGACCCTGCAATTCAGGTATTTTTGTAAATAAATCCACATATGTTTTGCAGAAGGAGACCTGGGCACTCCAGTAAGAGATTCACAATAATCTGCATACAAAATGATATATCAGTAAGAAACACTGAAGAAAATTTGTGTGTTAAACTTCCAAGGTTTAAGTGCCTAAATGAACTTCAGCAGTTTTCTTGTTTTAATTCAGGATTCATAGGTCAGACTCCTAGGTTAAAAACTGAAAAAGAGGAATGGAAATCCCTCCTTCTTTCCATAGGACAATTAAAGGTGAAAATTTTAGTCAGGCTCAAATGTCTTGGGGGATTTCTTATCTTTACTTCCTTATTCTGACCAAAAAAATATTTATTAATTCTTTTTAAAGTGACAACTTCAAGGAAAGTGTCTTCTCACCCATACGTGGACCCCAACTGTGTCAGGCAGAGGAGGAATTTGAACCATGGTCTCATAGCCTGGATGTCTGTCTGCTCTAGGGGACAGAGCAGGCAGATAAATGTTCAGACTCCGAAACTAAAAAAGGTAAAGTGTTAGGTATATGGCAAGTTTCCTTAGACAGTCTTAGAAGGACTTAGTGTTATTGCCTCTACCATACATACCTAGGGAATTTAATTGTGGAAAACTTGGTTAGTTAAAGAGAATGAATATAAGATGAAGTGACATTTCTGGTCATGAATTTCAGATTCATATATATCAGGTAAGATAAGGTAAGGTATACATAAGAATTTAGAACCTTAAGTCCTTTATAAAAGTTTTTTGTATGTTTAACCTGTGGCTAATACACAGCCTCATGTCTCCTGGAAAGCTAGCTGCTATGCTAGTCAAACAGTTTCCCCTTCCACTGCAGACAAGAGAATGAAGTGTTACAGATTTTTTTTTTCCTAATTCAACCAAATATATTGATAAACACTTAAATGATAGAGTGTTTTCATTAATTTATAGGCCTTATTTTTTTTCATAATGTTATCTTGGCTGATGATCTTCTCAGATAAGATGCAATAGACAATGGTTACAATGCAGGATGTATTCTCACTTGACGCAATAAAAAGGTGTTACTACAAGAATGGTGGAATATTGGAAAGGGTTTCTGAGAGAGGTGTGGAATCTCCATCCTGGTGATACACAAACTTTGGCTGGGCAAAGACCCCAACAACCTGATAGAATTCACTCAGCTTTGAGGACTGCATTTGTGGTTAGTTAACCTTGGCAAGCAGCAAGATGCCCACCTGGGGGAGAGAATAAGATAAAACCACTTATGGGTCCAGATAAAGATGGGGAGATCACTTACCAATTACCATCATGAGCAAAACAAACTCGGGAAAATTAATGTATTGCCAATTAAGATAAATTTGGATAGTGACAAAATAAAATTGAAAAATTTAGAACACCTTCACCTGTATCCTCACACTCAGTTTCTTAGGCTCATTTTCAGTCTTTCTGTTCTCACAGTGTCCTGCAGTGGTTCTGTTTTGGAGCTAGTCCTTTCCAACTTAAGTTACTCTGTGATTTTGTGATCCTGTTTTAATGGTAGGCAAATGGAAAGATGAAAGATGAGAGATTTATTTTACACACACAGCAGTAACACTTTTATGGTAGAGGTGGATGTAAGGGAACATGAGCAGGGAGGAGAGAAACTAAAAAGGAAGAGCTGTTTATCAAACTTGTGTCAGCACATATGGGAATTCCACAGTAACCCTTACCATGGAAGAACTATGGGAGTTCCTATGCGCATCTAAGTTTGCAAATAATACATTTTTAAGAACAAAACACATACTTTGGAATATTCATAATTGTGATATTTTAATATGCTTACGTGGCAATATTGATGACTTTTAAAGAAGTCTTCACTAGCTTGAAAGGATGGTTTGTAAGACTGATTAATGCATTGAATGAATAAGTATAAAGTTCTTTGTTTCATCATGAAATGAGAATTCAATGCAGAAAAAATGTGTATATATAGGTATAATTACATCATCCTTAAAATAATCCGTGAGGTTTTGATGCAGTATCATAGCTTCAGTGCGTCTGTGCCACAGGAGACTGTAACAGCAGCATATAAATCGTTGCATAAGCACAAGTATAGTAATAAAGAAAAAAAAAAAAAGACATTGCAGAATACCTTTTTTTTTTTTTTAATGCCAATATTGTCTCTTGATCTTTGCACAAAAAATAAATGTAATCAATTTAAAGTTTAAGTATCTATTTCCAGATTACACAGAAAGTATGGCTTTCATAAAATAGGTAATAGCAGTGCTCTTCTTTAGCTTGGATCCAGTCACTACTGTGATTCTCAACTTCATGCTGCCCTCCAGGGAAATACCCACAGACTTGTCATCTGGTCTAGGAGTGCAGTTGTCACTACTGTGAACCATTCCTCATGCTTGTCACTCAGCTTTGGAAAAAAATACACATCCGTGTTTTACATATCACATACATTCCACACACTGTAAACAATCAGCTCACACTTTCAGTCTGCAAAGGAAAAGATTGCTATTTACAGTATTTCATGTTGTGATTTAAATAACCATCTCTGAAGCGCTTAGCTCTTGAAACTAGTTTAAATGCATTCTGTGCAACACTGAAATTAATTGTCAAAATCTATTTCTTACAAAATATCATAAACTAAGGACATTTTCTAATGCTCTATTTTATTGAGGCTATGTTCACATAGGAATATTGAAATCAGTTTTAAAAATACAGTACCACTGTCAAAAGAATGCCATGTTTTTTCATGAATATAGGGTCCCTGTACAATTTGTCTAATCAGCTGAATGTATTCATATGTTAATAGATTTCACTTACTGATGTTTTATTTGACAAAACAAGTATTTAAGTACAGATTTGTACAGCTGCAACACCTGTTTCATGAAATCAGCTTTTAAAAAAGAAAGAAAACCACCAGAACTCTTTATGGGAAATGGACTTAAAAAGTTACTCTGTTTCAAGCATAGTGCTTCTAATGCTCCACTCTCACCGAGGGAAATGACGAGGATTTTGTTACAATCATTCAAAGAATGCAGACTAATTCTTTAGCACCTATTCTTCATGAAGAGTAATTCATCTGCCTACAAATTGTTCCATCTATCTGAAATATACATTATAATTTCTTCTACATTTACCTTCTTGTACATACAATTATCCCCATCATCTGGACTGGATTGGTTGCAGTCCATGACTTGATTTTATATATGAAAGCAGATTTCCTTCTTTCCTTCTTTCTTCCCTAAAAGCCAAGGTCCAGAACTGTATGGCACATTTATAGAACTTGCTTTAATATGGAGCTGGGGTGAAGCTATAGGATTTGCTATAAGGCATTCATTTTACAACTGAATATGTAAGTTTACAAAACTATTCTTCATCACTTCTATTTTCTGCCCATTTCTCTCTTCCTACCCATTATTTTCATGCTGTTTGAGTTACACAAGCCAACAGATTTTCTCCATGCCTTAGAATCCACTTCTCGTTTTTGCATACCATCATTTCTTCTGTTGCTTAGTCCAACGCCAGCAGATGTAAAGCTACATTTCATGAAACTTCAAAAAATATACAGTAGGGTTTTGCACAGTGTCAGCTGTCTCCTTTTGTTCAACTTAAACTAACCTCATCAGAAACTGAAAAACTCTCGGTCAGTTAGGAAGACAAAGTGGCAGGAGATGGTTAAAATATTCTGCTATCAATTTAGAGTATGTTACCCAAAAACATGTTATTAGATTAGCAGATGGAGACTCGAGTTCCATCATTTCTTAGCTTTCAACATTTTTTGCCCATTCTTGGATGCTTATTTTCCTCTTCACTATACTGATCATTAAACTTGCTAGCATTTATAGTGTTTGTGGTATGCAAACCTGTGTTCTCATCTTTTGTCCAGCAACTATCAGTACATTTAATTTATAACACTGTGGCAATTTAACAGATTAAAAGACTACTTAGGGTATTGGATATTCTCTGCATGTGTAGATACAACTGTCTCTACAGAATATGGTGTAATTCCAGAATTACATGTATTAGAAAATCACAGAAGTACTATTTTAAGGTCAATATGAGTAGGAAATTAATTTCTTCATCTTAGTGCTTCATTTTTATCAGACCTCTGGCAAACATATCCAAAGACAGTGTAGATGGCATTCTATAACTTTGAAACAATGGCTTTGTTCCATACGTACGTAACATGCCTCTAGGACCTGAGGTAACCTATATGTTCATAATACTTTATTGAAAAAATAGTCTCAGTAAATGACTTGTATTTGTAGTGTAAGGGAATGCTTGAACATATTATTTCTACTATTAAAATCAAGAAAAACTGTCATTTACTTCTGAAATGGAAGCTAGAAGAGGTATTGTAAATGCTAATGTTAATGGATATGAACATTCAATAATTAACAGGAATGTCTTTTTGTGATGTAATTAGTCAGAATTCCTGTAGTGGGATTTACGTTTCAATTGTTAAAGCAATCTTGTACCTTTTTGACACTGGGTGGAATCAAATAGCATTCTGGCTTCCATCAGAAACAGCGTGACCAGCAGGGCTGGAGAAGTGATCATCCCCCTGGACTCAGCACTGGTGATGTTGCATCTTAAATACCGTGTTCAGTTTTGGGCCCCCCACTACAAGAGGGACATTGAGGTGCTGGAGCGTGTCCAGAGGACACTGAAGCTGGGGAAGGGTCTAGAGAATAAGTTTTAGGAGGAGCAGCTGAGGGAACTGGGGTTGTTTAACCTGGAGAAGAGGAGGCTCAGGCGAGACTTTATTGGCATCTACAACTACCTGAAAGGTTGTTGTAATGAGGTGGCTGTTGGTCTCTTCTCCCAAGTAAGAAGTGATAAGACAAAAGGAAATGACCTTGAGTTGTGCCAGGGGAGGTTTACATTAGATGTTAGGAAAAAATTATTTACTGAAAGGTTTATTAATCACTGGAACAGGCTGCCCAGGGAAGTGGTTAAGTCCCCATCCCTGGAAGTATTTAAGAGACATATAGATGTGGTGCTTAAGGACACGGTTTAGTGGTGGGCTTTGCAGTGCTGGGTTAACAGCTGGACTTGATCTTAAACGTTTTTCCCCACCTCAGTGTTTCTATGATTCTGTGATTCTATGATTCTGAAACACAAATGTCTTCTGTGGAATTTTTACTTTCCCTGAAGCATCTGATACCAGATCACTGTCAGAAACAGGACAAGCGTCATCTTGATTTCAAGCTGTTAAATCAGTTCTACTTTCCACGTTTTGTAGGAGTGTGTCTTGGTGCTTTCGTATGATCTCAAATGGTGCTTCAATGATCTCAATACATATTCAAATGTTAATGTATGACTATTCAGAACAACTCAGAAGAGAGAGATTTAAATATTGGGAAAAAAAAACCAAACACAAACCCAAACCCAACCAACCAACAACAAAAAAAAAACAACCAGGAAAAGAGTACATAGTCCCAAACTGAAAATGAAACAAATTTTCTGCTTAATTCTAGTGCAAATGTATACCTTCAATTAAGATTTCAATCCTGAAATAGAAAATCATATTGAAAAACAAGTCATCAATTCACTGACTTCATCATCTGTGTGACCATCATCTAGTCTGGTTATTTTATCTTTTATTCAATTTTAGCTTCATTACCATCCTCTTATGAGGTGAATGGTGTTAAAAGTCAATCCTTTTTTCTTTTAATTAGTGTTTGGACATCATATGAATCAAAACTGTCTTTTCTGATTCAGACCCGCTGCTTTCATTTTGCATACACCACAGAGAAGGCTTCAATAAAACACACACTTGCATACACACAAACTTATTTCCTCACTCCCCATCATCCTCTATCTCTGTCCCCATACTCAAGAAAAAAAGGAGAGTCACTTTTCATGTCTCCTTGAATGAGTTAACTATGGGTTTTGCTTGTCTCACTTTGAGCATTTAACTGTCATAAGGGCAGAGCAAGGGCCTTTTCATACATTTAGAAATAATACATTGTCTCTTTGGAGATAGCACTGTCATTTGTTTTCATTTTGCCAGTATGTCGCTCTTCAGATTGAAATATATATTAAAGGGAAAGACCACTTTCTGAGAAACGTAATGAAATGGATGAGTTTTCTGAAACCACATTTTATCTGAAACACAATCTTTTACTACAAATAGTATGATGGATTATAAAATATATTTTGAAATTCAATACTGTTTGTTGATTGTATTATTGTAACTCCAGAGAACACAGATGACAAGTTGTCTCCTTGTCAAAATTTCAGCTTCATTATACAAGCTTGTCTATATTTTATGCATTCTTCTCAGAAATAGTAATTGTAAATATTTTACATAAATGCACAAAAATGTAATTGTCTAATATTTATTCTTATGTTACATGTTATTGAAAACTTTCTTTCCCTGCAACAGCAGAAGAAACAAGAATTAAATATGCTTTTTGCTTTGTAGAACTTAGTAGTCAAGAATATAGAAGGGTTTGGATATGACTTCCTATTTACCTGTACGTTTTTAGGCAATTGCTGAAATATAATTCATTCTACAGACGGTCTCAATGTCTGCACGTGTGTTGGTATACTTCTATGTATTTACAAGTTCTCATTACCAAACTCCAGAGACTGCAACAAAGAAAAATTGGAGGACCAAAACTGATCTTCTAGGACATGTTTAGAATTAATACTATATAGTACCTTCACAGGATGCACGTCTGTATTGTCATTTTACTCCTTTCTTGCCATTGTAGATCCATGGGACAGCAGCAGTTATAAGGCTGTATTATCTCTCAATGGAGAGTAATTTTTACAAAGCATTCTCTACAAAAGTTGTATCAGCTCTGAAACAACATTCACCCAGTTCTGCTTGATACCTCCAAATAGTATCACAGAATGATTGAGGTGGGAAAGGGACTCTAGATCTCATCTCATCCAAATTCCCTGTTCAAGCAGGGCCACCCAGAGCCAGTTGCCCAGGAAGATGTCTAAATGCCTTTTGAACTTCTGCAAAGAGGGACACTCCACAATGTACCTGGGCAAAAGAAGGTAGATGTCTTGGCCTTGCTTGTCAAGATTACTTTTGGTGACATCATGGTGATAGATTTTTTTTAAAAAATAATATATATGTGTATATATATTATATATATATACACACTATATTTCTCACTTAGTTCACCAATTCTTCCTTCTGGTTTGACTGTATTCTCTTCTCTTCTCATTCAGTAACTAAGGCTAAGTGTTCAGTCAAATATTGGCTTGATTTATTATTATCTAGGTTTTGTGTTTCCGTGTGCAAATACGTGCCTGGGTTTTGTAAATGCGTGTATTTATGTATATAAGCATATGAAATCTTATGTTATTCTTCAGCTGGCAGTAATTGTACCTATATACTGACATATGTATCAAGTAGGCCATTTATGACCCAGCTGATCTGCTTCCAGGTCTGGAATGGTATCTGGCTTAAATGTAAATTTCTTTCACATAAACTCTTTTTCTGTGTATCACTGCCAGCTACTGGATAGAAAATGATTACATATTTATTATTTAGTCTTTCTGGTTGTTCCAGCTGAGATGCTTCTTTAGTGTACTGGAATAAGACCAGATTTTCTTTTTTGTTGGTTTGGTTTTTCAACAGACTATGAATTTTGTAACTGGTGTTGTCTCTATCTACACATCTATGTGCCAGAGAATTAGCCAAGGATCAGAGTGTCACAGATCATTCAAGGTTAAGCAAGCCACAGACCATCCACAGGTTTGTATATTACACACTCTAAACAGGAGTGATAAACCCTTATTTTGATCCTGCAACATCAGAATAGTAACTTGAAGAGTGCTTCAATGAAACATGGAACAAAACATGTCTGGAATGTGATTATGGAAAATTGTTAGCTATATCTTGTTTATACCACTTTTGAAAGTTTTTTCTTCTTTTGTTTTGTTTTGTGTTTTGTTTTTATTTTATGACCTTTCCAAAATGTATACACACTTATCATGCCTCTTCAGAGCATGTAGTCCCTGCATCTAGACAGTAGTAAAAGCAATAAATAAAAGCTCTGTTGTTTTTTTTAGTTAAAAGAATTATTTACAAGCAGACTTTATCAATCTGTTTTAGTTACTCCTACTTATACTCTCTTTGAGTATATTTTCTGTTTTAGCTAGCTGCATCTGTTCACCACAATAATCTCTTTTTTGTCCTTAGTAAATATTTTTCTCACAGAATTAATTACATTAACAGTTTTATTTTCATTAGAAACTGTGTAAGATATGAATAGATTAATGAGACCTCTGTGAACTTCCATATTGCTCCACTAATAAGCACAAATATGTTCAAAATGCATAGTAAATTTAAATACAATACTTTCCTTAGTTACATATATGTGAGTGCAAATATATTTGCATACATATAATAACTAAAAATAATAACAGCTTTACAGAGATTTTGATATGATTTAATGCCTTTTCATCATAGGCAAGAATACCTACAAAAATATACTATAGAAGGTGATTTAAACAACTTATGTGCCAAGAGCAAGACAATAGTTTTGAAATCTACATAGATTCTGTATTCTGGATCAATGCATGCTTGGATTTCTTTGTCTTACTCTATTGATGACAAGATAAGTTCTAAGAAAAGAGGCTTTTTCAGGTCAGGAAAATTGGAATCCTGCAGTTTTTTTCTCCCTCAAGAGAAAAATGAGACAGTAGATTACATAATTGGGTATAGTGTGAGAAAAGTTAAAGTAACCATTTTCACATGATTCTAGGATTCATGATTTCTGATGAAGCTGACATAACTTATCAGCATCACGCTTTAACAGTACCAAAGGATTTACAACATCCTTCTGAAGCACCTGCTTTATCAATGCAATTGTGAAAAGTACAGAATGCAAACCAAAAATTCTGTAACTCTTAATTCTTTACATATCATATATAAATATATAATAATATATATAATGATTCATAAAAAGTAACACTATTACATTTTTTTAAAATACTAATATTAAACATGAAAAAACCCACCTGTATTATGTGATGGAACCTGATATTTCCAACATATATAGGGTTTTTTTCCCCCCTACATCTACTGCTTTTATGTCAAATAAAGAGACAAAAGTTTGTTTGAGGAAGATAGTAGAAAGAAAATGTTTTTACAAGCAAGCCTGGCAACCATTTTTAAATTATTTCACCACACTATATCTGTCAGAATCTAGAATTATCACAAAACATTGCAGTACTTTTCACAATATTAGTGAACAATCCAGTGGATACATTAGTTAAAATGAAAGAAACAGTAACGTAAGCAATAGTAGGTCATAATCTTAATGGAAAATAAGGGCATGTGATTCGACTAAAAGTTGAAAGAGGGTATGCAAAAATTGTTATATCCTTTGACATGGTTTAAGTCTGTTATTTCTGGCCTATTACTCAGAGCTGCAAGTACACCTGAAAGAGAAAAAAACATATTTCCAGACTCATACAGTAGGAATGAAGGAGCCTTGCATGCTAACTACACTGAATAACACAAGAATTTCACAGTCATTTCTCTTTTTCTAGCCATTATATTTTCGGTGTGTAAAATATTTGCACATATATGAATATGCAAGCAGGGAACTGCACCTGTGTTTCTTGAGGTTTCTTAATTTATTCCTTTTTAGAATGTAAAATACACCAGCTATCGCAAAGAAAGCCTCTCAAAAGCGTCTCAGCTAGAATTGCATGTATAGAATATTTTGCAAATTAGAAGGCATATAGGGAGGAGAAAGGGTAACGGTTCTTTTTTCTTTTTTTAATTAAAAAAGAAAATAGCCCTTTTTTGTCACTTTAAGCAATGAGAAAAAAAGATGCATGCTACCATAAGTAATTTTGTGAAAATACAACCTGTTGTTTTTTATCCATAACCAGCAATATTCTGTGAATTTAGACCAAATTATATGATGAAAACCACATTTTTATCAAGGCTGCCTTTAACCAAAAAGAAAAATGATAAAGCAAAATATTTCATCAAGCTTCAACCTTGTAAGCACCACAAAATTGAAAAAAAAAAAAAGTAATCAAACACCAAACAAGAAAAACAAAACTTTTTTTTCACTGAAAAGACACCATACTCTGTCTTTTCTGATGGAGAGAATAGTTTCTCTTCCACAAATAATTTTAACTGACCAGTTCTAAAAATTCATTTTGACAAACACACTAAATACCTCAGTCAGAAAATGTGTGGACCCAGTCTACATCCAACGTATTTATAAGCATCCTAAGCGAGCAACTATCATTTTGCAGCTAGCCAAGAAGAAAAAAAAAAGGTGATGAGGTTGTAATATTTCTCCTAAATCATTTAAATCAGTTAGGTAGACCCTTACTGATGGAGGCTGGATTGTGCTGTTTATTGTTTAGCATGAATACACCCCTTCAGTGTTGGGTGGGGGTGGGGGGTAGGGGTGCACAGTGAAGAGTTATGGAGTCTAAACCTGCTTGATAGCCTCATTGTAGGAGGCAATTTTCAGGGAACAGTGGGCTTTCCTAGCCAGAATTCTTGGAAGTTGTTAATCAGCTTACAACTCAACTGATGGGAAATGTGTTACTTCAGCTGACATTTGGACACAAGTCAGTTTTTTTCTATAAAGCACATGGACTTCTTAACTCTGAACCTTCTCTGCTTTAGGGACAGGTTTCTCACTCCAAAGCAAGGAAGAATTCAACTTCTACTAATGGATAACTTAATGTAACCAAAAAAAGTTATAAAACTCAGAAAATCAGTGATGCTGAAGATATTAACTTGTCTAGAACTATTAACTACCATAGGACCAGTTATGTAGATAAGGTGACATAACTGCATACAGCATCTAGCCGGAGTACTTGCTGCAGTGAGGAAGTCTAGCATTCACTACAGAATTGCAAGGTAAACAAGTCTTGCAAACAAACTAAAAGGAAGAACAAAAGCCCTTTCCTATAAACAGGATATAGGAGGTGTTTTCCTTCTGGAAAAAAATAGTCTAAAACACCTCTCTACAAATTTTATGTATTTTTAAGGCACCTATCACAGTAGTCCATAAACACAAACATTCTTGTCTGCCCGTTATTTCCTATGATTCTCTTTCTCTACACTCTTTCATCTTTTCCTGTGTTGACTTAAAGATACATCCCAGCAGTACACTATTTCTTTCTTTTTGCTGACAGTACAAACCAGAATTCAAGAAATACAGGAGGGAAAAGGTTTTCTTATTGCCATCATAAAAATATCAAAGTGTGATGATAAAATTTTTGAAGTGCACTGTCTTGCAAGGTATATTTTATTTACTGTGTCTTACAAGGAATCTTACAATTCATCTTTTATTTTTCAATAATCTTATTGATTCAAATTATTATAAGAAAATGAAATTCAATAATTTCAATTTATCGAGTAATCTTACATACTTACAAGGAATCTTGACCATATATTTAGCAAATATTTTAATAAGCATCCTCTGTCACAGTACAACAGCTTCTTAGAAGATAAGTGATAATACTTTTCTAGTTATTGGAAACATGTGCCTTTCCAATTCTAAGCAATATCCCTGAGGAACTATACGGTATGTATCAACTGAAGAAATTGATAACATATTCCAGAAATCAGTCTTAAACTAATTTTAAATACATGCTTAGAAGACATTTTACTTTCCTCCGTAGCACACAACAGATAAGCAAAATTAATTGCAATTAAAAGAGAGTATTTGTCAAGGTTAAAAACACTGGAGGATTGAACCCAATGGAATTAAATAAACAAATCAAAATTAGATCGTGTTAAAGAAAATATTCTTCACTAATCTGGATATGAATCTACTGTAGCAATCCTAAAATATAACATGAAAGGAAAATATTGATCAAAATTAATTACTCTGTTATAATACTAAACCAATTTCACATCATTTCCAGCAGTAGGTTACCTAACCCTTCATTTTCTTATGGTTGCTGTTTAAGAAAATTTCTCTCTTAAACTGTTACTTAGTGAAACCTACTAAAAGTGAATACATTCTGTATTTGCAAAAAAATGATTTGCAACCCTTGTATTTGTTTAAATTGCATGCTATCATTTAAGTTTCCTGAATGAAACTCTCAGAGTATATATTTTCATGCAAAGATTTAAAATTAGTCCTTTAGAACTGTTAACTGTAGGAAATGAACATAAAAGTTGGGATAGAAAAAAAATAAGTGAATTAATTTGAAAGTTACAGTCAGATCCTACAGCTAACATAAGAGTTTGCCTATTAATGTCCCAGCCTGGGGGTGGTGGCGGTGTTTGGGTTGGGGGAAACATCAGGGAAAGAACTAAAAAAAGTTAGTAAAAAGCTTCTGTAATAGGCTGAATTGCATTGACATTTACAGTACCAGAAAATTATGGAAACATTAAAGCTATTAGCTGTCAGTCATTTCTGTGAATAGTTCTAAATTAAGGTTATAGAAAAAGGATCTGTGTATCTTATTTTTTAAATTGAGTTTCACAGAAGCCACAGAAGTGTTTAGAAAGTGCTGGTGTAGAAAGTATTTTATTTCTTCTCTGCAACAGTGAAGTAAGGCGTTGAGGACTACAGTATTAGTCTAAACATCCCTGTAGGGAAGTGAGATAGGAAAGAGTACTTGTGGCTCAGACATATGGAACAATTCAGTACACAAACATATAATTTAAAAAGGCTTTTTTCCCCAAAAAAAACTGAAATTTGGAAAGGTCATATTTATTTTTATAACTTATTTTTCTTAAGAAAGAAACGGTTTTACCATCAAGCTAGGAAATGTTATTTTTTTATTGTTTTCTTCCTTGAGAACCCTCTGCCCTGGAGATAATTTCTGTAATTCACTGAAAGAGCAACTGGAAAAAAGTAGAGAAAATGATGGAAATTCAAGCATCGATGAAGTTGGAGCCTGTGTGCTTGAAGCAAACTCCTTAAATATCAGTTATTTAAGCTACCCCATACACCTTGGTCTACTGATTACTGTTTCTCAAAGTGGTGACAGCATATCTTGATGATATCTTTTCACAGCTTAGGTAACTGTCTCTCACATTTTGATTATTGTTGTTTTTAATATATTACACAGTGGTGTTAGAAGACCTACCCACCATCACAAATGTATCTGTTGCAGATGAAAAGCCAATCAAGATGTCTGAAAACTAATACACATTTAAACCCTACTGTTAAGTTTAACTGACAGGCTGCTGTGTCATCCAAATTATTGCAGGAGAAAGGTAAATCCATAAATCTCAGGCAAAAAAAATATTTTTAAAACAAGTCTGACTGCTAATGCATGACATTTAAACTGTACCACTAATTATGTCATCTTTTTATACCTTTTAAGAATAGTTATGCACACAAACCTAAGGATAGTTACTTAAACTCCAGTATAAAAGGATATCATGACAAGGTCTTTAGCATCTGACCACGACTACAGCAAGCTGGAAGGTGATGTGTTGTTACATATGCACAGTCAGCGTGCAGACTGTACGGGTCTATGCACAATAAAAATCTGTCTCACTTCACATCAACACTCAGTGCATAAGCTGTTCATTGCTGTAGACACAGCTTTTGATGCCTCCTTTGCCTTGGTTCCTTTTCTTGTCAAAGGGTACATGGTGTTTGTTGTTCTGATATATTTGTCCCCTTCCTCTCACCTTGCTGTCCTGTTCCTATTAGTGGCTAAGAGCTCAGACGGCTGGTCCCCAAGTTGTAATAAACTTTTTTTTTTGCCTAAAGGTATTTTGAAGCTGTTCTTTCAGTCAATCTCACTTCCATCTGCAGTCTTCTCTGCCCATTAACCACTGGGCACATGCCTTTTGCCATGGTGAAACATTTCTGCTCATTGTGCCAGATACCTCAGCTGGGGCATTTAGGTTGGACAAGCTTTTTCATGCTGAGACACTTTGCGTAATGCACAATATTATTTCAGTGAAGTTTTGTATCCACCCTCCTAGGTTCAGCTTCAACTAACTCTTTGGAAATTCAAAGAACTGTCACTGCATGTACATCTATTCTGTGCCACTCACAATTTGAGAGACCTCAGCCGCCTCTTTTCAACACTGAAATTCTGATCTTAGTCTAGTAGTTTCTCATGTATGGAAATTATGCCATAGTCCTAATCATCCTCTTCACCTTTTCTGCTTTGGTCACATTTTTTTTATTTTTTTTTTTGTTGAAGGAATCAAATTGCTCACAGTAATCCAGGCACTACACAGATTAGTAAACCAAAGAAGTTCACATTCAATAATTTCAGGCAAAACTTTTTCACTATAAAAACAGTCAAGCACTGGAGGAAGCTACCCAGAAAGGCTGTGCATTCCCTGTCCTTAGAGGTTTTTAAGACCTTTCTAGATAGAATACTGAATAATATGATCTAATCTCATAGCTGTCTCTACTTTGAGCAGGAGGGTTGACTAAAGATCTTTGAGGTACCTTGCAATCTGAATTATCCTGACCACATCCTATTTATTGAAGGGATTAATTTTTTTTCTCCAGTCCCAAAACATTACAAAAATTTTGCTTTCATTTCTTGGATGCTACTGAGTATCAGTAAGAGTTTTAATAAAACTTCCTAATATAAATTAAAATGTCTTAAATTCAACAGCCAGCTCTAACCCCATTGTTTTATCCATAATGTTAACTGTTATTTCTAATGGACATAAATCATCAATTCATGTTAACCTATTTCACAATTAATTCGTTATTTTATTAACTAATTGTTCAATTTCATGTAGTCCTTCTAATGCTTCAGAGCAGGCCCTCCTATCTCCTACTCAGAATAACTTAGTAATCATCTGCAACCTCATCGCACAATTCCTGCCTTTTTCTATATCATACAGATCCCAACCCAGATTCTTGTAAAGTATATTATCTAAACCATTTAAAGTATTTTATATATATATATATATTTACTAACCATCCATTAATAGATGTAATAAACTTCATCTTATGTTTGCTTCTGGAAAAATCTGTGGTAAGAGATTGTATTTCTCTCTATATTTACTAATTCTACTTTTATATAATTTAGTCCAATTTGCTTAATATAGGTGTTGACCGTATTTATCAGTAATTTCCTGGAATCTGCCATAACCTCTTTTTTAAAACAGAGCAAACCAAATCAAACCAAGCCAAAACACTTGCCTTTTTCTGTTCCTCCTGGAGTGAAATGGATTTAATGAAGAGGTAGGCTCTTCCATTGATATTTCTTCTATTTCAAAGCTGAATCTCACTAGAATTCTTGGGTAAATAACAGTGTAATAAATGAACAAGTAATTTCTTCCACTTATATTGCTACATCACATTAAAACAAGTCATATAACATCTTCCAGAGAAACTCTTACACATCTCATTAAAAAAAAAGCATCTGGAACGGAGAAACTCTTGTAAGGACTACACATTTTCTCTGAATCTATATTTTATTCCTTGACCGTATTTTAAGCTATTAGCCTTTTTAGCAAACATTCTCCTCTCTATATATATATATTCGGTGAAGGATGTAAAAATTTTTTTGTCTCTTTTGCAAGACTGCCTCAAGTTCTATTCTGTTCTAAGCTGTGTGTATTCAAATAATCATTTTTTGGTTTTCCATACTTGAACAAGGTGGTACAATTTAACAGTCAACCTCTACTAATGTCCTTACCCTAAAATTTAAATGCTATTTTTTCTCTTTCAGAACGTTCAAAGGTGGCATATATTTACTTTGAATCTCTGCTGTTATTTTTTAGAACAGTTTCTACAAGACCTAAAAAAATTATGGTTTTGGTGACCTTTTTTCATTTCTTTCTTATTTTTATATAACTCCTTTCAGTCACTACTGTAGTGAATATATTGGTTTTGTTGCTTTGCAAGGATGTTCAGTCAAAGTACTTCTACGTACTTTGTACGAAGTAATTCTACATACTATTTTGAAGTGACTCTTTCATAATAATATGGTCACCAGATTTGTCCAAAATTACTTATTTTCCCACCCATGCATTGTCTCCAGTCACTCTCAGAATGTGCAGCATTCTCTGCTGTGTTCTCTGGAAACAATTATGCTGATTATCTGGTTGGACAAGAAAACAAAGATAGTTTTAGAAGGCAATAAAAAACTACTTTCCTAAAGTAACTTCAGTGTACGAATAGCTTTAAATAAGTTTGAGGAGCCTTCAGTTACAAAATCTGTGAAACAATCCATTGATTGTACTTTTAAATTAATGTTCTATTTTAAAATTAATGCTTAAGAGTGTGTCCTAACATTGCAGCAAAAACCTTCCTTTAAAGAAAAAGCTCCGTAGCACTATAAAACAAGTTGAAAGAACAAATTTTCAAATACTTCAAATTAAATGCATTTTCCTGGCTACTCCATTGAATTTATTGCAAGAGAACACATCAATTTCAAGCCCTAAGTATGACGTGGGGAAACAAAATAAAAAAGTGAAAATTATTTAAGATTTACTATATTCAATGTTTCATTAACTGAAGACATAGGGAGGAAACTTGCACAGCTACTCTGCAGCGTACTTGCTGTGAGCCATGTATCAATAAGAAATTGTATAGTCAATTTATTCACAAAAGAAGGAATAAGGATTTACCTTGAAGGTTTTTTTCTCAACCCAGAAAAATCACGAGACTGTTAGAACTGTAGTTTTGAGGAGTGCCTTTAAGGTATAAAGGTCTTCATCCTTCTGAGAACATTTGCTTAGGCTCTAGTCAGCTCTGTCTTCAAACAGGTTTAGGCTGAGGGTGCTTTACTGGAGTGATCACAAAATTTATGAGGATAAAGGACACCTGTGGAGACAGCCTAAATCAGCTCTGCTGCTCAAAGTGTGGTTAGATAGAGGAGGTTGTCCAGAACACTGTTCAGTCGTGTTTATATATCTCCAAAAAGGTAGATTTTACAATCTGTGCAAAATAATCACTCTCACAGGAGAGATAGATGGAATGACACAGAGGCAAAAGAAAAAAAAAAAAAAAAGTTTTGTGTTTAAATGGAATTTTAAGCATTTTGGTTTGTGCCCATTGCCTCTTGTCCATTCATCTATAAGACTCTGGCTCAATCTGCTGCACTCCCCCGCCCATAGGTACGGACACCACTATCTAGCTTTCTCTTCTCCAGGTCTCTTGGCATTTCTTCATAGGTGAGATAATTCAGTCCCTTAATCTTCTTAGTGGCCCTTTGCTGGATACTCTCCAGCAGCCCCATCTCTCTATCCAACTGTCATCTCTGTTTCTAAGTGTAAGGTCCAGCAGAGCATCTCCACACATCAATTCCTCGATCACCTCTGTTAGGAAGTTTTCATCAGTTAACTTTATAAGCCCCCTGGGATGTTCTGGGCCCTGCTGTAGTGCCCTTCTGGCAGAACGGTTGAAGTACATCATGAGGAGGGCTAGGGCCTGCAGACATGAGGCTCGTTGTCTGAACTTGGCAAAGCTCCATGTACTCCCTCTGACCCCTCTGTTCACATGAAGGGCAACTCCTCTCCTCCCCTGATCTGTGTGTGCACTAGCATACAGGCACTTCAGAGAGATACCCGGTCATATTAAATTCCTGGAAAAGACAGAACAGCTTTTTCCATAACACTGTCCTGCAGGCACTTCCTGATTTATGCACATATACTTGAGGTGTCCCCCCTTCAGTCCTGGGCAAATGATGGATACCCAAGTCTTCTTTACCTCAGATAGACACTGCATAAGCCTGTAAATGCAGAAGGTAAAAGAAAAAAAAGAATCTTGGAAAATCTCTGCAATATATATAAACACGATGAGAATGAAAGGGGGTATACTGTCAATGAAGCAAAACCACGGTTACCCAGATATTTGAGAACCTGATTTTAACCCTTTTGACTGTGATGGTTTACAGCCTAAAGTTACTGTTTTGCTTCAACCAACTAACAAAACAATTTAGAGAATAAGCTACACACCCCAAATTATTCCATACTGCTTTTCCGTCATTTTGTCCTATTATATTAGCTATAAATATGTCAATTGGTTCATAAGATAATTCAGATTAGAAGAAAACTCAGGAACTCACAGTAGCTGTCTTTAAACACCGTGTTTCTTGAAGGTGGGAAAGGTGTATTTTTACAATGAAGTTTGCCTCCATTCTCATTCTGAATTACTTCAATTCTTCTAGTGTTCCTACACAAAATCCTTCTACCCAAGCTTGGTACAATCAAACAAGGGTATGATATTTAATTCTGCAATAGTAGACACATTATATAACACAAAATAGCTACCCCTAATTACTATTTACTAACAGTGGAAATTAGAGCACATGATTACACGAAGTTAAATTAAAGCCAAAACAAATTTAGGGAGTAGTTACATTGTCACAGCACTCTCCAAGCTACCAGACTGCAACAAGGTCTTTTACCATCTCATACCACCACACTCTTCATCCCTCCTCCTCACTCAGGGCATGCTCTCATCTCCTTCTGCTTCTTCCTCTCTCTCTTTCTTCCTCAGCTGCTCCCTCTTCACTGGCTCTCAACCCCTTAACAGAACCAGCCACAGCTGCACCTTATCTACATCGACCAACCCGCTGCCCCTGAAGCCAGCCCACAGTTGTATGTTATCAATGATAATTAACCCAGCTACATTCCTCTACAGTTACATGACTACTAGACAGTCTCTACGACTGCAAAAAGACAAGCTAAAATAATTACCACTGAGGACAAGAGTTAAGGGTGTTAGGAAATCCACTAAAACTAGCAGACTCTGAGGCCCAGGGACGACTCCTTCCTGGTGGTTGGAGCCCAGCCTGGTGCAAGCTGGTATGCAGAGGTCTCAATCCCAGGCTGTTCAATGAGGCTGCTGCTTTCCTGTTTGCAACTGCACCCAGTTCCAAGGCTGAGTGTGTACCCCAGAGAAGGATGCGCACACAGGACACAATACCAACAATGGCACAGGCTGCTGCAGACGTGGCACTGCCACATATAGTACTGCCAGTGATCAGAAAGCATAAGTACAAATGGTCAAGTCCTCTTCCTCATCTCTGGCTGATCAGGACTGAAGTTCACCAGTGCAAGCACACCTCCCCACACCATCTAGATTCACAAGCACACTTATACTCATACAGATACCTTGCATATCAGCATGGGCTCTCATCCCATCTAACATCCATGTCCAGACCCTGGGACCTCTTGCCCCGTGTGCAGGTGTCCTCCTCCTTGGCAGCTAGTCCAGTTTGAAATTCACTAGTGAATTGCACACACAAATGCACAGGATAAAGTTCACTGGGGAAAAATAAACACACCTAGAGCTTTCCAATTGCTATTGTTTCACATGCACACCCTGACATAAGGGTGCTGCTAACTGCAACCCCTTCCCAGTTTCCTGACATCCACATCTTTTTTTTCCACAGGGGTTCCTCCAGTTTCTGACCTACAACTCTGTGACCCATGGCTTTTTCTCCAGTTGTTGGCCCTTGAACATGGCAGCACACAAGGTGAGTTCCCCTAAATGCTGGCATCTGGACTTCCCTCAGGCTTATGGTCCTTCTCCATTTTGTCAGCCTCCAAACCTCTATTGCATGTCCATCACTCTTGCTTGCTGGCATCTAGACCTGAGAACCCTGTGACCTGCAGTCTCTTCTCCAGTTGCTGGTACTTTCAATACATACATACATGCCTCCCCATCCCTTTCTAGCTGTCAACTCCTAAACTTTTAAACCCTACAGCCCATTGTCCCTCCTGCACACATACCTCTCTTGAATGCTCATCTTGCTAGCTGCTGGCAGACAGACCCATGGGCCCAAAGGCACATGCTCCCTCCAGTCGTTGGCACCAAGACCCAAAGACATTATGAATCAAAGCTCTTTCTCCAGTTACCAGCACGTAGACCTTGAAACATTCACACACATAAACATATAAAAAGAGGGGGGGAAAACAAAACAAACCAAAACCAACAACAAAACCCAAAACCAAAATAACACAACCAAAACATTTAGTGAGAAGATAGGATAGATTGAAATGATCAGGCATAGGGATCAGTCAGGCACATGTTCTGACTGGCATCCTTCATGTGCAACAGGTACCTTTTATTCATTCTCCTTTCCATTTTCCTGCAGTTGTTCCTCCCTACTGACCCCTTTCTCCCTTTTGGCCTTTCTCCTAAACATAAGTTTTTCACCAGCCCTGAGGACCTTCCTCAAGTACCTCATGGTAATCTTCATTCACCTGTCTCATAATTTATACAGTTCAAGCTGACCTTCTTCAAGACTAGGCTATGCCTGAGAAATTTTGGTAACGGGCTATCTGCCAGTGTCTGAAGAGTTCAGGTCTTCATTATTGTCTCCATCATCAGCTGCTTGTTAGGTTTGTATATCTGCATGTTTAATTTATCTTTTTCCTCTTTCTGTGTTATTTATGCCAAGTAGACCTTAACCAGAGAAATTAAAGAAGCAGATGCTCTCTTATGCTTCCACTTACCACAATTTCAGACAAGTCCAGGGCCCTGAACTGCCAGGCCTTGGGCTCTTAATGTACGAAACCATGTTTGCCATACAGTAGCATAGCATCGGGGGGGGCACAGGAGCGGGGCTGCTCCTTAACAGCAAACAAGCCCAGAGCCGAGGGTGACCTAGCATGGCCAGTGACCTTGCCGGTGGGGCAGCCCTGCTGTGGCTGATCACAGTAAGCAGAGCCCAGGGCTGGTAATGGGGACTTGCAGCCTGAGCATGGTAAGATATGTTTGAAGGCCAGGATCCTTCCAGGAGGTCAGGAGCAAAAGGAGACAGGGCAAGAGATGGGAGTGGAGACAAAGCTGCAACATGGGTGCAAGGTCCATCCAGAAGACCAAACCTGAGACAAGGTGCAACATAGGTCCAACTAGGAGATAAGCACATGAAACATAGGACCAAAACAAAGCCAGGAGAAAGGTCCCGAGGCAGGGCTTTGCACAGGCACTCCTACAGGTTAGCTCAAGCCAAGACTGCATGCCCAGGCCTGAGCATAAATGAGCCCCTGGGCTCTTATGTGTGAGTGGGTCCCAGGTTAGGATGGCGAGCATCACTAAGGTCTGTTAATGCCCCAGGGCTCTGATGCATGCTGTCTGAAATCCCACCAGATCACTTATTCATAGTGATTATATGAATACATGAAATATCTGATGGATGAGCATTTAACTTAATCTTTTTTACCAGGTGAGACGGTAATCCAGCTTTACAAAATAAAAGTAGCTATTATTCACTTTCTGAGCTATTCATAGTCGCAAAACTACTTAAACATATTAGTACATTAAGCCAAGAAAAATCAGAAAATAATACCTTTATAAATAATGTTTGATATGTTATACCATAAATATCAAATCCATAGCTATATATAGTATTGGAGTGAAAATGCAATGTACAAAAACTTCAAATCCTATTAATAATGCAACAACTTTCTTACCAATATGTCCAGAAGAACCACAAATCAGACCCTCCCTAAAAATGTTATGAGCTAAGAAACTGTGGAATTAAAAGCATATACTCTGTACAACACTCTTTATTCTCTTACATCTTGCTACACTCAGTCATAGCTCTGTCATTTACGGAGCAGTCTGGGATGGAAGATGTTCACCCTTGGCTGCCAGGGGTATAGTGCATGTCTCAGATGGAATACATAATAAATGAATGTATTATAGATGGTTGTGACCATATATAACAATATTAATCCATGGGCAGATGATCAAATCACATTAAGATCTCTAAAAGCAGCATTTCTAATAACAGCATTAAGTAAATGAAAAAAAGTAATGAAAAATGTTTATGTTCTGAAAAGCAGTATTTATGTAATTAGTGTAGTTCATCTGTTGCCTCTCCCAGTCACCTGACATCTCTGCTGGAAGCTCAATGTACCTGTATTTGTTACATGTATATCTCTCATATATCTCTCCATTTTTTCTTGAGTATATGGCTGGCAAGGTGGAAATCAGTTTTTTGGGAAGGTGTGTTTTTCCTGATTATCACCTATTATTAAGCAATGTTGACTAACATTAGAAGATATTTTGGTATGCTGAGTTTCAATTAGAGTTACACCCTAAAATTAACTTATTCTTACAGGAAGAAGTGACATGAGTGAAGCAAAGTTGAGATAAAACCCTCAAAACCCAAACCCAAGCAGATATCATAAATAAATGTGAAGCTTTCCAAGCTACCTTTGTTTCTAAGGATGATTACCTAGGCCATTGCTGCTCAAGTCTCATAAACTCTAGTATTTCTAAGGAAAATTGTCAAAATATATTTGTTTACAAGACCATAAAAAACCTGAAAAAAACAAGATGTTGTGAAGATATATACATTTAGGTTTTTCCTATAACTTTGCTGAAAAATGCATTCACAAAAAGAAAGTACTAATAAACAATATATTTCAGAAATAAAAAAGAGAATGAAGGTTTTTGGGTTTTTTGGCTGGGTTTTTTTTTGGGCTATAAAAGCAGTATTACTAGTCAGAGCTCAAAACTATGTTTCAGGAATTAGTTTTATTACCATTTTTGTAGCTATATGACCTTATGAATACATTAACTTACATGAAGTTTTGAAAACTTCCTTTAAATGAAAAATATTATTTTTGGAAACAGTAAAGACAAATCCAAATCTTTAACATTACACATCAACCTAATTCTTTCTTGGATGGATCTGAACTCTTCAGAGAACAGTTAAGTCTTAAAATTAATCCATAATTAACATAATTTACTTTATTAGAGAGATCATTGCATTTTTCAGGCACCAATGCAAAAAGCTGCAGAAAAGCAAACTGTTATTATTCAGATGGTAGTATTACAACAGAGGTTATTCTCTCTAAATCTTGTGTCTGTTCTAATAAAGACCAAAAACATGTTTCTCATATATTTCATCCAAATTCCTAGGACTTTAGTGGCTATTGCAATTTTATTTTGAATTTTTATTTTACTTTAATTTTTTAGTATTCCAAGAGAAATTTTAGCTTTCTACTGTTTAATGAAAAAAAAAAATGTTCAAAGCAAATGAATTCCTATATTTCTGATCTAGGATAAAAAAACCTGAAAATAAATAGGTTGTGACAAATTTTACAAATAATTTTTTAACCAATAATGTTAAACTTGAAACTAAGTCTTCTCCAAACATTCCTATTTTCAAAATGAAGTTAAAAACACAGCCAGGAGTTATGGCAGAAAGTGTCTTACTATCAGTGCAAGGTACTGACACTGGAGATTTTGGTTTATTTTGTATTACAATTTCATTCAGTTAAGGCAGGGGTCCTCAAACTACAGCCCATGGGCTGGATACGGCCCCCCAGAGTCCTCAATCTGCCCCCCCGGTATTTACAGACTCCCCTCCCCCCGCCGGGGGTTGGGGGGGAACCAAGCAGCCGCAGATGACCCTGCCACTTCATCCGCGCGCCGTCCCCTGGTTAAAAAGTTTGAGGAGCCCTGAGTTAAGGTCTGTAGAAAATTCTCAGTTGGAAAGTTGTTTGCTCTCTGTACAGCGAATCATCTGACACTAACTAACTGTAATCTATAACATTGGCTCACTTTAAACCATTGCTCTTTTAGCATCACCTTCTGAGAAGGTGTGTCTTCAGATTGGCTTTGAAAAGTCTTGATGATGGATTTATGCTCATAGAACCAAAAAATTTCCATAATCATATTTGATGTGTGCTTATTTCAGGTGCTTAGAGTATAAATGGATTTGCAGTTCTGAGATATCTCTTTGTTCATACAACTGACGAGATACAACCAAATTTTTCAACACAGATTTTGCACACAAAAATAAAACACAAATGAAAATTTCTTTGTAAGTAAGATGCAAGATTCTCCAGTAATATCAACAGATTTTCTGCTTCAAACATCTGGGAGCATCAGTCATTGCACAAAGTGTTGTCAGGTTATCCAGTTTGCAATTAACTTTGTAATACAAATTTTAATTAGCCACATCATATTGGTTTATGTTTTCATTCATGTTGCATTGTTTGTGAAACACATTATCATGGGCAGGATGGAATAAGGATTTAATATCTTTGTGTTAAGAAAAATGTAAAAAATAAAATATTCTCCCTCTTCATCTTTGGAGATCTCATTTATCAGAGGGAAATGTCAGTTTACATGGGAAAATCTCAGATAATGTCACAAAAATGCTGAAACAAATCAAAGATGACATTAAGTGGGTTTGAATATATTATTAACACTTGAAACAAGAAAGTGCTCTCAGTTTTGTTGCTTAAAGTTTATGGACTCAGTCCCACAGAATATACAGATTTGAGCAGCAAAATCCTTAATTACAAACTGGGAAAAGTCATTCCCATGGCTCCTAACAAACTGCTTGTTGTGAGCAATATGCTGAACACGTATGGTTCAGGTCCGCTGCTTTCATCATTTGCAGCTGCAGAGTTTGTAGCAGTTACCACTACATCTGGAAGAAAAGTGACTGAAAAGGGAGAACAAATGAACAAAAAAAAAATATCCCAAAATGAAGAAATTATTGTTGCTCACCAATATCATAATGTTCACTGCTTAGCTGTTGCTGGTCAAAGTAGATTTCTTCCCCTCAAAATAAGACATCATCCCTTCCTTCATTGCTGAGATTATTTTCAAAGAAAGATAAATTGATTGTCTGATTGGCTTGTTTTTTCACCACACCTTGTCAGCAAAAGAAATGATCAATAAATAATACTGAAACCCTTTAGCAGGTTATAGCGATATTGAATAGGAACATAATCTGATTTTAATTGCCTGTGGGTAGTCTAGCTAAATCTATGTACTTCAAGACAAAAGGAATGCTTCAGTTAACATACATGCAGAACATACATATGTGCATATATTACATATAGATATGTGTATATATACACAAAGAGAGAATTTAAAAATAGAAATTCCAGAACAATATTTCAGGAGAAAACTGTTGATTAACAATATTCTGGATATTTTCAAAATTGTTGTCATACCTACCTAATCAGTGTGAACATTAAGGGTGAATCACATGATACTACGCTCACCAATCTCTCAGGTGCAACAGTACGCAAAAATATTTACACATACATGTATTCATTATCAGGGAACAATAACTGATTCTGCTAAGAAAGGCATACCATACTTTCTCAATTTTTTTAAGATGAGCTTTTTTAAAAAGGATTGTTTGTTTGTTTGTTTGTTTTTTTTCATGTTTGAACTATTAATTTTAAAAATCCCATCAGATAATCAAATACAGATAAATAAACTCAAAAAGTATCCAGGGCTGACTAGTGCAAATATTAAAATATTAATTATGTATATTTGCAGTAAAATTCAAATGTTTTTTTTAAGGCACTTGCTCCATTTTCCATTTCTAAGGCATTAATATTAAAAAAGGTGACTATATAATCTGTAGATGGTTTATTTCTGTAATAAAAAGACCCTTGTACATTAGTAATGTATGGCGTGGGTTAATACAGTTCCTATATTACTAGGGGCAGATTCATATATGCTTAGCAAGTGTGAGGAACTACCCAGCATCTGATAGCTTAGGCAGAAGTGTAACTGCTGAGAGCCTGAATTTGCACAAGCTGCAGCCAGAACTGTGTAAATGCGCTAATGTCACTGAAACATGTTTACTGTGTTAGAATAAAGAGAACAGAAAAAAAGGTACACTTGGTCAATTTACTTGAAAATAGTGGAATCTTTGCAGCATTCAACACATTGCAGATTACATTTTACCATTACCAGAAGTGTGTTGTGACATTTCTACTACCTCGCTATTTTTATTGTTCAGCTTTTGTGTGCTTACAGTCCCATTATTTCTTATCTGCTACTAGTTGTTCTGCAAAGTAATTATCAATCCAATTAATTTCCTTCCTTAGCTCTCCCCCTTGTATCTCTCCTTCACCCTTAGTCTCCCTCACTAACCTTTCCTTTTAATTTTCTTTTCCTCTTTAAACATTGTATCCAAAATGTGTCCTCTACAGTTTTCAGAGCAAAATCCCCAGGCATTCACCTTTCCATTCTTCAATAAAACTCCACTTGCAAAGAGTGTAACTATCTCAGCATGTTATTAGCCTGCGTTGAGAAAAGAAACGCTACAGCACTAAATGGAGTCATTAAAATGCCTCGTGACAACAATGAGTGCCTGCGAAAGCCGGAGTTTCCTATTTGCGAGTCTAATAGATATGCTAGGGCCATTTTATGTGGAGATGACAAAAAGAAAATAATCAGTATTTGCCCTTTTTAATTCTCCACCATTGCACTGCTTGTGCCCTGGTTTTATTCTCCTTCTACAGCTTCATACCCACTGCTGGAAGACTGCACAGTCTGGCTCACATTCCCTTTAAGTCAGTAAGAGGTTTAACATCAGCTTCAGCGAGCTGTGTGTATCAGGCTGCTGGAGAAAGAATTGGTTCTCCACCAAGTAAAGTGCTCTTTGTCTCAATGAGTATTGAGTGCTTCAAACTTATGTCTGCTTGCCCAGTGCCCTGTCACAAAGAGATGCCTTAGATGGATCTAAATAGGCCGGTCCGGGTACCAACAGAAGAATAAATGTGTTAGCACACTACTCAACGCAGGCTTAATTGCTCCTGATGAGAAGCGGGATATTTCATCTTCAGGCAGGCAGAGTGCTTGTTCAGCTGCACTGTTTCTAGCAATTCAGTCAGCTCTTTCAGAGCTGTGCCCTGTATTATGGTATCCCACTGTGCCATGCAGATACTTGCTAGTCATGAAATAAAAAATAAATACATATTTTTTAAAAAAAAAATGTAGGTCAGCAAGTATCCCAGTTGCCAGTTTTGACTTCATGTCTGTTTCTCTGACTGGACACTCATTTTAATCTTCTTGTCACACCATTTAGTCCAATTTACATTATACTAACTTTCAGAATACATTATGCAATATAACCTTAAGCATGGAATTGTTAAAAGGGTTAGTATGTCCTGTCATTAAGCATCAGCTATTAGGGGTGCTACTACAGATCAGGCTAGAATTTCCAGACTGGACAAAAAGAAATGGCTGATAACACTTCCATCTTTCATGAAATTAGGGAGGGGAAAGCCACATTAGAGGAATTACACGAATAGAATAAACGTATTTGTTCATCTCTGAAACCTTACAGAGTAAATGGGACTGTAGATGTAACTGACAAATAATGATGAAAGTTAAAGTGTTGATCTTCTGCTTATTGGATTCTAATCTCAGATTGTACATGCAGCACTATTTAGAAGATTAAACATCATCTCTTCTGGCTTGTGTTTTCCAGTGTGTAATGAAGGGGTTATTTTTACCTAACGACCACTCTTTCTGCTAAGTCATGCAGGTTTCTTTGGTGGTTTTACTAAAATTATACTTCCTTTTTTTTAGGGAAATGGCATGCAGAACACGGACACAATTATCCTTTGCAATTTTAAAAAACATTGACATTTAAATACTTAACTTGGTTTAGATGTTATATAACTGCTCAACTAGTCCCTCTCAATAGCCTTTTCTATCCATAACTCAGAAGAGAAAGCACAAAGTCTATGTTGCTCAAGAATCAAATTGCACAGGTTTTCAGCATGGGGTGGTTTGGGGGTTTTTTTTTTCAGCAGTGAGATTTTTTTAGTACACAGGAATATTTTTGGTTTTGTTTTTTTTTAAAGCATGCTTGGTTTTGACAGTCATGGACACTTGAGCTGGAATTCATCTACTCTGACTTGAAACACGTACAGTTAGGTGTGTGCAAGTCAGTTACTCAGCTTAGTCCTCTTTTGTCAGTCAGATGAATTGCCCCCCTTGAAGGTACCTATTCATCTGCATTGGCTATAAAGCGTAGAAATAAATTCTACCTCTGCAGTGAGTGATCAGTCTGAGCATGATCCATATAAAGTAGCCATTGACAAATTTATTTTCCTTGTGGAGATCTCCTGTGCGTGGAGGTCACCTCAGCCCTTTATGTTGGATACAGAAAGAATAACAATAACATGTTCAGAAATTAGATAAATCTGACCCCTTTTGAGTAAGGACTTTGACTTGTACATATGAGTCAATAGGAATACAAAATATTAACAATTTCATTTGGATTCATTGACTTTTTCACCTGTACTTGCTCTTTCATTCACCTGTTTTTTCACTCAATAGTTTCCATTGTAGATAATTAAGATGTTCTTAAAACCTAGCCTACTATAAGGTAGTTAAAAAAAAAAAAGAAATACAGTACTGAATTTTCTATTTGTATTTTTGCTTTCATAGTTTATTCAATCTTTTCTCATGAAAACAAAAACTATTGACAAATGAAGAATATTCCTGATTTGTCTGTGCCTGCCAAAACTATGATGGTCACTCATCACACATTTCATTTCCTGACCTGATAGAAATACATTACAAAAACTCTGAAGGGCAGACTTAGCCTGAAGCAAAAGGAATCAGTTGTGTTATTACTGTAAAAAAAGGTCCCCACCCCTATTGCTCTGCTTCACCTATATCCTCAGTGCTGCATAATCCCCCCTAAAATTTCCAATTTTGAAAATGCCAAACTGAGTTACTGTGTGTTATGAGCACTTAACATTTTCAAAAACTATCTCTGTATTGTGCAGCCTATTTAACATACATGTAAAACACTTTCAAACGTAGATCCTTAATTAATGGTAAAAAATCCAATAGAAATAAACCAAACATAAACCCCAACAAACATCTGTCACTGCTGTCACTGATACTTTCAGTTAAAATAAATTAATACAGCCAGAAACACATATTAAAAAAAGAAAGAAAGAAAGAAAAAAAGATAATGAGTAAAGCACACGAAAGGGAATTTTCAAGTGATATTTCAAATCACAGATTCACACATTGTCTGAGGTTGGAAGGGACCTCTGGAGGTCATGTGGTCTTACTAACTGCTCAAGAAGGGCCACCTAAGAGCCAGTTTCCCAGGACCACATCCAGACAGCTTGTCAATATCTTCAAGGATGGAGGCTCCTCAACCTCCCTGCGCAACATGTGTCGTTCACCCTCACAGTGAAAAACTGTTTCCTGATGTTCAGACAGAACCTCCTATGGTTCAGATTTTGCCCACTGCCTCTGTTCCCTGTCACTGGGCATCACTGAAAGGCATCACTGGAGCCTGGCTCCATCCTCTTTGCACCCTCCCTTCAGGTATTTGTGTACATTGATGAGATCGCCCCCCCTGAGCCTCCTCTTCTCTACACTGAAGAGTCCCAGCTTTCTTGGCCTTTCCTCATGAAAGGCATTCTATTCCTTCAGATCATCTTTGTGGCCCTTTGGTGAACTCTGCAGTATGTCCATGTTTCTCTTGCACTGATAAGCCCAGAACTGGACACAGTACTCCAGGTGTGGTCTCACCAGTGCTGAGTAAAGGGAAAGGATTATCTATTATTAGTGATACTTCTTGGTGAACATAAGATTCAGCAGAGTATCTCTCCTTGCTGGCTTCTCTATCACTCGAAGGAAGGCAGGAATGCCCTCTAGGAACCTCCTGTATTGCTTATGTCCTGCTGTGTTGTCCGTCCAGCAGATATGAGGGTGGTAAATTCCGCCACGAGGACCAGTGCCTGCAAATGTGAGGCTGCTCCTATCTGTCTACAGAGGGCCCAATCCACTTGTTCTTTCTGGCTAGGTGACCTGTAGCAGACAGCCACTGTAATGTTACCTTTCCTTATATTTTCTTTATTTCTGACCACTAAGCTCTTAGTTGGCTCCTCATCCATCGCCAGGCAGAGCTCCGTGCACTCCAGCTGCTCTCTCAGACAAAGAGCAATTCCTCCTGTACTCATTTTTCCAACTTGTCCTTCCCAAAGAGCCTTCATCCCTCCATTGCAGCACTCCAGCCACGGGGACCATCATACCACATCTCCATGGTCCCAAAAAGATCATAGCCCTGCAACTGCACGCAGATGTCTGACTCATCAGGTTTATGCCACATGCTGTGTATATTAGTGTGAGCTGATCTTAGCTTGTAAGACAGCGACTGATTCAGTAATAACAGACCTAATAAGAAATACTTGACACTAGCACCTTATGATATGCAAATATAAAGTTTATATTACTTCTTCAGAAAAAAAAAAACCAAAACCAAAAACAAAAAACCAACACCCCCTCTCCAAATCTGTGTTGGGATCTAAGCAACAAATCTTTATCATGTGGTAATAATGGTCTATGGAAAATAGAAACATTGCCGCTTAATTGAGCTAGTGTGGATGACATGCATTCAGCATTTTAAAGGATTTATGTATCACTTAAATTCCATGCATGAGCTTAACTGCCACATGGATTACTGTGCAGGGATCTTCCAGATGGTGGCAAATTTTATTGCATATGTGCACATGGCTGGCAAACATAAACCCAAAATTATGACATATTTTTCTATTATTTTTTTTTAAGTCTGGCAATGCAGCTTAGCTGTCTTCTCTTCATTGTTAGATGCAGAATTACTTAATTCAGCTTTTAACAGGGTAGTGTAACCTTCCCAGAAGCAAATTCCAAATGAATGCATTTCAGTTATATTTTCTGATATTCCTATTAACCAATTTACTCCAAACAGAAACTCTGTATGGTTCTGTTTCTGCCTCCTCTTGTCCTAAACTGAACTGCTTGACAGTGCAGCGTGCATTGGATTGGAAATTAACTCTCCAGTTTTCCAGCAGGATGTACTAGCCTTTGCATATGTCCTTTCAATTATGGCAACATAAACATTTTGCTAATTCCAGGTTATTTAGTAAGAATTCAAACAACTGACATTTCATAGTAATGGATTCTAGTAACCGATGATTATTGGAAAATTTCAGAAGCATCCATTTTTTGTTTGTTGGGGGGGGGTATGGTCCATTTAATATTAGAAACTTCGGAGTGTATTTATGAGCAATATAGAGTTCACATTAAAAAACATAGAATCTAATTTATTCAAAATTATGCTCTAGTTCTAAATAAATTGCGGGCATGCCCTATAAAGAAAAAACCAGAATTTCAATGTACTACTGTCAGTCAAAATGTGCTAAAGAGTGCATCTATAGACTGAAAAGTAATCAAACGCTAAGGGTAGGGATATATACAGTTAAGGAATATTTTTTCTAATTATTTGACTATATCTTCAAACACTTTGATAGTACTAAATGTAATTTTATCTTGTCACAACTTTGCACTTAGATTGATCATTAGTGCATAAGAAGGTAGGTTAAACTGTAAAATCTCACTATATAATTGGCAGAGTTTCCTCAAAGATGCTGTGTTAGGGAAATAATAAAGGAAAATAAAGGATATGTGCTTCAAGTATAAAAGAGATGGCAGGCATCATCTATTGTCATCCCAGAAAGCCACAGCACATGCTTGGTTGCCTGGAGATTTATTACATTGGCCAAACAATCTAGGAAGACTAGAAAAGTTTTCTTGAGAGCATCAGTCAATTTTAGAACACCAGCAGTGGATATTTGTGCACATAAGGAAGTTTTAATCCCAAATACCACCATCTTTGAAAGCTATAAGGAAGTTCATCCACTCAGGAAAACAATTTTAAATAATGAGATGAAGACCCAAAGTACAGAAAATGCATTTAACGCTATCCATATTTGTACACAGGCAGTACTCTTTTTCATAAAGGACCATTTTCATTTAAATTAATACCACTGATCCACTGTTTAGTTTGTAACTGCTTACCAAAATTGTACTGAAAATATAGAATTTTCACATGGAGATTTAAATTCTGAGATACAATTTGCAGGAGATGACTTCTCATTTATTTAGCAGTAGTAGTTCGATCACACAATTGTATGAAAATCACTGTCGAGTTTGAGAGGAACCAGGGCTACCGCAACCATCGCTGTGCATTCTGAGCAGGGCAGTCTGTGGAATCTAATTGAGGTGTTTAATTTATATCTAAATTTTAGGCACTTAGCAAATCCTCCTAAACTAAAAAATTACATAGTTAGTTGAGTGGGGCCTTGAAGCAATCTAGAAGAAAATTTTGTTTGTATCAATTGAAGTACATATTGATTGATACTAGTGAATACTGGAAATAGCAAAGCTGGGTTTGTAGTTATAAACTAGTATGTATCGTCTAGGGATTGGAAAGACACTTTCCTAACATGTATGATAAAAGAAGAAATTCTATAATAAGGCATAATTTTATCCACTCTCTTCTAAAGTGCCCAGTATTGAATCACTTTAAGTTGAAGATTCTGGATTTTATGAGACCTACCTAAAAAAAAACCCAACTTTAAATCTTCACTTTTTCATACAAAACGTTAAAAATAGGTAAAGATTTTTCATGGGGTTGGATATTTTTTTTTAAGTATTTTTTTTTTCATTCTGCCTCATTGAAAGACTAAATGAATGTTTCAGAGGACTCTTAAAATAAATAAACTCATTTAATAATACAGTTTTAAAGACAAATTTGACTCCAGATAGATGTGTATCCAGGTTTTAATGTTCTAGGCTTTTAAATATTTTATGATGATGAGTAACTTGGGTTGCTGGGTTTTGGTTTTGGTTTTTTTTTACATGCTTATTTTTCAGCTTAGCAAAATTGAGGTACATGATTTAAAAAAGCTCCTGATGGGTAACAGTTACCAAGAATCAGCCCTTCCATAATAATAGTCCGTATTTCAATAAGTTCCCCAGTGAAAGAAAAATAGATTGTCTTTCAGAAAAAGACACAATAGGAAGAGCACACCATGGAGGGCTAAATTATGTCACATTTATACTGGAATAAAAGAATGCATATGTGCATTAGCCCCAGTTTAACTATTAATTTAAAGTTTATGCTAAAGGCTTGAGTTATAGAGAAGCTGGATGACATTCAGTTCTCATACAGTGTCAAAGTTAACTTAGTATCCTAGCACTTCACTACAGTAATTTTTTTAATTTTCATTCAAGTTCATGAAGATAAAAACAATAGTTTAAATTCTATCCCTTTTGTTTGACTTAATTCAAAAAAACAAATAAACCAGCACAAATGTTGTTTTATACATACCGCACATTTTTGGTGATGCTGCTTCCAATATTTTCAGTAGTTTGTTGCATACAAGTCGTTTGGACAGAAGATCTGTAGTGTTTTAACAAAAGGCTACTGATTTACTGAAATACTTCTTTGAAATAACAAACTATTAAAAATTGGATTAACTTAATTGCAGTCCTAGATGAAGGAACAATTTTTTGACGTCTTTTTAATTAGCAGATATAATTTCTCTAGAACATGGGTCAACTTGGTGCTAACACCTAAACCTCTCTTTTTTCCATTCATGACCAAAAGCTTTTTTTTATTTTCTTCTCCTTGCTGCCATTACTAGTAATGTTGAACAGTTTCAAAGACAGGTTTTCTACCCTGTCTGTATTACTGTTACTACAAAAGAAATCATATTTGGGGATAACTCATAACTTATATCTAGATTAACTAGTTAAAAATAGTAAAAGTAACCAAGTTATTTCCAAGAAGATTATAAAACACATATAATTTCTGCTGTATTTTAAGATTTTAAGAATCATTCCATTTAAATCCTAGACTTAAAGCTTCTAGATTTTATTTAGTTTTAACATTCACATGTAAACAACAAAGATTTTTAAACACCTTCTTTATAGTTATTTTGCAGATTTGTTACAAATTGTCAGCTTCTTACTGTATACTGTAAGTATTTGTTCTGTAATCTTTTCCACTAACACTTCAGTTTAATGCAGATCCTCTGATGATTCAGATACAAAAATGGGTTGTGAAGTGAAAACCTCTACAAGGTCTTTCAGAACACGTACAAATGGACCTTTCTTAGCTGCCATGGCATCGTTTTATCTTATTATTTTACCATGCTTAAGTACCTTGACCTCCCACTTGCAAATCCCAGCTGAAATCAGGGTTTATTACCTTCACTCAAAAATGCAACAGAACAAAGCCTGCCTTATTTCGAATACCATAAGAATTTCAGATGTTTGCCTTTGGATTAGCTAGAAGGAGAAACTTTGCCTAAAACCATCCTGGGTTTTTTTGGCAGTGTGTGGGGTTTTTTTTCCTAATAATAGGTAACCATTTCTGAAAATCTACACAAGAACTACTGCATCTAAATTAGTACCTTCTTAATTTTATTACTTCTAACGTGTTTAAATCTTTCCAAAGGATCAATCCAGCCAATGATTATGGCTGCCTCCCTTTCTTTGACTAAGATAAACACCAAATAAAGTGTAATGGTGTGTAGTGTGTAGATCCAAAGACTAATAGGACAAATTTATCCAGGAAATCAGGATTACAATAAACATATTAATATTTTTTCCTAGATTTTTCTACTTTCATATCCTTACAAGTTTCTCCCCATGAGTTACAGTTCAGAAAAAAAAAACTTCTTACCTTTTTTTTTCTTTATCAAAACATTTATCAATGTATTCTAAGAAACTGCTGATCAGTGCATATTACACTGGGTGTGTTTTATCAGTTACCCACTTTAAATAGTTGATATCTTTTCTGACCTAAATTTATGCTCTGATGTCTCTCATTAATCATTTTATTCATCTGGACCTTGTTTGGGTAATTTGTAATAGGTTTCCATTGTGTTAGAAGCCCTGGTATTTTCCCCTTATATACATACAAACTTTCAGCATATTTCCAGTCCACAGAGAAAATCTTTCATACCACACACAAAAACTTCTCCTTTTTTTTCACTGTTGTATCACCCTGAGCAATTAAAAAAAATAAAATTAGATTAATATTCCTATTAATGAGCTGTACCACCAAATCTGTTACTTCATTTCAGTGATAATCAGTTAATATCAGCCTTAGAAATTCCTGTTCTTTTAGTATATTTCCTCAAAAAATACAGAGGTATCCAAGATATTTGTGAAACTCTGCTTATTATCCTCTTTTCTCTCTTTTAAGCAACTTATTATGAATACTACTGTACTCCACAGGTTCAAGTGACTTCAGATTTGTTGTAGCTTATTCTTTTCTGAGGCTTTTGTTAATTTTCTAATTTTTATGTTAAAGACTCCACTATTCTGAAGTGGAATATATTCTTGTTCATGTTGTAGGAAAGCCTGTGTCAGGCTGAAGAAGGAAAAGCTCTCAATATTAGCCACTAGGCTAATATTGCACAATTCATGTGCATCTGTTCTTCTCTGAGAACAACCCTAAACTGGGTAGTTGAAACACAGCTCAAGTCCCAGATTTATTAATCCTTGCTCCCAGAATTGTATAGAAACTTTTTACTCATTCACGATAATTTTTGGGTGGTGTCCCCCGATTAAGTTTCCGCAGCCTAGGAACCAGGATTATCCATTTTCTGCAGAACTGCTCTAACACCTGGACTGTTGTAGAAAATCATCAGCACTGCACTCAACATTTTTTGAACTTTTGATCAATACAATTTTGTATGGAGTTTGCTGGGATTCAGGTCTCTTCCCTTAACCTTGCTCACAAAAAAGTAGTAAGGGGAAAAAAATAATCCACCAATTTTTTTTTTATTTATTTTTTTTTTTCCTAGAATATGTTCTCAACACTCTTGGGTACCTGAAAGTGAATACTCAGAGAAACCTGAGGCTAAGCCCAAACAGGGGAGGGAGGGAGAAAGGAAATTCTCTTATGACCTTTGTGAATTTCGAGTGCCTAAGTCCAAATTTATGCAGAAATGTATGCAGACTGATTACTGCCGTTAAATTACCAAGTGCCAGAGAATATCTCTAGTCACAGGAACTCATCTGTGTTTACTAAAAAAATGTTGGAATGGTCCCTGGCGTATCCTTAAGCTCATGCTAGCTATCAATGCCTCGGCTTGGTTTGGAAACCGTTACCATTTTCTTTTCCCAATAAGTAATTTATTGGGTCGTGCAGCCTCTGAAGGTAAAAGATTTTAACTGTATGCAAGCGGTGCCAGCTGGCCTCCACACAGAGCACAGACCCTGGCAGATGCACTTTGCTAATACAGACACACCCCCGCCTCATGCAGTGTTTTCTTCTAAAACTTGATGGAGAAAAGAGGAGCTGTCAAAGCAGTTCTACATAGAAGCTGCTAACACTGCCCATCCAAAGACTTTTAAAACATGGAAATTAAAAGTTGTTTGGGTTTTTTTTAATGACTATTGAATTTTTTACTGTTGTTCTTGGTTTCTGTATTATTTCGCTTTAAAAGAGAGTGGCTGGAAGAGGAGAAAACATCTAGAGAAATTGCTTCTTCCTTGGTGAACAAGTAGGCATGTCCCAGGAGAGATGTTCCAGAGCATGGTGGGTGGCAACTATACAAAATAGAATCATTAGAAAGTGTGAAAAGGACACAGTAACACCAGGTAGTCTGGATAGCAGCACAGCAGAGAGGCTGAAAGAAGCAAGACAAAAAATACACAGACCAGCTATCATGAGGATGGAAAGTGAAGGTAATGAAGGACCAGAGTTTTCTTTTGGCAGAGTTTTCCACAAGCTAGAAGCCACAGACTATACTGAAGCCTGAAAATATTACCCACCTTGCAAAGACACAATAGGCAGAGAAAATTATAAATTATTCAGTTACCTTTTTTCTTATCTAGTCTCCTGAAGTTTTCTCTGTTTAAAAATGTCCTGGGTTTTTGTTGTATATATACTCAAAAAATCTGCCTTTCTTTTTTTTTTAGTGGGTTGGGTTTTGGGTTTTTTTGTTTGGTTTGGTTTGGTTTGGTTTAGTTTAGATGCCTTTTGGTCTTTTTTGAGAAATGTACTGTAAACGAGCTAGTCAGATCTGCCCGAAACTCTGGCTTCTTCAGGACCTTTTTATTTATTGATTTATAGATCAGGGAGATAGATAGATAGAGTTAGATATAGATTATATAGATAGGTAGGTATTGATATAGATTAGATATATATCTAGATATAGATTAGATATAGATTAGATATAGATATAGATATTCTTCTATAGGGTGGCTCTGGGAAGGCATTCAGGGTGGCAATCTAATCTACCCCTTATCCAAAGATAAAATCAGTTATATCTAACCATCTCTGAAAGGCACTTTTCTAAATTACTGTCAAAAAGTGCACATCTCACAACTTCCTGAAAAATGTAAGTTTTTAGCTGCCTTTATAATTAAAAAATCTTTTAATATGTTCCTTTCATCGCTTTTTAACCCTGTAACTTCTCAGTTTATTCACAGAAGGCAAAAAAAAAGGAAATTGAAAATTTCCTTTTCAATTTACATTTCTCTTTGTTTGTGTGAAGGTATTCCCATATCTATTAAGGAACCTTGTTTTTTCTTCGGAATAATAGAAGATAATAGAACAGTTCGGCTGAAAGGCAACTATAATGACCATCCAGTCCAACAGCCTGACCACCTGAGCACTGACCAAAAGGTAAAGCACGTTATTAAGGGCATTGTCCAAATGCCTCTTAAAGAATGATGTGATTAAGCAAGTCATGCTTGTTAGATGTTTATGATCATTGCTGCTACACTTTTTGAAAGATTTTGTTTCATCTTCCAGAAATAAACATAGTATACTAGCATCAATTTATAAATCACTTTCATCTGTTCTCACACATGTGCACGCACACATTCATAGGTACGTATACACATATACATCTGTGCTCACTTATACTATTTATCCCTAGAATTTTAGAAATTTAAGGTTATTTGTTGGGGGTTTTTTTGGTTTTTTTTTTTTGTCTGTTGGGTGGTTGGTTTATTTTTTGGTTGTTTGTTTTTGGTTGGTTTATTTGTTTGTTTGTTTGTTGTTTGGGGTTTTTTTTCATTTTACATAAAGGTGGTGCTGTTAATTGATTGAATTATTCCAGAGGCTGAACTTTTAGCATAACAATAGATATTCAAGACTCATTATAAAATCGAGAGAAATGACAGTAATCAATATATAATATCAGTCCAGTACCAGTAAGAGAAACACTACCACAGGTACAGTAGCAAAATACTTAATTTTAAGTAAGAAAGTTGCAATATTTTCTCTATGATAAAGTTAGTAGAGTCTGAAAATATCATCAGTAAGAGATCTTATACAATAAAATAATACTTCTGTACTAAAGAATCCTCTTTCAAATGTTCATGATACCACTACAGTCCTATAAGATGACACCAGTTCATATAACAACAAATACAGTAAACTCATCAAGTCTACTTGACTAACGGACTCTATTCCACTTCTAGAAGTGACTCATCACTTCTATTCCAACACACTTCTAGGAACACACTGGAATACTGATACACACTTTCCAAAGGAAGACAATTTAAACAGGTGGCATATTGATAGCATCATGCTGAAGTAAAACTTACAGGACCAAAATAAACAAGAAACAAGTTCCTGAAGCTAAAAATGTTATAGCCTTCAATGGAATTTTAACTCCTTTAATCCTTTGTAATCTACAGACTTAATAAAGAAAGCTGAACCAACAAGTCATGGAGTGCAATACTAAATTCAATACTGTTTTATGTTGATCAATATTATAATTCAATTAATGCAGTTAAACTTCTTTAGTGATTTTTTTCTACTGCACAATGTTCCTTTAAGTTGACTTGCTATTCATTTAATTATTGCAAGGAGATAGACATTCAAATTAAATTAAATCCAAATACTTTGACACATGGTAGGCATTTAGCAGCTGCTAATGTGAAACAGTAAATGGAACTGAATCTAAACAAGAGTTTTAGAAACCCTCCCCAAATGAAATTGCTTTCCTAATGCTTCTGCTGTTGTTTTTATTTCTCCTTTCTCAGAAGAATCTTTCAAGGGAAAAGCTTTCAGGGTAGCTAGTATTCATTTTTTTTTGTGCCTGTGACAGTAGGTACAATCTTATCTATCAGCAGAATTTTCCAATATGTTTATTGTTTTATTTTTCTGCATTGCTATTACCCATATTGTTATTCTTCTTTAGGATCAGTTTTCACAATTGGGCTGGTCATATTACAAAACAAATGCAATATAATCGCACCATTATATTTGAACTGTTAGGTACCTTCATGTCCTTTCTACCAGCAGGAGAATCAAACAAATCTGTTTATTCAACAAGTTAATCACATGCAGACCTGTTTTCTCACATTTGCTATCTAGACTTGGAGTTTATAACATCTCTGTATCATGAGTAGCTTTTTACCTATTAAGAGTTCTCAGAGCGTTACGGTAAGTCTGAAAGTTTGTTTCCTTTTTTTTTTCTCTGAATCTCTACATCAGGGCTCAACAGAAAATTTAACAAATTTGTCTTCTAATAAAAGATTTGGCTTACTTTATTGCAAAGAACAGCAAGATATCAGGACCTAGTTGAGTAGTGATAACTCAGAACCTAAAAATCAAAGAGAATAAAAAATATTTTTAAATTATTTTAAGAAAATATTTTTATATTGAAAGGAAATACATTGCTTCTGAATGATTGGAATTGACTATTAAATATTTGGCTGCAAGGAGGAATATCTTTCTACGTTTTTATAGGCATGTAGATCCCTTAACTGACTGTGTTTCAACCACTTAATGGATGAACAAGATTAAGAGGAAAGATACAGTTTATTTCAAATTTTAAGATGATATGAGATACGAAAGAATTATAAAGTAAAAGCGGAAATTAAATAAAAGGGCGAGTTCTTTTCTAATAATGCCTTGGAACAGTTTCTAGTAACTTCAAGTAACAATTTTCAGCTGCAGACTCTATGTGATAGAAAGCTGAAGTACCATATTACTTATTAATATTATATTTACTTCAGTTTTTTAACTAGCTAACCACAGTAAGTATTCATCAACTAGTTGAGTATTCCCAGTATCATCATTAATATGTGCATCTTTCCTTATTTCACTGTATGATTTTTAATATTCATGGGAGAAGCATGAAGTACAGATGATATTTATTTTCATAGATGGTGAAATTTGTTTCACTGATGTTAACACTTTGATTTTCATGACATATAATATATCTGATAGGAAAAACAAAACCACTCACAAATTTATATGGTATACAGTATATACACATATCGCACAAACTACTGTTTTCTAAGTAAGCAGTTCTAAATCTCTATGGTTTTGGTCTGCCAGAATAATACTTTATTTAGACACAGAACTGTAAGAGTTCTTTAAACAAAGCAGATACGCACTTTCCAATAGCTCATATATGCCTCATCGGTATGGCTTTGGCTAAAGCAAACCTATAGGGGCTTCAGAAGGTCTCAGAGCAACCTAGCAGTCAGAACTGGAGCACGGTTCGTACATCCCTACTTCCCTTTCTGTCTCTGAACCACAATGTCAAAAAGAGTTGAGCTGCATATTACCTGGCTATATATTTTACCTTATATATCATGTTTATTGTAAAAGTTTATCTTGAACACTTTCATCACAAATAAATTATCAGAGGTGTGCTAACTGAAATACTCTCACTCCAGAAAAACATTAAAAATGTAAAATTGAGGTCTTCAATAGCTCCTCAGTCACCAAGGCCAACTCCTACATGTAAGTTTGGAAGAAGTTTGGAAGAAGTTTGTATTTCCATCAACTGGTGATTTTATCTCCTTATGGGATGCCTTTTTTTTTTCCTTTTACTTTAAAGATTTGATGCCAGAATTCTGTCAAGACAAATTTAAAGAGTACCTTATAGTGCTTTCTAAAATTTTATGGCTGCAATTAAGAAACCATAAAGCTTTCACAAGGCTTTCACTGTTTTCATGTAGAAGTGAACAGAAAACAATTCATTTTTACATTACCTGTAATGGCCAGACAGTTGGAAAGAATTGATTATTCTTTTCCTCAATAATTCTTTCATTAACAAAAACATGTAAGAGGTGCACAATTTATCTTGTCATTAAAAAAAAAAAAAAATAAGCCAGGCTAAAATGTGTGGTTAAAGCAAAGATTAAGTAAAGCATCTTTAATTCCCATTTTAATATTCATTGAAGTTTTGTACAGTCTACCTAAAGGCTCTAAACCTGTTCTTTGATATTTTTTTTTCTCTCATATAAGCATCAGAGAAAACATTTTAGCATTCTTTCAGTCAAGAAAACGGAAGTATCATAGTAAAGAGATGCACAGCAAATGTTGACAGGATGATTAAGAAATGTCCTAACCCAACAGGCAGCAAAGGTAGAACACAGGACCCATCAAGATTGCTTCCCTCCCCTCATCTACCCTTTGATGCTGGCTTTTTTGATTAAGGTGTCCTTGTCACAGAGGTCAGTTTAATTCTATCACATCCAAATATTCTAGGTAAAGTATGTTGCACATGTGTAGACTGCAGGCTCGTTTGTCACATTATTGCTTGCTGTCACTTTTGAAGGTAGGTGTCTGTTTGAAGAATGTGTGGTGTCTGGAGGGTCAGAGGATTTGCATAAAGCTTGGAAAGAACTTCTTCAGGCACAAGGTGTGGGATGCTACTCCTGTCGGTGTGCACAGAAAGCACACTGGGTTCAGCTTGTGGAAATCAATATTGTGATGCCTATACCTAGCACCTTCCCCCCCTCCCCCCCCCCGCCTCAGCCCCCGCAAATAGCAATGGATTTACAATACTTCAAATAAGTTGGACATCAAACTTTGATTTACCATTCTGTTGACTGTTTTCTTTCCTCTAGTGTAATCGTGATTTGCTGAAATGTACTATTTCATTTTTTGATCTCTCTGATAACTCTATTTTGAAAGTATCTAGGTTTCTTATGGTTAGCTTTGTAATTCTAACCTTCAGGAATGTGAGGAAGTGGTGCAAAGTAAAATATAAATTTAATCACATGTAAGCTCTTAAATAATTATACCAAAGTCATATAAGTGTATACAAGAAGATGGGAGGTAGTGATCACATATTGAAATAAAAAATAGATTTTTTTTTTTTTTTTTGTGAGATAAATTTGGCTTTGTTTCTTGCGTTTTTTGGGGTTTGTGTTTTTTGTCTGTTTGTTTTTTGGTTTTTTTTCAATGGGACAAAGAAAAATTATTTTTACATTAAGAAAGTTCTTGCGAAATGAAATTTCTATACTTCAAAACTTACATATCTTCCTGATCTTCTATGACTAAAGCCATAAAGATATTTCATGACTTGTGTGTTTTTCTAGTAACGTGCAAACTCATCACCCTTTCTGCAGCTGAAATGTACATAAAAATACATATGTACTCTGTTTATATGTCCAAGTAAATATAATGCTAAATTTACACAGAATAACTTTTTCATTCATGTCATATGTGATAAAAAATCAGTTTGGAGTAAATAAACATCTATGAGTTAAACTCTTCCAGAGTCGGATGCAGTACCCCATGTAGGGTCTTAAGGGAGCAGAGCAGATGGGGAGAAGCACCTTACTCAACTTGCTGGACACAGATTTTATGCAGCCCAGGGTATGACTGGTTTTCTGGGCTGCAAGTACATATTTCCAGGTCACGTCCAATTTTTCATCCGCCAGTATCCCCAAGTCCTCCTCTACAAGGCTGCTCTCAATCCATTCATCCCGTCTTTATTGATTATGCATGTTGTCCTGGCCCAGGTGCAGGACCTTGCAGTTGGCCTTGTTGAACTTCATTAAGTTTGCATGGGCCAACTCTTCAAGACTGTCCAGGTCCCTCTGGATGGCATCCCTTTCTTCTAGTGAATCTACTGCACCACTCAGCTTGCTGAGGGTGAATTCAACCCCATTGTCCATGTCATTGATATTAAATAGTATTGGTCCCAGTACAGAGCTGTAAGGGACACCACCTGTTTATTGGTTTCCTTTTGGACATTGAGCCATTGACTGTAACTCTTTGGACATGGCCATCCAACCAATTCCTGATCCATGTAACAGTCCACCCATCAAACCCATATTTCTCTGATGTGGAGGGAAGAAATTGTAGGAGATCACATCAAAGACCTTACAGAAGTCCAGGTAGATAGTGTCCATCGCTCTTCCCTGTCCACTGATTGACAGGATCCTTCCAGAACAATCTGTTCCATGGTCTTGGCAGGCACAGAAGCGAGGCTGACTGGTTAGTAGTTCCCACGGTCCTCCTATTAACCCTTTATAAAAATGGGCGTGATGTTTCCCTTTTTTCAGTCACTAGGACATCACCTGACTGCCATGACTTTTCAAATATGATGGAGAGTGTCTTGGCAACTGCATCAGCCAATTTCCTCAGGACCATGGAATCATCTCATTAGGTCTCAAGGAGGTGTATGTGTTCAGGTTCCTCTTGTGATCTCATACCTGATCTTCACTTACCATGGGAGGGATTTCATTCCCCTAGTCCTTGCCTTGAGGTTCAGGGGTTTGAGAGTTGCAGGAAGAAAGGTTATCAATGGTATCTGAGAAAAAAAAAATAAAATGTTGAATACCCCAGCCTTCTCCCTGTTGGTTGTCACTACTTATTCTGCCATATTTATAAGGGGAATATTTTTATTTAATCTTCCTTTTCTGGCCAAGGTACCTGTAGAAGCCTTATGTTCCATTTCATTACTGGCAGACAGCTACAGGTAAAAAAACCTTCTAAATGGGCATTTTGTTGGCTGAAAAAATCTTCAAAGGGTAAGGGAAAGCTATTTCATTGTCATCAATAAGGATCTACGCAGAAAAACTAAATAAATGGTTGGAAAAAGACATTTATTTCCTTTTTATACATATTTAATTAATGAATTGAAAATATTTAAGCAACTGTGACAAATTTTAAACCAGATTTCTTCAGTTGCAGGATGATTCTTCACTTCTTTTGTTAAAATCATTACAGTGTAATAGTCTTAGACCACAGTGGCACTATGGGTGAAGGAATCTTCACTCAATAGATTTGTTTTTAATTGAATTTACTTCCAGGTAGCACCAAATTCTGATGATTGATTATTAGGAAAAAAAGGCAAAACAAACAAAACACAACACTTAAGTAAATATATTTAGTTCTCCAGGCTCAACACAAGCTATACACCTCTCCTCCTTCCTTCATGGTTTTACCTTCTCTGGTTTTACTGCAGGTTATACTTATTTTGTCCCAATTCACCCATTTATCTCCTCCCCCATGGTTGCCTGTCTAAATACATGTGAACTGGAATCTCAAAGGCTCCCTTGTCGGGCTGCTGTATTGGGGAGCAATGGGCATTCACAATGGTCTTGGAGTCAGCTAGGCTTGGCTGTGACCAGCTAAAGGCAGTTCAGCGTCTTCTCCACGCAGGGGACTCTGTAGCTTCTAGCAACCCAAACACACTACAGTACAAGTTGAATCCAGTACAAGTGTATAGCAGATACTGGGGGGGTTTCTCACCTGATTAAACTGCGTTCTTGTAGACCTGATAGTAGTTCTTGTAGACCTGATAGTACTAATGTACTCATACAGAAAAGAAGCACATACCGTCTAGGTGCTGACCCACACATGAATGACTTGTAGCCCATGACTCCACTAAATGGTGGATCCCAGGAAAGTACGCTATAGAAGTTTCCCTAAACTATGTTTCATCAACTATGTACATCAATTCCATGTTTTAAAGGTTCCAATGTAGGAACAAAGTTGCTGGACATTTTTTAGGTTTTTTGTATTGGTTTTTTGATGGGTGGTGGTGGGGGGTCCCCCCATATTGGTTCCCTTTTATTCCTTAGGCTCTAGCACTGTATTCTGTTTCCCAAATTTATTGCCCTATGGATATATATCAAGACACACATTTTCAGGGAGATCAGTAATAGGCACTGCAGACATTATACACACCGCAGCCTGGTAGAGTGGTAAAGATGAATGTTTTGTAGAAAACTTGAAAATTAATTCCTGTGGTACTGTAGATCAGGAACCATTCCCAAATTACGTTTTGCAATATTCTGTTCTTATGCCTGTTTAGTAAAATCTTCATCTCCCCTTACTGCTCAAAGGTGTTGAAGCAGTCAATGTATCTGTTACTTACATGAGTTAATTAGTCATCTGAAATCTGTATACCTGAAAGATAGCCGCTTAGTATCAGAGACTAATGTTGGCTACTTCTGTCGGAAGGGGAAGGACTCTCAGGTTGTTTATATGAAACAGATCGATACACAAGGGTGATATCTCATTCTTCTCTTCAGCTTAAGTAGAGGGGGGTCGTGACATGCAATCAATTTCTTCGGTTTGCTGAGGGCAGTCACTGCTCAAGCTTTCTGCCTCTCATTTTCTTGTTCTATATGATGAATATAACACATTTGCCTGCCCTATAGTCTTTATAATGAAACTTCTCTTTTTGGATATAAAATATGAATACTTGGGGTTTGTTCAGGGAACGCTGAGTAGTGGAAGGGCTACAGTGATATACTCGCATGCTAGTAGATTGTCCTGAGTCTTTTCTTTTCACCTAAAAATTGAAATATTGGGCAGTCTATTGTTTCTGAGCTATTGGGTCTGTTTAAGAATGTATTTAGTTGCTATTCCTCTTGGCACGTTTCACGTATCAGGCTAGTAAGTAGAATTCCCTTCACAAGGCCCCAGAAGTACAGAATACATTTCATAAGTGGGAAGAAAACCTCTTCAAATACTATAAATTAAACATAACTTTTAGAAACCAAAACGTAGTGTAAATGGTGCACAGTACTGAAGCGGTATTCTGCACAGTTCTATTTCACTGAAGTTACTCTATAAACTCCTAAGCAGTGGTTTCAGAGAGCTGTAAATGGATTTCCCCCCTATTTTAATGACTGAATGCAGTACATTAGAGTAATTTTAACTAGTACAAAAGCTAAATTCTGTCTTGCGTAGTTCTGCTTCAGTTTATGACTGCTTCTTTAAAAATACTCTGAAAGTGTTTTAGGTTAAGATGGCTTAGTTTGATTTAAAGGATAAACTACTACAAAGTTATAAAATAAATGTTAGTATTACACAAAGAGCCAGTGCAAAAAAGGAAGTTCAGCTGACCCAATCTTGACTAATGCTGAACTTCAGTATACTCAGTGAGTATTTAAGTGAAATAGTAATAATACCATTATGTTGAATGTAGAAGAAAGGTTAAAATGTTAAGGTCATCAATAAAAACCACCAAATATTTATTTGTGAAAGTGTAGTCTAGACAGTACATGTAAAATACTGTATGTAAGACTCTATACGGAGATAGGTAATTCAGAGCACTGTCAGAAACTGAAGACTGTTTTTGGCTAGTGGCAACTGGGACTGTCTATAACAGAGAAGGAGAGCACTGACAGCTGAATTCTTGATCATTACTACTGCAGAGAAAAAATAAAATAATATCCAGCATCAACCTATTAACAGTTCTGGTTTTAGGTTACCCTAGTGAAGTTATTTGTGATGCAGATCACTGTAGTTTCATTGTCTTGTGTGAGTTCAGGGATTTCCATTTAGGGCACTATTTAAATAAACTGTGTGTCAAGTTCTACAAAACTGTCTAAGCAGTTCTACAGTTTCTTGCCTGTCTAGAGTGACGACCTAAAAATTGGGGGTAAAATCTTTTCAACAAACATTTCTTCATCAGGCTAAGAGGATTGTCAGTCTGTACATTTGCCTATAGCCATACTGGCTGGCAGGCTAATACTTTGTAGATGGAGGCTCTGCATTTACATCTCAGAAGTTCTATCCAATACAGTAATTTTTTGTCAAATTAAAATTATACGTTTTTTTCTTCATAATACATCCCTGATTAAAAATTCAGTCCTTTTCAATTACAGCCATAGATTGTAGCAGTAAAATGTAACATGAAGGGAAATGCAATTTAAACTGTAGTGAACATTTATGTAAATCAAAAGTCTGTAGTGAAGCAAATATAATGAGCTAGTCAAATCATGACTAAATCAGATTTATTACAGTTCTTGGAGACATATATTTTCACAGAAACCAGACAAGAAAGTTGTTTCCTTTAATTCCCTTTTTTTTTTTTGACCAAATACTAAGATCACTTCTAAATTACTGTGGTCAGCTTGAGTTACACGAAGATAAATCTTACCTGTGCCACTTCAGTCTCTGAGAATTACAGCCTGATTGGCCTTTATACCTGCATGACCTTCATAGTACAGTCACTCAACCATCAAATCAATTATCTCTAGCCTGGAACAAAGATCATCTATGTTTCAAATCTAAGGAATTAACCACAAAACCACTCTTGAGATGTTAGCACCTCCCTTAATTTGTACTTCTCATATGTGATGCATAGGAAAATGTCAGAGTTTTCACAGGAAGATTAGTTTTTGAACAAACCAAGAGTTTACATAACTCTAAACACCATAGATAACTTTTATAGGTCTCTCCTGTGATTCTGTCCCTATATGTGCCTGTGGAACAGGTTTTTGTATACAGCCAGCGTATTCATATACAATATTTTTTCTTCCTTCTCAGAAATTCTCAGTATTCCATACTGTGTCCAAAATAGACTGTATCAAAAATAGACCACTGCTGAATGACTTTTAATATTTTATCTTTTCTTTTGCCAGGCAAGTCAATCTAAAAGTTTATGTGACTTTTCTTTAAATATTAAAAAACTGAATGGATGATCTGGTACTACAGACTCAGCACTAGAAATTTCCCAAAGAAAGGGAAAATTTAATGGTAATGGAGCAGTACATGCTAAATGTGATGTTCATAATAAGAATTAATGTTGTAAACGGAACATGCATTTTAGACAGCTGCAAAAACCCAAAGATTTTGGCAGACTAAATTGAGTACAACTAGAAGTCTCCATTCTAGATTCACACAGAATTGAAATCACAAAATGTCAGCTCAGGGGGCTGTAGTGAAAAAAAAACCTTATTGTATTATTAAATTTGAGGTGTTACTTTAACATAGCTGATCAATAATCAAAATATTTCTAAGTAAATATATCTTCTCAGGAAAGGGAGAAGGAGGAAATACCATGGTAAATATGGGTCAATGGACATAGGAAAGCTTTCAAAGAGATACTGAAAGAAGGAATAGAAATGTGAGGGGAAAGGAAAAGGGAGATTAAATGTATGGTCATTTCCTTAGAGTTAGAGCATTCTATATATTCAGATATATTCCCTAGATAATTCTTGTTGTTTATTTAGAGAAGTTAGTTGCAATAAGATCATATTTGACACTTGCAAACTATTTTTCTATAAAGAAAACTCAGATATCAATGTCATGCATTATGTAAGGATAACTAAGAAATGAGGATAAAATAAAACACTGGAAATTAGAAGAAGGTTTCTAACCACCAAAGTCCAGTCCTAGGAGAACATTACAGCTCAAATTATGGACTAAATAAACAAGAATTTCAAGATTAAATTACCATGGAAGAATTCAGTAATTCAGAAAGTTTGTCCTTATCCTATGTTCCTGTCTTTCATTTCCATAATTTCTAATATTCTTATTAGTTCTTCCAAAAGCAATCCATAACAAATGCAAATTTACAAATTTGCAAAGGAAATCATTAAGAAGGAAATTTAATTTGCATGGTATTGGTTTTTGTAAATGTTGTGTATGAGTGGAGAACAGTCACTTCTATGTCTCTTCTTACAATATGCATCTTCTTTTCATAGTGACAAAATTCGTATGTTGATGATCATTTATTAATGAGATTTTTCAGTGCATTTCCAAAATAGATAAGGGTGTAATGTTTTCAGCCTGTACGTTGGTTGTGGAGACATACCTCGTACCTGGTGCGATGTAATATTACGTCACGCACGAAAATCGTAAAATAGACGATAGTTTAAACCAAGATCTTTTCGTGTACGTTGAACGGTGTCAGCGTTTCCAAGAATTTCTCGTAACACATCACCTCTTAAATTTAATGAAAAAACACGCATATTTTACAAACCTCCGTGCTTCTCCAGTTTTGCACAAAGTAGGCC
>JAVJGJ010000014.1:41378800-41404863 GCA_035590215.1 Microhierax caerulescens
GGGGAACCAAGCAGCCGCAGATGACCCTGCCACTTCATCCGCGCACCGGCCCCTAGTTAAAAAGTTTGAGGACCCCTGGCCTTATCTGTTTGTGTCTGGTAGAGAGGCTTGTCCTGGTTTCTGGTGGGATAGAGTTAATTTTCTTCTTAGTAGCTAGTCCAATGCTGTGGTTTTGATTTGGTATGAGAATAATGCTGATAACACACTGATGGTTTTGATTGTTCCTAAGTAGCAATTACTCTAAATTAAGGACTTTCCAAGTTTCCCATGCTCTGCCAGTGAGCAGGTGCACAAGACGCTGGGAGGGAGCAGAGCCCAGACAGCTGACCCTAACCAGCCAAAGGGCTATTCCATACCATAGAACACCATGCTTAGTATATAAACTGCGGGTGGGCAGAATTGGCTGGAAGCAACTGATCCATGTTCAGGGACTGGGTGGGCATTGTTCAGCAGATGGTGAGTAGTTGTATTGTGCATCACTTATTTTTCTTGACTTTTATTCCCTTATCTCTGTTACCTCCCTTTTCATTACAAGTAATAGCAACAGCAGCATATTTTACTGTATTTCAGTTATTCAACTATTCTTATCTGAACCCATGGGTTTTATCTTTTTCCCAGTTCTCCTCTCTATCCCAACAGGGGTGACGGGGTGGGGGAAGTGAGCAAGCAGCTGTGTGGTACTTAGTTGCTGGCTGAGGTTAAACCACAACAGATTAAATAATACAAGAACCTACTGCAGCTTAAACACTTATGTCAGTAAAGGAATCATCACCAAGATCCAGTAGGTTAAAGGCAAACAAAGTCTCAGAGGATTAAATCACCAAATTTTTTTGTTTATATTTACAGCTAAACATAGCAAGAGCAAGGAGTATATTTTTTTGTTATTATTTTATTTTGCAATGTAGTAGTTGCAGAGAATCAAGATGCATCCTTGAGCCTATCTACCATTTGCCAGTCACTCAGAGAAATTAGCAGATGGATAGTGAAGTGAAAAACCCTCTGGCATTCTTAACTTCACACTTCATAAGCAATGCTGAGATCTTCATCAAACTCTGTTTCCCGAGTAGTCCAGAATGTCATAATCAAATTATACTATAATAATAACAGATTACAAGCAAACAATATACCTTTGTGCAATGTGCCTAAATGATGAACATTTTGGAGTACTCTGTTACCATCTCTTCTATGGTGATTATTTTTAATTTCTAGCTCCCACAAATTGGAATCAGTTTGACTATTCCATATCATCTTAACTGTCAGTAGTGAGCACTTCACTAAGTAAATATTCTGGATCTACTTTTTTCTGAAGCAGATTCTTGAGATGAAAGGACTCTAACTTGCCCTCCCTGACTATATGTCTTCAGGGTGTTCATGTCAGTATGTTCTTATCACCTACTGTCTTCAGTTACCCATCAGCATAGGCATTTACTTACCATGCAAACAAAGTTAAGGTTATGTTTAAAATAATAGCTCCCAGGTATTTCCAGATCCAATCATTAAAAATATCACATTCTGAACATTTGAGACAGTAGGTGCTAAGTTCTATTTTTTGAACAAAACTAGCAAGTGTAGTAAATTAGAAATTAAACTGTAATGTAATAAAAGGCTTTTAGGTTTACTTGCACAGCACTGTGGTTTGGCTGCTATGTATAAAAGTTTAAAATAACATATGCAAATTTGATGAAGTTGAAATTAAAGATATCTATAAGATAATGGCTAAAGAAGCCAATTTTATTGTTTGTAAGTGGATAAATAACTTTCCAGCAGGCATGAAAACAGCAGAAATGTGTTACTAAATTTATTTGAGCTTTTCATTCCTTTCTCATCCTCACTCGGAAAACTACTGGGAAAGTAGTTTCTAAATCACAAATATATATCAGGATACTGTCAGTTCAAGGTTAATTTGTTAAAGTTTACTTGAATCAGATTAATGCAAAATGGCACAAAACGTACAGTTTATGTGTAGAGATACTTACTGTAACAGAAATTTGTCAGAAATAGTTATTTTGGTTTGAATTTTGTTTTGAGCTATAGCCCCAGAAACCGATCTGACAGGGGAAAAGAAAGGGTATCAAAGATAATAAAATTTTATTTTTTAGTGAATGAACACTGATTTTTTTAAAAATTACTAATTATTTAATGAGTAGAGGGGAGACAATTGTCATGAGAATGCTTTAAATATATATAGCATTTATTCTACTATTTACAAGATTATCACCCCTTGTGCTGCCCAAATTTTCTCTTTTAAATTATATACACTATTAAGCTATTGACAATTGCTGATGTTGCAGCAATAACACAGTTTTGCCTTTTACTTTATGCCTTCATACTTTCCATATCATTGCTTCATCTCCCTTTTAAAATGTACAAGGTCATTATATACTTTTTCCTTACCTTCCTTAATATTTTTTCCTTTATTCTAAGTGCAAGGTTATTTAAAAAAGCACATATATTCACAGGTGCCCAGATGAATGGCTGTGCAGTCACAGTACAATGCCTTCTGTTTATTAAACTATTACTTGTTCAGTGACATGTATGCATCAGTTGTATCCACCTGGAGCCTGTAAATTCCAAGATCTTTGGGAATAAGACCAATTTTTTGTTTTGTTTAAGTATGCACAAACCAAAATAAGTTTCCAACTTTGATGCGAATATAAACTTCTAAAATACTGTTTGGAAACTTCAATTGTTTGAACAAAACCATTGTTCAATGATTTTATCATTCACAGCTGTATTATTGCTTCCATTTTTCCAAGGAAAGATAGTAGTAAGAGAGATAAAACAATACATCATGAACCTCCAGGAGTAGCTACTTGCCTGAGGACCACTATTAAAGCCCTCTGAGAAGATGTTTTGTATGCTCATCAGCAAGGACCACATAGTATTAGCCTCCGTGCACTGCTCAGAGTGGTAAAGGAAATCTGTGACATATTTGGGAAAATACCTACATCTCTAAAGACCCTGTATAGGTTGTTTAAATCTAAAATAACTATTTTTGTTAAAGTCATCACAGTTAAAGTCATTCACAGTTCATTAAAACATGAACAGTTTTAATGCAAAAGCAGCACACAGAATTAACTAAACTATTTGTCTATCTACATCATATCAGTAAGATTAAATGCCCACATTAATCTAAGTATGCATAAAATACATAAAAAATAGTAATCTTGATAGATTCTGTTATCAGTAACTCTTTGCTCTGTTTCGGTTTACTTCCCCCTCATTATTGTGGCAGATTGCTTCTTCAGCACCTAAATATTTTCATTGGCTTTTGTAAAATATTGATACTGAATTTGGTCAGGTGCAAAAAATTCTGCTTGGTGACTATTACTATTATTATTGCTGTTGCTGTTTATGTGATTATCTCAATAATTTGTGGGTAGATGAATGCAAAAGTGGTATTTAAATAGATAATTCCTTACTGGTGCAGCTGAACAAGTTTTGGAAAGCTCTAGTGTGGCTGTTTACAAGGCTTCAAGCATAACCTCATGACCCAATGCCAAGCACAATGCCATCTTTGTTCCTGGCCAGTGACAAAGCTATCCAGCTTTGTTTCAGCAAATGAGCCTCCCAAGTGTATTACTCAACAGGTTCCTTCAAAATCAAACACCTCTTCTTTTTTCACTTTCACAGTTTCACCAGTCTGTATCAAATACACTTCTAATCAACTTTGAAATGTGCTGATGTAAGAGGTATCCAAACCCTAGGCAATGGCTTATGTCTACACTGTCAAGTAGCATGTTTCCACATTGCTACCAGGTAAATTGTTTTATTTACATTACATATATTCTGGGATGCATCATCTCATTGACTTAAAAACAAAGCCTGGCTTCTATTCAGGTGACAGTTTACTTCTAACAGCCAACTTAAGTTGCTTCTGTTTTCCTACCCCACAAACGTAACTTATATCCTCAGTTTCATGTTGCAGAGATGTGGTAATACTGCGGGCTGCAGCACAGCCTTCGCATTATTTAAGAAACTGAAAAGTAAAATAAAGCATGCAAAAAGAGCACCCATTTAAGGGCAGAATGGCAATTACAACTTAACAGTAGAAAAAGCACCACACAAAGCCCAAAGGATATTTAGATCAAGTACTGTGCAGTACGATCACAGAATCGTTCTTTTCTGCTTAACTTTGGAAGCACAGATCACAGTCTGAAATTCATGTATTCAGCAGTGCCAATGTAACCAGTACCTAGTGCCTCATGTTTGACTCAGTGAAATATGTCATGTGATAAGATTAATTTCAACTCTTAAAATATACTTCAATACATAAGGAGAAATTCCTGCTTTGAAATTACTAACACTCCCTAAGAACTGAATTTGTTCTACAGTGGGAATGGATCTAAAGCATGATATGGGCAGAATCTTCTTCCCCCCGCCCCCCCCCCCCAGGGGTCCTTCTCAGGCAAGAAATGTCATCCATTCTGTAACTAAAGCTTGTAGAGGTGACCCCACACAAATTAATTCATCTACCATTAAAAACATGAGACTTTATTTGGAACTAAGTGCAAATAGGTAATCAGAGAGGATGCTGCAATGTGAGAAATTAAGTTAAAAGAGGTCACCAATCACCTATGGCATTTGTCCAAGAAGCCCAATGAAATCAAAGAAAAATGAACAGTGCTGGTAGGAAAATTATGCAATTAAAATTGTATTCTGCTCCCACTAAATTTAATGAGTTTTCAACTAGCAACAAAGGAATCAGGATGAGACCTTTCATCATTAAATAGCTGTCAAACCAGAGAGCAAGAAAGCTGACAACATTGTACTTCTTTTTAAAGATGTGCTAAAGATGATGCAAGAAATTATTACCTGATATGCTTCATCCTGGTGTTAGGAGAAAATGTTCTTAAAAAAACCCCAAAAATCCATTAATGGACAAGTCATAAACCAACCAGACTAACAATACATTAGGGAGGAACTAGTAATGGCTTTTGAAAGGTGAGTAATGCCTACTAGAATTTTTCAAGGACTCTTACAAAATTGAAGATAGAGAGAAACATATGTATTTGATGCAGTTCCAGAAAAAAAGACCTTGATCCTCTGTAAAGTGTAATTATACTACCATAGTTCCAAGCCATTGGAAAGGCCTTTTACATGTAAATAGTATGAGGTAAAATAAAGAATAGCTAAGATTAAAGAATATTTCTATATAAACAGTTTAAATAAAGTCTTCTCCTCATGACTGATGTTAAGTTCTACTCTGGCATTGATAAACATCAGGCTTTGAAAGGGTGAAAGCACAGGCAAATGTGCCTAAACGATTTAATTGTTTTAAGATTTAATAATAGGCATTTTGCTATGTACTTAGATAAAACATTATGTCAAACCTCTGCATATCTTTTTTTTTTATTACTTTTGTGAACTGGTAGTTAAGGCAAGAACAGAACATTGCTAAAGGATAGCTATGTTGCTTCAGAGAGTTACTGTGATAAAAAGTTAAATGTATTTAGATTCCAAGCAAAGATAGGTGCCTACAAAGCTTTTCAAGTCTTTAAGTTTGTTAGCTATCTATCAGTGAAATCACTACAGCTGTCTAGTTCAGCAAGTGGAGTAAAGCTAAATCTTAGTATTCAACATGCAAGCAACGTGTTACTTATTTTGAATAAGACAAATCCTAAGCCCATCACACACAAGAACAACGACACGTAAAGATGGACAAAGTTCTTTCCAACTGTCTTTCAGACTCTCTGCTATTGTTGCTATGGATTTTGAGATCCAGTCAAAATGGTAATTTAGGACATTGTCATTACATGAGCAGAGAAGAAACTAATTGCATTTTCTGGGTATTGTGCCATCTGTCTACAAGCTTAGGTGCTTCTTTTTCGGTACTAGCATGGTCTTTGAGTCAAAGACTTGTTTCTTATTCCATTTTTTGAAACCCATGAAGCTCATGTTTGAGCTCATCTTACTCTTAATGTAAGATTGCATTTTCATTCATTTTCCTTTCTCAAAATTTTTACTAGCATTAATTCAAGAATAACATATTTTACACTCATCAAGTTAAAGCTGTTTCCATCTGGCCCTAGGAATCTTGCCATTCTTTTTCCATAGAAGGTTTTTGTCAATATATTTAAGTTTTTTTCAGAGATCTAGCTTAAGTGTTGGAAAAGTTGCAATCATTGACTTGGCTAATCTTCTAATTTTTTTTTTTTAGAATATTTTGTAAAATTCATTGAAGTATGGAAGCGTCATTCAATCTTTTGCATCCATTAACAGAGTATCAATCTTTCTAATTTATACTTGATTAATTCTACAGATGTACTTACAATTTCATACAGCCACACCCTACAAGTTATTTTTAAGAATTTGACTCTTAGGATCAAGTTTGGCCAGTGGATTTTTTTAATTTTCCAGAGGGTGTTGTAATGCTATCAAAACTAGCCAGCTGCAACAAGGCTTTTACCATCCTATACCAGCCTAACTTCAATAAGTTATGACATTGTCCTGGTACAGCCACCAATCCCCTATAAGGTTTCAACAGTTCATCTACTGTCTATGCTGTTCCTTCATCCTCTTCAGGCCACCCCACCCTGTTTCTTGCCTCTACTGCATCCAGATTCTTTCTTTTCCATGCTCCTCTTCCAGCTAGCTTTTCCTCATCTACCCCCCTTCTTCTCCTCCCTGTTGCTCCCAGGGCCTCTCCTTGTCTCACGCACATCTGGGGTGCTCACACTCACCCCTCTGCTTCTTGCAAGTTTCTCTTCATGCTGTGCTCCTCTTCCATACCCCTTAGAGTTATTTAACTACTTAGCAGGAACCAGCCACAGCTGCACATTATCCACGTCAGCCAACCCACTGCCCCTGAAGCCAGCCCATAGCTGTATGTTATCAATGCTAATTCCTCTAAGCAGTGGTTGTATTAAGTATTATAAATTTAGAAAACAAGATCTAAATATTTTGCACAAAATCTTTTTCTTCTCTTTGATTTCTTGTCCAACTGTTGAATCTTGCTTATTTAACTGGTAAGCCAGTGAATACAATTCTACATAGAGGACTTTGATTTGTCATTTAACACTGCATGATTGTGGTATTCTGTTAACTAAAGTATGGTATTATTTATGGTACATTAGAAGTTTAGATTACCATATATATTGCATATTTAAGAATAGAAAATACAGACTACAAATAGTTAATTTCTAAAGTAATTACAGTAATGCTGACAGTATATAAGTTCTGGTGGAGTGAATGACTTCTGATTTATATGTATTGTAGATGTACTTATTAATTCCACTGATGCACAAAATCTGCTTGTGCCATAAAATGGGTGGAATGTTAAACTAGAGAGATCATTCAGAAGCTGTTTCTTCTAAATCTCTGATTATTTCTGTTTTAACTTTTTTCCTTCCCACTGTTTGCTTCCTACTTGTTACTATACAGGCTATATTAGATCTAAGACTGTTCTCAGCTTAGGCAACTGTAGAATATAACTGATCTGTAGCTACAACACTGACAAAAGCTTGGTGATGTTCTGTAAAGTTACTCAAATGCATTTATTCAACAATTGTTTGCTCAGTCTGTGCTTCAAAATTTGCTATTTCCTAGAACATCTAGGTACATTATGATTCACATTAACAGTGAAGTCTTGAGAACAAAGTAGGGCCTAGCGTTTGAAGACATTGCCTGATTAGCAGTACTGGCCAGAGAAAAGGTTCCCTTCCTTGATTCAAAGTACTCCAGAATGGCTGATTTTCAAAGCATACTGCATGAAAAAGATTACAAATTATTATGTCCTTCAAAAATCATCATACACCTATATGCAAACATCTGCTGAATTTCTTCCATCTGCTAGATATATATTTCTTTAAGAACAGGAAGTGGGGCATTTTGTAAAATATCCTTCATGAACATCTACTGAGTACTCTTATAGCTCTATTATCCACGAACTGCTCTAAACTAATCTATAAATATGCTCTACAGAAAGACCTCAGGAAAAAGAAGAAAATGGTGCAACAGTGGTTAAGAAGGTAAGGAGGAAAAGTAAATTGCCATCACTAAATCCTTCGAGTATAGACTATATATTTAAAATATTAGTGTACACAAACACCAATTTTCCTTCACATAACACCACTATGAATTCAATGCACCTCTATGACTTTCATGGCAGCTGAGGTCTTCACTGCTTCAAAGGATTACTATGGAGCTGCTATGAAGAAATTTAACTCTATCCCAGCCAATATCAGTGTACATAATGAAAAAGGTAAGTATCACAGTCCCACATTTCCCCAAAAGAGTTGCTTCTTTACCAGGCTATATCTAAAACACAGTGGTAACACTGAGCTTAGCATAGAAGGTAATATCTATAACAACTTTTGCTACCAAACAGAAATGGCTATCCTCGGGTAAGGAATTAGAAGGATGTCTGTTTTGGTTGATTCACTGTGCAGCCAGCAACAGCAAATTCTCAAGAATGAAGAGAAAGAGGTAAAAGGATCATATTTTTGTCATGAGAACATCTACTAAGGAATGATGCAGAACTAGCTTTCCCAAAGCTGTCTGAGAAACATGCTCAAATTTTCAGACATCGTACAAATTATCTAAATTTAGGGAAAAGCTAAAGGAAATTTTTTTTTTTTTGAGACAAAGCCAGAGATACAGGGTCTGAACCTGGTCTCCTCCAGGATTTTACATATTGCATATAATAAACTCTGTCACAATAGAGTGATGAATTAGAATTCAGCCATCTGAGTTGCAGTAGCTAATTACTTACAATGAATCAGCATGAAAACTAGGCATGATGCAGGTGATGTGTTTCTTTACCACAGATGATGAGTTTTTACGTGTCAGCAACCAGAAAACAAGCCAAATGGAGCTGAATGTTTTCACTTAAAAGCCCTCCTTCAGTCTAGTTTCTTGCAGAGCGCTATAGCTTCACTTTGTTTTGTTTTTTTTTTTTTGTTTGTTTGTTTTGAAAAAACTGCAGTATTGATTTTTTTCTCATGCTTAAAGACTAGATTTATTTTTTCCTTTGAAACCCAGTTTCTATGCCTCAGAAAGGTTAAATTTCTTAAGATAAGATATACTATAATTAAAGATATCAGATTGTAAATGAACTACCACTTGTGGGATTTGAAAGACTGTAGCTTTCAGAAAAAAGCTTTCAGTAAAATATAATTATTCCAATTTCTTAGCACATCACACTGAGTCAAGTTCAAGGGTTCATTTTGTAGTCAAATCATAATGTCTTTCTTATTAATGAGAAAAGCTTTTTAACCTGTTAAAAAGAAGTATTTCTGGAAATCTCTAAACTTTTACTTGAAAGAGCTAGGAAGAGACCTCACTTCATGTAGCTTTTCCTGTATCACTGTCTTCTTTTATATTATTCATTTTATATTATTTAATTTTGAAAAGAGATATGATTAGCTTTGTATATTTTTATTCTAGAAACAGCAAAAGTAGACACAGATATAGCTGCAAGACATAAGGGCAGCTGATTAACAGGTAGAATCTCTGAATAAGTAACAATCTTTCAGGTTGAAGGGAAAAAAAGCTGCCAGTGAATTTATATAGGAAAAAATAATTAAGATTTGTATTCAGAAATGGCACGGGTGGGTATTTGCTTGAAGATTAAAGCTGCTTCTTGAATTTTCCTGAACTTTTTACTGTTTTCACAGATGGAATTAAAAATTTATCTTCTTTATTGAAGCTAACCTCAGCCCCTCAATATTTAAAATTAGAATATTGATGCTGTATTTCTAGCTTCCCTTACAAGATATATTTTTTTTGAGGAGTCAAAGAGTTTTCTTTAATCTTTAGGTAATAAAAAATGAAAATTTTCAGCTTTGAAAATTGTCATTTGAAGATGCAGAAATAAGGGGTAAAACTATGTAGGTTTTGGACATTTGTAAACCAAAATGAAAGGAAAGTTGACAAAGTGAAGGATTTAAGAAAATCAGTTACATGCCACGAGGGGCCACTTAGCTCAGTCAGGTACATCTCTAGAAAGTGAGGTATCAGATAATGCTAAGCTTGTAAGTGCTGCTTGAGAAATAATTGATCATTAGCCATAGGACATGAAGGAAGAAAACCACGTGCTACCTATATGTCTATAAATTGACACATATAATAAGTTTTTGTCTATGATAATAAGTTTATTAATATTAAACATTTTTATTGTAGTGTTTTTTATAGTAGAGTAGGACTGGGGGGATTTTTTGACATAAATTTTTTGTCATAAAAATTCTAGAACGGCAAATATATTATGCTGAACCCTGAAACACAAGTCATTCACATAGTTGTTTCTAATCTAAGTAATAAATAAAAAGGTTAAAATAATTAAAAAGCAGCATTTAATCTGAGTCCTCCTCATGGGATAAAGATTAAATCCTCCATATGCCAAATGACAATGCATAATATTTTAAAAATCAGATTTTGCAATATCTGAACTAGGAGTTATAATTAAACTAATTGTCAAACTGTGACATTAGGCACAGAGTATTTAAACAGTTTGGGGTTTGTTTGTACGTTTTGCTTGAGAGTCAATTGTCATAGCTATTTGATTTTCAACACCACATCACTTTGTCAAGATATCTAAGGAAGCATCCAGTTCTGCCTTGTACCTTCTTTACTGCATGTGCATATTCTTTGCTTTGCTTTCCTAAAAGAGACACTTGTGTAAATGCTGGAAGAAACTGGAGGTATCTATTGACAGTCTCATCACAGTAAATGAAAAATTGCAATTGTAGAAGTACTCTGCATAACTTTTATTCATACAAATTGTAAGAAGGGAGAACGACACCCTGATAAATTGAAGGACAATTATGTTAAAAGAAAGTATGCATGTTATACATGTTAATCATAGTAGATAATCACATAATAAGATAAATAATGTGATTTATATACTGATCTTAAGAATTTAAATGGGGAGCTACCAAAACAACACTGATATTCCCCTTTGCAAATGAAATTCAGTATTCTGACCTAGGTTAAGAATCATTGCCTAGAGGCACAGATTTAAAGGTCTGTCTTTAAATTTAATTGTACTAAAGCAAGTTCTGAGATATCTTTCTAGGCTCTGGCTGGTGTTGTGACAGTCTGAGCTGGTGCTAATCTTATTGTTAATGTCAAAGACCAAACGTGACAGCAGCAGACAAGATAGGCTCTAGTGAATGACAGAGTAATCAGTCTGGAATAGAACTAGTTCATCCATAAAGGATCAGACTGTGGAAAATCACTATCAGCATGTCCACATGTTTACTTCTTTTTTCATGTTGATGGCAGTTAGATCATTTAATAGCATATTTCTCTGTCAAAGATTATTTGAAATTCCTATTATTCTAACACTGTAAACCTAAAGGGATAAAAATCATTAAGTCTGGCATTATGATCATTACTGAACATGTAAAGGTATAGTGGACATTCTTCTGTGAAAATAATTCCACATATAAATTTAATAATTGCTTATAATGAATGTGCCCAGTCCTGAAAACTTCCATTTCAGTTTTCATTCACTGTCATAATAGGTCATTATACACTTTTAATAGTCAAATTCTTAAAAAAAACCACACCAAAACCAAACCAAAAACCAACAAACAAAACCAAACCAGAAAGGATTTGAGAATAATTCCTACAGCAGCAGACTTATGACACGTTAGTCAATTTATAACCCTTGTGAATTCATAACACAAATGGAGTGATAACAGTTATGGGCCTGCAGCCTTTAACACAAGGGCAGTAGCAAGGGACAGAACTCAAGCGTACAGCTAAGTTTCTGATACTTTTTGTTGGATACACTTAGAATTTCTAGATTCTCTCCTTGACCTCTGTATTTATTCTCTCAGATAGATATTAAGGCTAGATTCTTAGAGATTTTAAAATATACATTATTTAAAATTATTATTTACAAGACACTTTAAGTTTAGAGACAATCTGGCGATGTAAGTTTGTGGAGGGCGAGGATGACACAAAGCTATGTGCTTATGCCATGATGCAGCGGTATGCATCAAGTGGGTTGGTGTCAATCAGAACAATGAAAAAAGGTCTTTGCTTTCTGTTTAATTCACAGATGTTCATATATGGCCCTGTGTGGTTAGTTTCTTTAAATAACAGAGAAGCTGCTTTTCATAATATGTGACTTTAATTACAGGGAAAGAAACAAACAAGGAAATAAGAGAAAATGTCTCTTTGGGAAAATGGACAGACAAATGTGATTGTACTGATGAATGCTAAAATATTTAGTTTAACATACAACTACTTCAGAACACTAAAAAGTTGTGGGGGTATTTTGTTTTTGTTTTTTAATAAAGATTAAGCACTGTATAACATGAGTAAATATATACACTATGCCAGAAAAGTTTATTAGCTAATTTTAGAGTGATTTAAGTACATGTAATTACCTTTGTTTCATTATAATCAAGCTTCCATCTGAAGTGAGAGACTGTTATGTTGTGTTTTCAGAAACAGCCTTCAGCAATGGCCTCAAACATCTTTTTGTGACATATTCTTCCTGTACCAGCAAGCTTGTCTGCTAATGGAACAGAGCTGAAAACAAATTTTCAGTCTCCAGTTTACTTCTTATCCCCATCTGTGATCGGGTCTCCATGACCCTGCACAAATTCTGTGACAACTGCTTTAGAATAATATTGCTGATAACTCTTTGGCTACAAAGGTCTTGTAGTGTCCCTTTTTTGATACACAAAGAGAGGATCTTGTCTTCCTCTGTCTATTCTTCGTACCTGGCAGTGACTGATGTGATTCTAGCTTACTGTGACATTTTACTCTGAGGTCTTACTCTAAATGAGAAAGAGGGAGAGAATGAGGCTAGGGTAAGACGATCAGGATTCCTGCTGATGTATGAGTCTCCTTGGATATGATTAAGGAATGCCTCTGGAGCACCACGGTATGCTCTGTGTTCTATTTTCAAATTCATCTTTTATACATCTTTAGATGAATGGTGCCAATTCTGATTTGCTGGCATCATCTAAAGTTGCTTTTCTTCTTTCAGCTGTAGTAGTGTCTTTCCACAAGACAAGTTTATTGACAATTGGTTTTTAAATCTTGGTGCTATAGGCAACGACAAGTAGTTGTATAATAGTTCTGCACCTCTAAGCAAAATAAAATTCCAAATCAAATTAATTTTATATAATATTTTTGCTCTGGGAGGTCAGTTTTTAGATTTTGAGTAAAATGTAAGCCAGGTTCTCACTGTGTGAAACACAGGTCCAACTTAACACCTCTTCTTAAATCTCACCTTTCAAACATTCCACATCAGCTATATTTTTGCCTTCATGTCAGGTATTTCAGTAAACCAGAATGTTTTCTCACAAGTAACCATCTCTACTACTCTTATTTTCACTTTCAAAAAAACTTTGTTTGGATGCCAACAGCCAACAATAAATACATTTCATAGAAAGCAATCCATTCAAGTTGTTCAAGCCAATGGAAAATCTCCTACTAACTTTTGGGTAAAGCTGCTGATTAGTAATAATAGCTTTGAGATACAGTAGTTGGGCTTTGAGTGAGATAATTAACCAGCTGCTGGCAAAACAGTAGCTGATCCAATGCTAATCCAAACATATTTTAATAGTAACAGAAGAACAGGTGTTCATGTATAATAAATCCATTTTCTCAATATTTCCAGGGGAATAAATAGTAAATGCTTAAAAGCAATATAGTAGAGGTTAGATCTCAAATGTAGCAATCAGAAGAATGTAAGCCAAGCATAGGTAATAACCAAAACCTCAAGTGAATTATTACATGATTCGCTCAAATGAACCTTTTCACCTAGAAAGGCTGTGCAAACTGCATGTTGCATAGTTCAGTGTACTTAATTTACTTCCTATCTGTTTCCAGGTGATGTTGCAAATTCAGGAAACATTTTGGCTTTCCAAAATGTTGTACTTTTCCTCCATAGCCTCCCAAAGAACCCATGCTCTTAAGCTTTTAAATTTAAAATGGTGAATTTTATTTTAGTTTTTGCAGTAAGTAAACCCCAGTTATGGAATCGGTGTCTAGAAGAACAAGAGGATCAGAAGGCTCTAGATCTAGATTTTGCCCGCTTTCAGAAGACAATGACAACAGGACTTTTAATCTAAGAAAAAGTCACAAAACAAAAAGAAAAAGAAAAAAAGAAAAAGAAAAAAGGAAAACAAATATGAAAAAAAGACGCAAAAGATAAAGCAGAACATAAATCATTTCAGGTTATGTGAATAAATTTTGAGATATTATGCTTAATGTGGGGTATGGATGAGGGTTAAATTTTACCTCAGTTTAGCATGGCTAAATTCTTTAAAAATCAGAATATACAATCTATAAAGTAATAAGGAATCTTGGATGTTTTGCATATTCAACATTTAATGAGAATTCCCTTTGCACAATTAGAAGCTTATAGTCACCAACTAAGGAATAGGAGTATTGAATTCTTATTATTAGACCAAGACAATTCTGAGATGTATCCATCAATGCAGAGTATTCTATGAGCAAATACATTTTAATTAGCAAGTTGATAATCAGTTTTTAGCTGCATCTGTTTACACTTTCAAATACAATCATGCTACTACCTGGCTGAGTCAGGCTACTTTATTGCTTTATTTAATTTCAGTATCAAATGACCAATTCGCAGAAGGATTTCTGTATTTGCATTTGTTGAGCGTAGGGGGGTGGGGTATTTTTCATTAATTGAATTCACCATGTGTAATCAACTTTAAAAAAAACACAGTAGTTCAAAAGAACAGATTATAAGAAAGAAATATGCAAAATCTAAAAAATGGCATCTGTGAAGCAGATTTAATTTCTGTACTTCTAAATGTGCCATATTGTAATTACAAAGATTTAGGTAAATTTAACTACTTTATGTAAACTCAATAAGGCAAATCCAATTGTGTTCCATTTATTTTAAGTTAATTATGCCGTGTAATACATTTCTTTCAGTTTGCAGACAGCACTGGCAGTGCCCAAGCTGTTTATGAAACTTCAAATTAGATTTTTGGATGTACTCAAGATGCAAAGTAGAGACAAAATGAGGTTAACAAAAGAATGTTCCAAATGAACTGAGCCTTATAATGTATTCCTTCTTTAAGACATACACATGATAGATATATAAACTATAGCAGCCTTCAGGCATACCATTTTTCACTGTCCTGCTCAAGAAGGGGAAGGTAGTATTTAGGTAACTAAAACATCACGGGAGCAATGTTTGTACCTGACATAAATGTTAACTAATAGTCTAGAGTCATGTTCTGTCTTCAATTCCATGTCTCGTACTTCATGTCGTTGTCAGAAACAAGAAAAAAAAACACTTCCCACTCTAAGACTTCTCAGCTGGCTGAAGGGCAAAACACATTTTTAAGTTTATCTTTGGTGAAAATTATGATAATTTTCTTCAATACAAGTGCTCAGCACTGAAAATTATAACTTTTGAAGTGCAGACATGTAGCTGTTCCAGAAAAACATTGATATTCCTCACAAAACTTGGCATTTATTAATTTTTCAAAGTATTTATATCAATATTCTAATGTTATTCAAAACATTTCAACTGTTCCTTAGCTAGTCAGTTGACTCTCTTCATTCACTCTTTCTTCACAGGTTATTTCTTAAATGAAAAGGAAAGAGTCCAGAAAACCCAAAGGTACTTTATTAGTAGACTATTAGTAGTCAGACAATTTAACAAAAATGAAAGAGAAGAAAAACAAATTGTAAGTTTCTCACTGATACTCTTTCCCACTTTCATTCTGCTGAGAAAAGGAATAGTGAATATGATATTGGAAATCTCTTTTTTCTTTATAATGAAAACTATGTTTGAAGAGTTGTATTACTAGAAGATTATTTGAAAGCAGACAAAAAATATCACGTTTTGGCCAGCTCCTTTCATTTTCAGAACTTTCTAAGAATCAGTACAAGTCAGTTTACCAGTGATGTTCAGAAGATACAATTAACTTTTGGAGAGATTTGTTTTTTCCTAAAACAACTTGAATGGTTGGCTGAATGGTTAGGCTCAAAGAGGTGTAGTAAATGAGGTAACATCTGGTCGGTGGCCAGTGATGAATGGTGTTCCCTAGGGCTTAATTTAGGTCCACTTTAACGTTTTTATCAATGACCTAGACACAGGAGTTAAGAACACACTAAGTAAATTTGCCAGTGATACTAAATCAGAAGTAGCTATTGATGTCCTTGAGCAGGGGTCCTCAAATTACGGCCTGCGGGCCAGATACAGCCCCCCAGGATCCTCAGTCTGGCCCCTGGTATTTACAGACCCTCCCTGCTCCCCTGTCCCCACCTTCCCCTGCTGGGGGTTGGGGGGGGAAACCAAGCAGCCGCAGATGACTGCCTGCCACTTCATCCGTGTGCTGGCCCCCTGTTTAAAAAGTTTGGTACCCCTGCCCTTGAAGGTAGATAGGCCTTACAGAGAGATTAGTGCTGGGCAATTGCCAACCATATAAAGTCTCTGAGGCATGCTGCTCTGGCAGACAATCACACCAAAGGACTGTGGGGAGCTTTCCATGAACCAATAAAACCATGAAGCAAGAGCAGAGAGAAAGAGGGTGCCCCAGTCCCCCCACCCCAGAATGGGAAGTGTTGAGATACTAAAGAGCAACAGATCTGACTCAGTGTAGGCAGAGCCAAGAATGAAGGTGACCAAACCTCCACATGTACAAAAAGCAACCCCAGGGACCTGTAGCAACCAGGAGTGCAAAGAACTGGGTATGGCACATCAACCAGGACATGGTGCAGAATTTGCACATCGAGGGTGTGCAGGGAGGGCACCATCACCCTTATGACTCAAGAGAGGTGAGCTCAAGTAGTGGTTATCACCCTCTCAGAAGAAACTTAGCTATGATTTCCACTTGGTCAAACCCCAGTGCTAGAAGGCATGTGGCAAACCAGATGTAGCTCCCATGTAAACACGCAGCAGTTCAGGTCACAGGCTGCAGGGAGTGCCTGAGCCTGTCACTGCTACTGGAGGGCAGCAGAGATACCAACTGCGTAAGGTGTGACCAGGTGGACAATCTGTTCAGTCTGGTGACAGAGCTGAAAGGCAAGTAGAAAAGTTAAGGAGTATCAGAAAGTGTGAGAGGGAGACAGACTGGTGGAGCCACTCTACTATCACTGAGACAAATGTACCAAATTAACACATCACAAGAAGCAGAGGACCCCCTACCCTCTTGCTACCAGACAGAAGGAGGGGACCTAAGAGATAGGAAGGAATGAAAACAGGTGCCTGCTCAGGACAGGAGGCAAATCACCTCCCAGCCTACTTCACCTTCCCATGTACCCCTATACAATAGCTGTGAGGCTTTGGGACCTGAGGGCCAGGAAAATTATGTTGACAAAGACCTGTCCAGGCTGGAGGAGTAGCCTAGGGAGAGTCAGTCATTGCCACGCATCACTGCTAGAAAAAAAATAAAGGTGGTTGCCATTGGTGACTCCACTCTGAGAGGAACAGATGGCCTAATATGTCAACCAGGCCCAGCCCACAGGGAAGTCTGCTGCCCCCCTGGGGCCTGGGTAAGAGATGTTACTAGAAAACTCCCTTGCCTGGTACAGCCCTCTGATTACTACTGCCCATTACTCATTTTCCAAACGGGAAGTGATGAAATCCAAATAACCAGAAGTCTGAGGGAAATCAAGAGAGACCTGAGGACCTTGCAGTGACTGATTGAGGGATAGGAGCATAAGCAGTGCTGTCTTCTATCCTGCCAGTTGCTGGAAATGATGGTGCATATAATTGGAAGATCACAAAGATCAATACTTGCCTCCAGGCCTAGTGTCACAGGCTGAATATTTTTTTTTTCATTATTGTTATATTTATTTTTATTATTGGCCAGTTTTCATGGTATATGTCGCCTGGTGGTGACAGGGTTCATCTGTCTTAAAGGGGAAAAAGCATCCTATGTCAGGAGTTAGCTGGGCTCACTTAGAGAGGTTTAAACTAGATTTAAAGGGGAGGGGAATAAAACCAGGCTCACTAGAGATAAGCCTAGAGGCAACATGCAGGGTTGGAAGTGAGATCAGTAGCACAGCTGAAGTGCATCTATGCCAATGCCTGAAGCTCGGGCAACAAACAGGAGGAGCTGGAAGCTGTTGTGCATCAGGAAGACTATGACATAATTGCCATTATGGAAACATGGTGGGATAACTTGCATGACTGGAGCACTGCAATGGATGGCTACAAACTTTTCAGAAGGGTTAGGCAAGGAAGGAGAGGTGGTGGGGTAGCTCTGCATGTTAGGGAGTGCTTTGACTGTCTAGAGCTTAATGATGGTAGCAAGGTTGAATGTTTATGGATAAGGATCAGGAGGAAGGCCAACAAGGCAGATATCCTGATGGGAGTCTATTATAGACCATCCAACCACAATGAAGAAGCTGATGAAACATTCTACAAGCAGCTGGGAAAAGTCTCACGATTGCAAGCCCTTATTCTCATGGGGGACTTCAATGTACAGGATGTCCACTGGAAGTACAACACAGGAAAAAGGGAACAGTGCAGGAAGTTCCTGGAGTGTGCAGAAGACAACTTCCTGACACAGCTGGTAATTGAGCCAACCAGGGGAGATGTACCACTGAACCTGCTGTGTACAAACAGAGAAAGGCCGGTGGGTGATGTGGTAGTCAGAGAATGTCTTGGGCATAGCGATCATGAGATTATAGAGTTTTCAATTCTTGGAGAAGTGAGGAGGAGGGTGAGCAGAACCATTACCTTTGACTTCTGGAGGGCAGACTTTGGCCTGTTTAGGAACCTGGTTGATAGAGTTCCTTGGGAGATAATTCTGAAGGGCAAGGGGTCCAGAAAGGCTGGACATTCTTTGAGAAGAAGTCCTAAAGGCACAGGAGCAGGCTGTCCTTATGTGGCAAAAAAAAAAAAAAAAAAAAAAAAAGAGCTGGCAGGGAAGAAAACTGGCGTGATTGAACAGAGAGCTTTGGCTGGAGCTCAGGGCAAAAATGAGTTTACCATCTTTGGAAGAAGGGGCAGGCAGCTCTGGAGGACTGTAAGGATGTTGTGAGGATATGCAGGGAAAAGATTAGAAAAGCAAAAACCCAGCTGGAACTCAGGCTGACCACTGCTGTAAAAGAGAACAAAAAATGTTTTTACAAATACATTAGCAACAAAAGGAGGGCCAAGGATAATCTTCATTCTTTATTGGATGCATGGAGGAACATTACCACAAAGGATGAGGAAAAGGCTGAGGTACTTAATGACTTCTTTGCCTCAGTCTTGAATAATTATAAAGTTTGTTCTCCAGGTGCTCAGCCCCCTGAGCTGGAAGAAAGGGATGAGGAGCAGAATGAATCTCCCATAGTCCAGGAGGAAACAATTAGTCACCTGCTGTTCCATTTGGACATGCATAAGTCTATGGAGACCAATGGGATCCACCCTAGAGTTCTGAGACAGCTGGCAGAGAAGCTTGACAAGCAACTCTCCATAATTTATCGACAGTCCTGGTTATACTTGGGAGGTCCCAGAAGGCTGGAGTTTAGCCAATGTGATGCCCAACTACAAGAAGGGCAGGAAGGAGAATCCAGGATGCTACAGGCCTGTCATTCTGACCTTCGTGTCAAGGAAGGTTATTGTGTAGATCATCCTGAGTACCATCAATGGCATGTGCAGGACAACTGGGGGATCAGGCCCAGCCAGCAGGGGTTTATGAAAGGCAAATCCTGCTTGACGAACCTGATGACCTTCCTAGTGGATGAGGGAAAGGCTATGGATGCTGTCTTGGACCTCAGTAAAGCCTTTGACGCTGTCTCCCACAGCATTCTCCTGGAGAAACTGGTTGTTCATGGCTTGAACAGATATAGTCTCTGCTGGGTAAAAAACTAGCTGATTGGTCAAGCCCAAATAGTGATAGTGAATGGAGTTATATCCAGCTCATGGATGGGCATAAGTGGTGTTCTCCAGGGCTCAGTGTTGGGACTAGTCTTATTTAATATCTTTTTCAATGATCTGTACAAGAGGAGCAAGTGGACCAATCGGTAAATCTGCAGGTGACACCAAGTTGGGCAGGAGCATTGATCGGCTTCAGTGTAGGAAGGCTCTGCAGAGGGATCAGGACAGGCTGGATTGATGGGCTGAGGCCAATTGTATGAGATTCAACAAGGACAGGTGCCAGGTCCTGCACTTGGGTCACTTGGGACAACATCCTGGCCTGTATCAGTAACATGGTGGCCATCAGGACTAGGGAAGTGATTGTTCCCCTGAGCTCAGCACTGGTGAGGCTGAACCTCAAATCCTGTGTTCAGTTTTGGGCCCCTCACTACAAGGAAGACATTGAGGTGCTGGAGTGTGTCCAGAGAAGGGCAATGATGATGGTGAAGGGTCTGGAGCACAAGATACAAGGAGTGGCTGGAGCAACTGGGGTTGTTGAGCCTGGAGAAGAGGAGGAGGCTCAGGGGGGACCTTATTGCTCTCTATGACTACCTGAAAGGACATTGTAGGCAGGTGGGGGTCAGTCTCTTCTCCCAGATAACAAGTGACAGGAAAAGACAAACAGCCTCAAGTTACACCAAGGAAGGTTTAGATTGGATAGGAAGAAAATTTTCTTTTATTTTTTTTATTCAGTGGAAATTCCATGATATATAATATGAAGAAAAAGCAGGGTGGTGGTTGTGGTGGGGAGTGTTTTTAATCTGTATATAATTTGTTGATATTTTTTTCTATAAGTCTAATTTGCATTACCATTTCCTGAAACACTCTTCTCCTGATGGGCATAGCAGTTTCTCTTAGACATAAGTGTTTTTTTCACTTCAGCTTCATGCAAAATACCACATCCATACTGCATAACACTGTCAACCAAGAATAATTTTATCCATAATGAAATTGTGTATTCAAGATAGCTTTTATTGCAGTGTTCACAAATGTTAAAATTACTTTAGAGTAAGGTGTTGACTTGGACAGAAGTGTAGAAATGTAAAATGAATTCCCCTTCAGTTTTTCTGAGTTAATTTATAGATCTGAGAAACCCTGAAGAAAAATAATTTTGTGAAAATGAAAAGTACACATCTCCAGGGTTTGGATTCAGAATGTACTCATTTACCTTCTACAAGCAAATATCTCAAATTTGCAACATGATGGAAAGGTGAGAAAATGAAAGCTTAAACTTTGTGCTGAAGAGAATTTAAAAAAAAAAAAAAAGTCATAGGTTAATATTTGGTTTAGATTTCTAGGTGATTTTTTGGATTGCTTTCTTGGCTATGACGAAGCGAGGGAGATGATTTAAGAAAACTACCTTAACTTAGATACATTGTGAAAGGCTTACCAGTGTCACAGATTATTGAGAAATTATTGAGAAATTTAGGGCTTCAAAGAGCTACAAGAACTCTTGATTATGTTTGAAACTGTTCCAGTACCTTGGTCGGCACTCCAAGTTGTTTTTCTTTAGCTTGTCACAACAACCACGATGAGAAAGGAAACAAAGGGTTTAAGTTCCATATTTGCAAAGGCTGGCTGTAGGAAATTAAAAGATCAAAACAAAATAATAACTTTTATTGACATTCCTTGGTGACAAAAATCCATCCTTTCACCTCCAAAAGCTTTAACCTCCTGACTGGCTCACAAAGGCAGTGGAATTACACAGTTATATTCACTCTGACTTACATCTTACTTTGTTACATCTTACTTCATAAGGTCCCAGGAAGGATCCCAAATGTAGTGTATGTTTCTTATTACTAGAAAAATATTGGAGAAGGTAGGCACATGGTTTTCTCCCGTATCTGCAAAGTGCTATTACTGACAGACAAAAGTGCCCAATTCATTCTGAGGTCAGTTTCACTAAAATTTAACATGCACTATGAGGTGCATATCCTGTCAACACTGTTGAGGGTATTTAGGGACTCAGTTTTGTTGCCCACTTATAAGTGTTGAACACCATTTGGAATGCTCCAGGATGTTCAAGGACATTAAGGATGTTCAGCCTTATGCGGCTAGAACTTACTATGCAGGCATGTCATGGGACATTTAAGTGTGGTGGTTGTAAAAACTGAATCATGCCACTCAGTAACAGATGATTTAAAACTTATTTGCTGAGCAGATATAGATAGCAGGTGGAGAGCAATTTCTGTTCTCTGATTTCCATTCTACAACACACAGAAAATATATTAAGAGTAGTAAATGACTCAGGCCCTCCACTCTTGTTTAGACCAGCATCATTGACCTAAGGGAACAGGACATTTCCTCTGCAATGTGCCAGGTCGTGGCTGCCAGTTTTGCTTAGTTGTGTAGCGTCTCTGCCTACTGCATCCCTGAATGTGTGTCCCTCCCCAGTCTCAAGGGCTATTGATTCAAATGTCTTACTGGGTATAATGTTAACAACAGCTACATAAGGAAACAAAATTAGTATATTGTTTCTTTGCTTTATGATGTTCTGCAACATAAATCTAGCTGGTTATAGTAGTAGTCAAGGACTCATTTCTCTGTGCTTTTGTTTAGGCTTTACTCTAGTATGCTGGTCCTACAAGAGACTCAGGCTTTTCTGTAGTAGTACCTGAAGATCAGCCAGGTCATAACAGGACAACTCAAAGGACACTAGACCCTTATGCAGGTACAGCTGAATTGAGACCTAGAAATAGGATTCAGCCTGGGATGCAAACACCTAAAACCCTGTTATAAACTTGTATTGTCATTTGAGACTTCTTGACACCTGAAGCATTGCAAATAGCTGGCAAGGTTTGACACAACACTACAGAATATCATTTGTATCATTGCATGCATCATCACCTTCTAGCCTAGTGAGATATTCCAGGGTGCTTAAAAAGAGAGCAGATGTCTATTATTAAGGCAACTGAAGCTCCCTTCTAGTTAATGCCCTCAGTCTACAGAGCAATTCAGCTCACCAAATGTAAATGTCTGATCTAGATTATTATATTAATCAGAGATTAATATGTCTAGAATTCATTAACTGTACTGAATGGACCTGTTTTGACTAGGGTGTTTATAGACATTTAGTTGTTGTATATATACTTACATAAAGTATATATAAATTTAGATACCTGAATCTCACATTCAAGCCTACCTTATATATTTTTCTTAGTCTTGAAAATGTTATGCAATCAGTGAACCTTAGCTAATTAAGCGTATAAAGTAATAAATAATATTAATAAAAAAGGATATAGAAGGTGTTTTAAAGTAGATATATCATCAGCTAGGGAAATAAGCACACAAAAAGATCTCTGTATATAGGTATAAAAATAAGTAATTTCCACAATATTTTGGCAGTAAACCTTCATCTCTATCGCTGATTTCTCTTCTCCTTCATTTTGAAAAGAAAATTCCATTTCTATCTCATGAATTACACCTCCTTGAGATACTCAACTATTTTTTTAGGTTGATTTCAAGTAGCACAACTTTCAAAACTTGAATAGCCCTCATATGTATCTACTGGTAGTCCTTGGGGAAATCTTGTCCAGTCCAGAGACTTAGCTGTCATAATGATGGTCATATAAGTTTTATTTAGTCTGCAAGTAGTGGTCATCTTTCCACAGTTCTTTCAGTTATCCTTCTGCCTTTTGCAAGTTTAAAATAAACTGTTTTTTCCCACTGCATGCCATTTACAGAACTTTGGCACCATCATTGCTTGCTACTTTCTCCCTGAAAAGAAGACTGGAACCTAGCAGACAGTCTTTGTAACCGGTAGGAGCAGTTCAGAACAGAAATACAGAGTGTAGCCTACACTGAATCATGTGTAAGCAGAGGAGCCAGACACTCTTGTCCCTTTCCAGAAGAAACACTGGAAACATCATTTATCCTTGCCTGGTTGGAGTTTTCATGGAAGTCCATCCCCTGATTTGGTCAGGGTAGTGCATATATGCCTAATTTCACTCATCTTCCATCCCTCAAGAAAGTAAAAAAAAATGTTGAAGGATTTTTGCTCTAGAATTTAGGGAAAGTGTCTATATTAATCTCCCATTGACCTTACAAGAAGGACCAGGGCCCTGGTGACTAAAATGATTGGGAAGTTTTCTTTAAATTGATTTATTACTTCTTAGAAATCTGTCACCTTCAAGAGTGCAACACTGGGAATTGTGCTAAACATTCTACAAGATTTTCAATCTGTTCTTGAGGTTTACAGAGAATTGTTAGTTTGTGCATTTCAGAATACATGAAAACCTTTAACTATACTTCTTCATTAAAAAAGAAAATAAAATATAATACTCCATTAAACAGAAAAAATATGAACTTTGGAAAATACAAGAAATAAACCTTGAAAATTAAGAGCAAAACTGAAGCCAAAGAATTCACTGTTGAAAAGTCTTCCATTATTAGTGTGTGTGTGTGTGTGTGTTTGTGTGTGTGTGTATTTATTTTTCTTCTCTGTTTTTTTATGATTATTGTTACAGGTTTTAATTTCTTCATTTCTGTTCTGCTGGAGTTCTCTATGTTGAACACCAGTTGTGTAATTATTACAGATTCAAATTAAACTACACTAGAAACAGATCATATCCCCCTAACATACTGTTAAATATTTCTTTGTTTCCATTAGATTTAACTGCTTTAACCATACAGGCTGTCTGCTTTAAAAATGTTTTCTTTTCACTATTGATCCCCTGAATGGTTTTATTCTTCCATACTATATAAATATGTTTATCTTTTTTTTTTGTAGCATTTTGACTGGCAGGTAGAGGGAATTCTTCTTTATATACAAGATTTATAGAAGTTTTACAGTGTTTCAGCCTAAAAATCTTATAACCAGAAAAGACCATGGACTGTTTAAAGACATTTTGGCTTGAATTGCAAAGTTTATGTGTAACATAAGTAAGTATACTTCAGAGGACTTCAGTACAATCATACTTGAAAAACTTCAGCTTTTGGCTGTGGGACACAGAGGGAAACAAAGCCTTCCAGTAAAAAAAGCCTGTGAGTAGGCCTTGATTCATTCTTCCCATTCTCCAATACTCATTGTAGTTATTTTTAAACTGCATGTTATAGTAATTGATAGATCTTACAGAAAAACAAAGGGTGTTTTGTTTTCTTTTGTTTTGGGTTGTTGGGGTTTTTGTTTATTTGTTTGTTTGTATGGGATTAGGCATTATACTTCATGACTATTATTTCAGAATACACAGAGACACCCAGGAGACCAGTGCTTACAAGCACAGATACACTGGAATTAGTTGAAAAACTCATGATATTGAAGACAAACAGAAGCACAGATGTTTTAAGGAAATTAACACCATTCCCCATGCTATTTATGCTCACTCCATGCTTTTATCATTCTGTTACATGAAGAGAAACAAGAAACTTCTTTGCAAGGGTACAGGGCACTTTAACATTGATATGGCAGTAGCATGGCAAAAATTCCACAGGTTCCTCCCAGCAATCTTTTTAAGACAAAACAAGAACTTTCTAAAGATACAGAGATATTCAAAGCAGTAAAGATGAAAGTGACTGACGAGTATTATATTGTAATATTGAACACTGAAGAAAATATGGTAAAATTTTACAAATTCATACTATGGCTATATGTAAAATAATTGTGCAATTCTGGTCTTCAAAACTCAGGCAATATTTAGCAGGATTATATAAGCTTCTCAGAAAAGTAACAAAAATACCTAAACACATGGGAAAAGAATGTATTGTATAAGGAGCAACTGATAGATGGGGACACGTAAATGAAAATACAGAAGGGAAATGGTAAAGGTTTTAAAAACGCGTAGCATCAAAAAAGTGAATGAGAAAATGGTTATTTATTCTCAAAAATATGAGAACTTTTGATCATGAAGTAAAATTAGGAAGGGGAAGGTGTATTCTGTTCCACAACAAACTAACAGAGCTTCTTTCTCATGCATTGTAAGAACTGTGGAGCACATTGCCACAGGAACTTGTGAAAGGAGCTTACACAAACGATAAAGCAGTTAGACAAACTTGTGGAAGAGTAATGCAAATCTTGCTTAAGAAGTATCTGAGTTTCCTTCTAATTCAGATACCTTTTTTCAGTTTAAATACTTAAGAAGAGACAGAAATGCTAACACAGCAATGTCGTCATTGTGCCTAAGCTTTTATGTATGATCATTATTTAATTTTTCATAGGATCTTTGCCTCACTTAGATTAAAGTTCATTCTAATCTGAATCAGGGTTAAAAGTTTAAGGTCATTCTATTTACATAACACCTACTTGGCTTCTTCAGAACTTGCA
>JAVJGJ010000014.1:41404870-41423707 GCA_035590215.1 Microhierax caerulescens
GTGTATGGTAAATCAGGCATGAGTCAGAAAGACAAAGAAAGATATCTTATAATAAAGGATTTTATTTATTCTTCTAGTTAGTCAAATCTGTTCTTCTACAGAGTTCTTGTTTGATGCGGAGACATTGCTATCATTACTTATGACAAGTGCTTTTTGAATGTTTGTCCATCATTTTCTGGGTGCCAGATTTGAGATAAAGATCAAATTTTCCAAGCAGGTGAAAACTCCCTTTTACAAATAATGTCAAATTAAATTATACCACTATTTACCGATATGAAATGCTAAACAGTCCTGAAAAATAACATCTGAGATGTCTTAGACTGGATAGTCAATATAAGTAGAAAGGTTTTACTACCAAAGTAGTAAAGGTTTTACTAAAAAAAGTAAAAAGTTTTTACTTTTTTACAAAGTAAAAAGGTTTTACTACCAAAGGTTTTTGGTCTCTCCATATCTCAGTTCTTTACTGTAAAATTTGAACTATATAGAAGTACTACAGTTAAGAATTTATAACATCACTTTCTTTGGTTCTAACCTTTTTATGTTGTATTCAGAACAAGTTTCATAGTTTCTAATGAGTCAAATGAAGAGCTACATAGAAAATCGGGGGGCGGAGGGAGAGAAAATAGAGCAGATATACTGCTCAGTATATCAGTTGCTCAGTAACTGATCATTGTTGATTTCTGTTCTGCTGAATGTGAACAAATCTAACAAGGTAGACTGAACAAATAAAAACAAAATATAACGTGTTTGCACAAGGAGACTAAAAGTACACAGACAACTTCCATACTGGTATTTCATAAATATGAATTCTTAGGTTTGCAAAATTCTGTTCTATAAGCATTTTCTTTCCTTATTGCAGTGTGTACATGTGTGTCTATGCATGTGCAGCTCAAATATATATTAAAAATGAATACTTCTTAAAATTTGCCATTCTGACAGATGTATGAAAGGGCAAGACTTAAACCTCTTTTGCTCAGTATAGTGTCGCAGATTTTGCCATGTGTAAAAAGCAATTTTTATTTTCCAAAACAGCTGTTCACAAAGTGGAAATGTATTGCAGATTATATAGTGAGGAAAGCAAAGGCTAAAGACAGTGAAGGGTAATTTTAATTTGGCTCTTTAACCACATGAAAATATTCACTGCATTGAAACCAAAGTTGGATAAGAAGTTAACCTAGTCTCATTAAAGAAATCTGAAAAAAAAGACTCAAAATTTGCTGATTTTTTTACTGAAATGTCCTTTTGTTTATTCTTCCCTCTTCTGTTTAAGTAACACTTTATTTAAGATAGCTGCCTTTGCCTCTGGGTGAACAAAAACACTTGGAAGCAATACTCTTTCATTTTTTCTCTCTTTATTGTTATGGCTGCCTATATGCTCTTAGACACACCATCAATTCAGGCAACAATTAACAATGTTGTTTGAATATTTTTTTCTCCTATATCTCTATCATTATTGGAATATCTGAATTGCTCTTTATAAAATTGTTTTGATATCTCAGTAAAAGTGATATCTCAATATTCCCTTGATTCATCACTTTTGTTTGGATTACACTAATATTTGTGACCTGTTTTAACCTGGGCTCAGTTAGTTATAGTGTGAATATCCAAGCACTTTAAAGAAGTATAAAGATTCTTTAAACATGCATTTTTAATAGAAAAGTTGTCATATTTTAGGACTATTTGACACATAATTTGCTTTTGAACTGCAACTGGCTGTTGCCTATTAGGAAGAAATATAAAGAAAATAATGGCACGTCACATTTTTCCAATGAGGTATTTGATGCATATATTCTGAAAGACTCTTACAGGGCTTTTTTTTTTTTTTTTTTTTTTTCTTCCCCCTTTAAAAATTATATGTTAGTAATGGAAAGCAAATTGTTAGAAAGCTTTTTGAATTAATTCCACTTCCTTGGGTTCATCCAAATTAAATCACAATATTTCATTTTGTTGGGTTGTTTAAACAGTTGATTGTCTTTTCTGTTTATGTATATTTAGAACACATCTAAATTACTGACATTTTCAACTTATTTCCAGTGCCTTGCCTGTTCTAGGTGAGCACTGGGATGGACAGAAACCCTTTACATCCTGCTTGCAGTTTACAGGCAATGCAGATTCCCAGTCCAGACAGAAGCTGAGGTACACTCTAGAAATAGGGGTGGGAACCAGGTCACACCACACAACAAAAGATCAAGCTAAATGTAATCAGAAGAAGTCACACTGTCTGCTTAGTAGAAACTTCATATGTATCTCAGTGTATGGCCTGTGTGCTTAAAAGATGCTCTGTGCAATATTTAGCAACATCTGGTCTCGTGCAAGGTACATGGAACGAAAACCATACTGCAGTGGGGTAAGCTGCTGAACACATTTCATCCATGCTTATGCCAGAGAAAAACATTGATTATATCTTGACTTGCTGTTACTTAGTCTCTCAATGTGGGAAAGAAGTTGTGCTAATTCTGTGTGAAACAGAAACCTATCAGATTTTGGCATTGAGAGAAGTAAAGTACTGGTATTGAAAGTCCACAAATACTAACAGTTTTTGTGTGGCATTAAAGGCTTGGGGAGAAACTTGATTTGAATTCAGGTTATTAAAGGAGCTGTTAACAAGTGACCACTGAAATGGTATAAGAGAGAGAGAGCACTCATACAGACACAGAATGAGATTTTATTCCAATTTGCCCTTGATAAACATTTATAAACATTTGTGTAAGGAATAAAAATAATTGGAAGAGAAACATGCCTGCCTCATGCTGACAAAAAACATGTTTGTGCCTAATAGATTGGAGAAATTGTTCAAGAATTGTTTATTCTTATGGAAAGATTGCCCTGTACAGTGCTGCCAAGGACAGTTTCAGCTTGAATAACTATATATATAATGACATTTAAGTTACAGTGACTTAACTTCTAAAGTAAGGTTAGACATCACTGCTTATTAAGGGGTGTATGAGGGTTTGGGTTTTGTATTATTTTGTGGTTATGGTGTTGTTTAGTTTTGGGGTTTTTTTTCTTTCCTACTGAATGAAGGAATGAAATGTGGAATTAGAAGCTGAGCAGGAAGGACACAGTTTGTTGCATGAAAATGTGGTTTCTTTTTCCAGCTGTGGGACCAAATTTTCTCATAATTGAAAAAAAAAAAAAAAAAAGGTTGTTTATCTATTTATATTTTTACTTAGATGTGAAAAGAAATAGGTAAAAGAAAAACTTAAGACATCCAATTCCATTCCTCTCCACAGATACAAGATTATGGAAATGATGGGTTTGTTAATTTGTGGAACCGAATAAAGTGGCTGGGATTCTGCCTCTTGTATGTGGATTGTCCTGGACAGGAATATGCACTTGCAAAGTCTGTAAGTAGTTGTTTGTACCAAAGGACCTGTGGTTTTCCTGTGAACGTTCTGGTTATCTATGCTCTGAGGCTTTACTGAATTACTGTGCTCTGATGCGGTAAACCCCAATTATATATCCCTCAGTATGGCTCTCAGGTAGACAACCTCAGTGAAATGTTATGGTAGATTCAGCATGCATCAGGGAAATACACTGTGTTAGAACATTCAGGCACCACTGCAGTTAAAGATCGGATTGTGCCTTTTCTACAGTTAAGGCTAACAATTCCCATAAAAATTGGGCAAACAACTCTACTAAAGATGTCTGCTCAGGAAAAAGCCAATACAAATTATTAAGTTTTTGCAGTCATTAAAGACAGTAGTTGATATGCAACATCCTTCTCAAATATAAAAGCAGCAGGGGTACGAAAGGAAATGTATAGTTACATGTATGTATTTTTAGAGTGCATTTTTTTTCCAGTGTGATGTATATGTATAATATAAAGATGATGGAGTAAGTGTATCTGAGCTATGATGTTAGAATACGAGGTGCTCCTTGAAGCCTTCAAATTCCAAGAAAAAATAAAAATTGAGCATAAAATGTCTTCTGTATGTTTTTTTCTTCACTACTTAAGGAAATCTTCTATTCCACACCTTGTTTACTAGCAGGAGATTCTGAAAGATGAGAAGAAATAAGACAAAGTGCTGACTTCTGGAAGGAATACATTGCCACACTTTAGGTAATGTTTGTATCTTTCTTATTTCAACAGACACACAACAGACAACAACAGGGCACAACATGTGTAACACCTGCATTGCAAGAAATATTCCTGTTCCTCTGCCTCCTGCCTTCCCTCCCCCTGGGACTGTTGTGTGGCCACATAGTACAAAGGCAGGGACACAGGGAGTTGACATAAAATACAGGAGTTGTTGTCTATATGGTCAAGGATGAAATAAACTAGAGCAGCTGTCTCCCAGTGCACTAGCTTCAACAGTAAATAATTCCCTTCTGGAGTACAACTGAGCTAAATAGTCTGAAGAGAAGGTAGATAAAACTACTTCAAATTAACTAAAACAAATTTGAAATGAAAGCCAAGCTGAAAAAAGTACGTTTCTGATGTTAGTTATTAAAACAATGACACTTTACTTAACACACTGTATTTTATTTCTGCTTCATGTTGATTTGTTCTTGTGGATGCTATCCACTCAGGTGTGGATATGGATATTTTTTTGAGATATCTATATATGTATTCATATACATATGTAGGTATTTCCTAGGTTCAGGGAAAGGATTCTGATTATTTTCTTTCTTTCTTAAGCCCTTATAATGGAACTTTATTTTGTTAATGAAACAATTTTTTGATTGTCAGTTTGCTAAGATTAACAAGGAACAATTTAACAACACTTTTGAGATAAGAACATAAGAAAAATACATATATTACATCAGCCTAATATAGACTGACAAATTCTATAAGATATTTATCTGTTAAGTAAGATCCTATACTATCAAGGAACAGACTTCATGACTGTGTTATAGGTATTGCTTTATAGTTCCTTGGCCAGCTAATTTCCAGAACTGCTTCTTTCTCTTATGACTGCAGAACTGTGGGAATTCTGTGCAGTTAGCTGGAGCACAGTGGGCATGGAGAAGAGCTGAAACCATACTCTAAGAGTAGCTTCTCTTCCAAAAATTAGCTGATGAGGTATGTTTAGTTAGGTAAATCAAAACCTCTTAACAGTTGTAGCATTTAACACACAAGCAGTAAGGTAATATGAGGAAAGCAAAATATCTTTTTCTGAGAGGTCTTGGTCCTGCAATTAAAGGTTAATTTTCACTTCATTGCTATTGGATAAATCATGCTAACTTTTCTTAGGCTCCATCCCCCCAGGCATCATCAGACTACACAAAGTAAGCAATCACCCACAGTAAATCGCAAATAGTATTAAGTGTTTCATGTTGTAGCAGTGAAAAGTTAGGTTGCCATGAAAAGCAGCAAGAATCTATGCTGTCTTTGCTGCCAAAATATTATAAGAACAAACCAGATGTATTTTTAAATGACAGATTTGACATTTATAAGGCAAGGAACAAATTTAGCTTGTTTTAAAGGCATGGGTAACCTCTTTAAAAAATCACTTGGAGCTGATAACAATTACGACTCATTATTATATTGCCCATTTGAAAGGCTGCTCAGGAAAATGATATGTTTTTATTAACAAAAGTTAAATATCCTCTTTTAAAATAATCTTTTTAATGATGGCAACTAGGTCTAAGGGCAAACAGTAAGTGGGCTGTATTGAAGATCAGTGTAGGTGAATATCCATTTGTTCGGGTAATGAGATACAAAATTATGTTGAAGCAAAGAGTGCAAATGTTGGGAGTCCACAACCTTAAAATGTTTAGGTTTATGTGTTGTAGGTACTACATGAATAATCATATGTTTGTTTTCATAAAACAGCTACCTGTTGTTTCAGTGGAGTTACTGAGAAGGAAAAGTACTAAATTATGAAACTAATTACACTACAGGGGAAGATCGAATTTCAGCTCCTCTGTTTGTACTGCAAAAATGTACATTCAAAAATAGTAACTGGATAATGAGAGAAAGTGAAAGATTCTGTTCTTAGGCACCTTCACTTGTTTTGAAGGCTTTCTGAGAAAAAGTAATTCTTCTTAGAGGTCTCTGACTATCAGCTCTTATGGTAATATCTCACATACAGATTTTTCTGCTCTCATCCTCTCTCTTTCAGGCACTGTCATCTCTTCTTGATTCATGCTATCAGCTTAAATTTAACTTGTTCTGAACTGATTGAATACTAATTTCTTGTTCCTTTTCTTTTCTGCAGCTCCTGTTTCAATCATCGTTACTTTATGGATCTGGTCTCCTCCATGTCACTTTCTTTTCTCCAAGCTTGTTATCAGCCTCAGAGCGGCAATTCTGCCTCAGATCAATAAAATACATCTTGCCATTCTAATCTGACCCAGATAATTTCTTTTTTTCTTTCTTTATGAACCTCTTCTTTCCACTGGTTTTTCATTCAGATTCCTTGGCATTTACAAGATTTTTGAAAATCTTGATGTTTTTAAGGTTAAGAATAATATTCCTACTATTGCTAGTTGCCTAGATTACTCAATGTTTTCCTTGATGATTTGGATCATACCAATGACCTGCCAATGGCATTTTAATGAGTTAAAGATACATAATGATACATAGTCAGCTAAACTTTGCATCACTCTAATTATGCCTACATAATGCTTAGTAATGTGGATCTATCTCTTTTACAAATTCTAGGGATATTTAAAGGTTTGATATCCCTAGGGATATCCCTAGGTTTGATATCATAGTAATTCACTATGTTGTATTCTGGTTTCACTCTCCTATGTCTTCTGCTTGCATGTCATAGCCCTTTCTGGTTTTTATTTAGCTTTTCCTCTTGTTTAACTTAAAGAACTTCATACTGAACTGTTTTCCAACCTATTAACGACTCATTTGCAGCGCCAGCGTGGCATCAGTTAAGTTTTTGCTTGAGTTCTGAAAGAAAGGTGAGACTCTGCCCTGGTTAATTCACCTTTATTGTGACTGAACTTGTAAATGTGGTGTTCAGTGCAGTGCCTGACAGGGCTCCCACACTTTTACTTGATCACAGTGCCCTGTGCTCAGTTCACAGATTATTTTGTTCAAGAACATTTAATATGTTTTAAAAATGCCTTCCCCTTGCTCTTTAAGAGTGCCTTGTTATTTTCAACCGGTTTCTATTAATGCAGAGTAAAAATTCATGTACAGTCTCACCATAATTGGCTGGACTACCTGTAAGTTATATGTTACCTTCTAGAAAGGGGAAAGATAAAGGCATTCTGACTACATAAGCCAGAAGAGAAAATAAGCATCTGAGAATGATCGTTCAATACTAGTGTTAAGAGGAGAAAAGGAAGACTGTTGTAGATATTTTTAGAAATAAATTCCCCTTTTCTAGGGAACACCACTGAATGCTAGCAACTGTTGCCTAATGCACAACGCAACACAGCATGCAGTAGAAGTGAGCTATGGTAAAATGATTGAAGAGAGAGAGTAACAGCATTATTAACACTTAGAGTGTCCATGCTTTCTGTTTTATCCAACCTAAACAAATTTTGGGCTTTACATCCATCCAAGCAACTCACCTTACTTATAATTGGAGTTGTCTAGCTATGTTTCCATCATTGTTTCAAACTTTTTGCCTTAAAATGTTATCTTCTACATGATTTGCATGTTTAGGCATATTGACTCCTCTGAGTTTTCTTGGTGAATTGTAAGTACAGATAAACTGTGCTGTGTGACTGTTTTGAATGTAGAAAACTTGCAAGATGTCTTTTTTATTTGTGAAGTGACTGTATAATGTGTTCATATTAAGCTTCAGTAAAAACAGATGGTGGCTTTGAGTCAAGATCCTCTGAGAACATTTTATAACCCCATCTGCAAAGTGCAGTAGTGTTTTTATCTAGCTGTGATCCTTTGCTGCTTCCTTTATACCATTAAATATCCCAGGTGAAATGGGATTAATATTATGATACTAAAGAATCTGTAAAAGCAGAACACTGCAACAAGATGTGTATGGATGTGTTGACAAAGTATGAATGCTCTAAAATCGTTCACGTGATCAGGATTTAAAGATTAGTTGTCTATATTACAACCTGCATCCCCAGAGCATCCCCAGCAAGACAGTTGCATACACTGAGCCATCTAGAGGAAAAATAATCGTGAAGGATAGCCTGCAATTTCTTTTATATATCATGTGCAAAGCTGACTCAAGGTGCACTTAAACATGTTTGTTACACAGTCAGCCTATAGAAGTGGTTTTACTGAGTTGCTTTGGTGTATATTTTTTTAAGATGTCAAAAAAATGCATTAAAGAATTTTCCTGAAAAAGGGAAAGTTATCAAGGGGGCTACAAGGTGACACAAGGGGTGTGGCTTCATGTGCTCACCAAGCATTCAAGTAGTGAAATTCTGTGAGGTTAAAAATAGATTAGAAACTCTTTAGAAGTTCTGGTGTTTTGACAGTTCTTTAAAAGGATTTTGAAGGTTAAATCAAGAAGCTTTTTTTTTCTTCCCCAGCATAATTTCAAATAAACAGCTTAAAGACAGCCCATTATTGCTATCTTTTTGAGGGTTTGTATGTTATAGACAATATAGGAATTCAGCAATAACATCTATGAAGCTAGGTGGTTACAAATGTTGTAAAGTTTTAGAGCCCACCACCAAAAGGCAAACCCTAATAAAGGATATGGGTAAAGTTATTTTAAAGTGTTATCTTCTTATGGGTAAAATGGCTAACTAAATTTAATAGATTCTCTGCTATAATCTGTATTTCTTGCTGAGAACCTATGAAAAAAATTTCTGAAAACAGTTCTTGAAGTTTACATATTCAATGCTACCAGCTTGTTGTATATGAACCTATTAACTTGCAGATTATTTTCCCCATATTAAGAATGTTGAATAAACAGTTTTAGGGTCAGTGTTGGGAAAGGCTGAAACACAAAAGAGCTGGTTAAATTAACACTTTTTTGTACATCTTTGTCCCTCCCCTAGGAATTCTGTAAATTTTAAAGATCTGTTGCTTTGCATTCTCTGAAGAGGCAGTTAAACATATATAATTTTTTTCTGTATACACAGCACTGATTTTTAGTGCCTAACTCCCTTCTCTCATATCTTTCCATACTTTTTGAGAACAAAGCAGCACTGAAATTTCTCACACCAAGCAAATCTAAAGCAAACTTTAAAAAGAAATCTACCAAGTGTCAGGGTAAGCACAGCAAAGGAAATTCAATACTTACACAACATTTTCTGATATTGTATCTCACTTATTCATTTTATTCAACAGCAGTAGACTCAGGAAAGCAATAATCTTCATCTGTGAAATATGTTCCAACCCTAAGGTATTGCACATTGTGTTATAATGTTGTAGGAGCTTCACTTGTCCTTGGTGGGCTTTGCTGGGTGGCTTATGAGCCGAGTAGGCTTATGTTTGGTAAAGAAGTTAGTAGAGCACAAGAAGATTCCTTCACTTTGGTTTCCCTAGGTGGATCAAACTAATGGATCCCATAGATCTGGGTCCTTCTCAGATGAAGAGAAGTAACTGTTTCCAAATGCAATGCTGAAGGGGGTTAGCACACTCACCACAAGCACAGATATTTGTAATATCCTCTTTATCCTTCTTTTTCAGGTTCTTTGATGTGTGTTACAATGTGTGTGGGGGTTGGTTGGTGTTTTTTCATTGTTTGTTTTTCCCACTAGGTATCAGAGCAGAGTTCATTGAAGTGGATGGGACAACAGTATTTCTCAAAAGTTATTTCATATTCTGCAAATGTTTCAATGAGTGTGTCTTCATGTTTTCAATGTATTAGCCAGAAAAACTAAAAACTGATATGAAAACATGATCTAGAAAATAAGGACATGTTTATAAGAGAATATGACTGGCATAGCAAAAATAAAAGATGGTTAAGCTATTGTGAAAGTTCAGTGGTTGCTGTCGCTTTATTTTGTGGCCTTCCTAGAGGAGAGAAACCATCTCATCATTTGAAGGAATTACCTTGTTTCAGTGTATAGGATGCAACCTACAAAAATCCCACACTCTAACTCCCCTTTCTTAGCCTTCCTGCCTTCTCCCACACATCTTCATAATCAATAAAAGTAAAATATCCAACCACCACTGTAAATTGTAGTAACGATAAATAAATAAACAAACAAGCACAACAAAGATGAACTAGAAATATGAATTTGTGACATTATTTTCTCTTTAGAATGCAGACTGCATCCCTTTATCCTCTTTTCTCTCAAGAATAGCAGAAGATGACCTTACCTGCCCAAACTGCTGTATCCAGGAGATACCAATGAAGCATCATTCCTTCCATCACAAGAACTAGGTATTGACAAATGCCTTTATGTTACCAAAGAATTGAATATGCACACAGTTAGCAATAGCACAGGTAGCTCTAAATAAACTTAAGATGACCATTTTTTGCACCAAAGAATACCCTTGACATAGCTATTTATTGTTTATTGCCTGAAAACTGAGTTCAGTGCCTTCAAAAGCTATATGCACACTTCATGTTTTCAATATATCAATGAAGATAAGACAGTCAGGAAGTTAGCTTGAAGTAATCATGCATGAAGCAGTAGATCCAGAAAGTTGAATTGGATGCAAATACCCAGTTTTGCAAACTGCCTTCTACCTCATTTGACTGTAATAGATGTTAAAAGTGTTCACAAATAATTGATACACAGAAAGATCAAGTGTTTAAATAGGATTTTATCTAAATGAGATCTATGGGATTAGATCATGCCACTTTGCACAGAAAAAGGAATTAGCTGCAATTTGTGAAGCCACATGTTAGCCAAGGTTATGTGGTTCTGGTTGGTTGTTTTTTTTGGGTGCGGGGGTTGGTGAATATTATGAAACATACACAGAAAGCATCTTTCACACAGCTTTACTTCCTTCCACATGTTCAGCTGCAATTTTCTGTATGGTACATTAGACTGTCTACTACTGTTTAGTTTGCATACAGCACCGCTAAAACCAAACATAAACATTTGGTGTAGTAAGGCAAAAGCAGCTTGATTTGTCTTAATTGCTAGTGTATCCATTTTAGAACTAGAAGGTGGTTACGATTGGGTGATACTTTGGGGACAGACAATTTTCATAAAGCTTGTTCCAACCATTTTTACCCTGGTAAAGAACTTTTTGTTTCGACAAGTAGTACAATGGACACACATAAAACTGATATGGAAATAGCTCACAGGGAAGACACGTGGACTTTTTTTAGCCTGGTGTTACGTAAAAAAACTAGCCCTGGTGGAGCTGGTACTGCTAGATTTCTCCTGTCCATTCTACATTGTTATTGGATAAATATAATCTATAGTCTGCTCCCTTGGTGTTTGTTTTTGTGTTGTGGGTTTTTTGTGGGTTTTTTTTTTGTTTGTTTTGTTTGGTTTTTTTTTTTTCTACAGAGGATCTGTGAGAGCTGTTTATTTCTCCTTGTCATGGTTAAAGGCCAAAAAGGCCAAATGACATTGTGAAAGCTAAATGGACTTGGGTACCAAAGCACTTTAGTCACAGATACATACAATTTTACAAATAACATAACTTTCCTGTGCTGTGGGGGAGAGGGTGCAGTGAGGGAAATAAGTCAGGTGGTTTAGCACAGTGTTTTCTTACATGTTCTTCCTGTCCTGCAGCAGAGATGGCACAGTCCCGGAGAGAGCCTGGACAGGTCAGTGTGGCAGTCCCAGCCAGGCTGTGCATAACCATGGGGCAGGACCCCAGGGTCCACTGAGCTCTTTTAGTTCCTTAAATTCCCTGGAGATTACAGGAATGATCCTGGTGCAGGATTGTAGGTTAGATCTATGTCCCTCCATAGAGTCTCTTCCAGAAACTTTTGGCTAGCTCAGTATTCTTAGGTGTCTTTATTTATAGGATAACCTGTTCAAATGGTGTCACCACTTTCAGATTTGTTGTCCCTTGGCACTCAGAACCTGCTTGTTCCACACCATTCTGACACTTCTGCACTTCTTGATTATCAACAGGCTGTTTGCATAGCTTGGTTATCTATTTCCTTGAGAACGGTGGAACTATCCTGTCATTTGGGACAAGTGGTAGATCATAGTTCATCAACTTCTGCTACATTCATACAAAGTTCATGGGCTTACATCAAGAGCTGTGCTAACTAGGTCTAAGTCATGCTCACTGCTACTCTTCTCAACATTAGACTTCTATGCTTACAGCACAGAAACAGAATATTTTGCCCACATGAGAAATTTGCTGTTAAGAATGGTAAGGAACTACACATTAGAGAACATCCAGGAGGTCAAATCCACTCTTCAGGGCTGGTATTCTTTTAAAAATATGTAATTATTTCACAATGGAAATTAAAGCTACAAGTCCATTTCCATCTTCTGGCTTCCAGCCAGAAACGTGACTGAAGAGGCTTACCAACCTGGATCAAAGGTCCATCCAGCACACTGTGTCCTGTCTCTAACCAAATTCAAAAGCAGATGCCAAGCAAAAAGAGTATAAGATGAGGACAAACACAGAAATTTTTCCTTCAAGTGTACTCACAACTTCTAACAATTGTTTGAAAATTTCCTCATGTAGAAGGGTGTTTCTGGTGTTCACGTAGCTGCATTTATTTCTGTTTCATGAACTTGTCTGGGCTGCCTTGAACCCTTGTAAAATGGACATCTTCTGACTTATCTTTGTCATTAATAAGTTGTTCTACTTGGCAATTCCATCAAGATACAATGCTATTTCCCATCCTTAGTGGCTCTGGTAAATAATCAAAAATCCATACATAAAATCTGTGCTGAATCTACAACTGTGGGAGAAAACCTGTGAAAAATATATACATCTTAACCATTTTGGTCCCACCCAGAAATGAAATGGGACCAGAATATTGTATTTTCGTGCTGAAGAATGAGTAAAACAGTTGTATATGCTGTCAAATTCATCCCATGCTGGGAAAATAAATATTTTCTCTGTGTTACTACACTTCAATTTTTCTCATATTAAGGAATTAATTAAAAGACAAACAAAAGGTTCCAACATTTTTATTCACAACCAGGTTGGGTTTATAAAACAACTACAACTTAAAATTGAGGCATGAGGCTACATTTGACGTATCACAAAGCTGAATACAATGTACAACTGATCTGGTTGGTGAAGAACAGTTGCTCATTTTTTATGCAATACTGGCTGCGTTTTGTTAGACACAATGAAAACTAGCATATTTGAAAGGCACGAAGCAAGCACATGGTGTGTGCAGTTACTCTGTGAAACGGCAGTTATGCCATTATCTCAGTCTCCTGCTGCACTACTACACTAATTTCACTCAGAGAGAATTTCGGTAAGAGTGCATCTGGAAGTCTGGCAATGCTACCATTAGTATTCTGCCAGGGCCTAGAGACCTCCAACTTACTGAGGGTTACAAGTACAAATACAAAGCTGGGTGTTCTGGAGAACTGGTCAAAGTGAAGAAGATATGTCAGGACTGATAAGCACTACCACAAGATAATTAACTGTTCAGCAAAAAAATGATATAAAGCTCTAAACCTTCTTACATCTGTAGAACATCACCCATTCTCCTAGCAAAAGTTTGTTACTGATCTTCTGTACATCTGAGACTACCAGGTCCTAATACAATGTTATTCAAAAACTATTCTTGTTCGTAAAGACACAGAAAAAAACCCCAACAACAACTGTATTTTACTTTCTTTCTTGAAATGGACCAAGTTTAATTTAATCATTATGCTTTTTGATTATTATTATTTTAAAATTTATTATTTTCTTACTGTGAATAGCTTTATGCCAGTTCAACAACAACTACAACAAAACTCAACACAAACAAGGAACAGCTCAGTCCACAAGATAAGAACACAGCTGTGCACCTGAAAGACGTGCTTGAACTATCCGGCCATAAGAAATTGTTTGCTTTTCCCTTTATCGTATAACTCAGTTATCTGCGACAAGAAGGGTAAAACTGATCCCTGCTTATTTCCCCTCATTTTTTGTACAATCTGATGGGTTGTATACCCCCACTGAGCAAAATCAGGCAACAACAACAAAAAGAAGTTACTATCTCTGCCAAAGCAGATTCAAACATATTTTCCACACAAGATTTTTCACCAATTTCACTTTATTTTAGAGTAGTAGGAAACTAATAATTTTCCTTATCAGTGCTAATGTACAGAAAAATATTTCTTTTGAACAGAAAGGTAGCATGAAAATGTGAATGACCATGAAACACATAAATTAGATTACTATGAATTAGGGGTTAAAGGGTTGGAAAATAGATGGAAGGAAAGAAGTTTTCTAGGGTATGTAAATGAAATATTTTTTCTCACGTTTAAGACATGTACAGATGAATTAGGTTAAAATGCATTCTCTCAAACACACTTACTTCTTTCCCATGGCAAGGTGCAAAAATTTTTCTGCTGTCTGGGTTACTGGTCTAACCATAATGTGTGGTTAGGGCTCATGATCCTATAAACATAAGCAGCTCTGGCTACACATTTTAAAGGTGTTTTTAAAGGGGTTGAAGCTCCTTAAAGCACATGGATGGTACATACTGGTATGCAGGAAAAGGAGCAGGCAGTGGAGACGACCAAGTCTCCACTTGGAGCTCAAAGGCAAAAGAGAAATGTAGGTAGCAGGGACAGGCCACTCTGGGAAGAATACAGAAGCATTTCCAACGCATGCAAGGATGGAATCAGGAGGTCCAGAGTCTGATTGAAGTTAAAATAGTAAGGAATATGAATGACAACAAAAATAAATTTTATTGACACCACAGCAGCAAAAGAAAGACCAAGAAGAATGTGAGCCCTTTGCTGAATGGAGAGAATGAGTGTATGACAAGGGATGTGGAAAAGGCTGCAGTGCTAAATGCACCCTTTCCCCCAGTCTTTTTTGACAAGATTTGTCCCTAGGCCTCCCACATGTTTGTGCTTTGTTAGGAAGAAAAATATACTACTCAAAAGCAGAGAAGGAATGATTTGTGTACTACGTGATGAATCACAAATAAAGTCAATGAAACTGGACATAGTATACCTAATGGTGTTGAAGAACCTGGCTGGTGTCACCATGAAAACATTCTCTGCCATCTTTGAAAGGTTATGGAAATTGGGGGAAGTTCAATGACCCATCTTCAGAAAAGGGAGGAAGTAAAAGGGAACTAACGTGCAGTCAGTCCCACCTCAGCCCTTGGAAAGTCCTTATGGAAGTTACTCCTTCACATCTTATCTACAAAAGGGTGTTTGGCAACAGCCAGCATGGAAATTTACCAAGGGCAAATCATGCCTCACTACCCTGGTTGTTATTTAAGATGAAATAACCGGTTGTAAAAAGAGGATAATAATGGATACTGTTCACCTAAATTTTAGAAAGGCTTTGGGCTTGGTTTCTTACATCAGTCTTGTAGCTAAACAGGGTAAATATGCACTGGGTGGGTGCACTACAAGCAGGAGGAAGAGCTGGCTGGACTGCCAGACTTAAAAGGCAGTGTTCAACACTGAAGTCTAGCAGGTGACTAGTTATGGTGGACATTCCTCTGAGCTTAATACTTACATTGTTTAATATACTCAGTAATCTATACAATAGGATAGAATACACTTTCATCGAATGCATGAATGTTTCTCAAACTTGGGGGGACAGTTAATGTGCTGGAGGCCAGGGCTGCCATTTAGAGTTATCTCTATATACTAGAGGAACAGGCTGACAAGAATCTTATGAAACTCAGCAAACACAAATGCAAATTCCCCTATGTAATCCCCAAAACCTCTATGCAGTAGGACAGACCGAGGACTTCCTAGTTAAGGACCAGCTTTACAAAAAGGGTTATAGAGGCCCTGCTGGCCAACAAGGTGAACATAAGTCATCAGTACATCCTTGCAACAGTGAAAATTAGTCACATGTTGGGTGCTTTAGTCAAAACAAACAGGTCAAGGGAAGTGATGGTTCCCCTCTACTAGACACCTGTGAAACTGCATTGAGCGTAATGTGACTACTTTAGGGTCTCTCTCAGCATGACAGAGATATTGACAAATTGCAACAAAATCAGAGGGCTACTGAATGTTTGGGGTCTATATACCCTGGCATATGAGACAATGCTGGGGAGCTTGGGGGTTTTTAGCTTAGATGAGTGGGAAAAAAAGCTAAGAGGAGAGAGAGAAATCCAATTTCAGTCTTCAGATTACTGAGAAGATGAGGTTTGACTTTTCTCAGATGTGCACAACAGGACAAGCAGCAGTTTTCTGCACAAAGGGAAATTACAACTCTATATATGGAAAAGAAGTCTTCACAATAATAGTAGTTAAGCACTGGAACACATGTCCCAAGGAGACAGTGGAATTTCTATTGAGATATTCAAAACTTAACTGAATGAAAGGCTCTGAGAAATCCAAAATTAACACTTTTCAGCAGAATTTGAAAAAAAAAATGACCTTGTAAAAAAGGATTGTCTTTATAAAAAAGGTTTGATGACGCAAAATTACAAAGCAACAGAGGACATTTTTGTTGCTATCTAATCACAAATCACCATCAATTTAAAAAGATACATCAAAATCCTTGCTATCAAACTTACAAATGCATGTGTTTGTTCAGTCAACAATATGGTCCCCAAATTTAAAGACAAAGAGCTGGTCTGTATCACTTCCAGTGATTCATATTCTCATACTTACATTTTCTTTTCTCTTTTTCCCTGACCCTATGCTTAGCAACATCATCATTTTGAAAGCTGAGTATTTATTTAATTTTGCTCTGCAGCTAGATAACCTTTAATCAAAATACAATATTTCCTCCATAGCAATCGCATTTTTTTGTTTGGTTGTTTTTTTTGTTTTTTAATGACTACATGACTGAAGAACTCTCATTACTGCTATTAACTTCTTCACAAAGTCCAACTCATAATGCTTTTTTGTAATTCTTCCTTTATCCCTAATTTGGCACAGCTGTCTTACTTAAACAGTATTCTTTCCGTTCTTGATAGTACTAATGCTTATTCTTATACTTTTTTAAAGGAGTTACCCATCTACTTAATTCTGGAACAGTTTTCTAAAAGGTGATTTGTCCCTTTTCATGGGATGCATATTGTAAATAGTCTCTTATTTCTCTGACTTAACATCTTCCAAACTTACAACACATTTATGTCCTTAAGATTTTCCGACTAGATTACTTCACTTACTAGTTCTTTCAATATCCTATTTCAGAAAACAACCCCCCCAAAAAAAAACCATACCACAACTGCCAATACCTTAAATGTTCTTCTTTATTAGCAGAGAAGTAATTTAAATATAATCTCCATTTGTTTTGACATTATAATGTCAGTTCATACTGACATCATCCTATTTTGTCTTGATAACATACCCATACCCTTGGCATCTTCACATGATGATTAACAGAAGATATGACATTGTAGTGTGGTCAGTGGTACAATTGCACTGATATCTTCTAGGAAAATTTGTGATGGCACTAAGAAGCAAGAAAGCAAGTGGCAAGGAGTCTTTGACATGAAAATGTTGTTGCTGTTCCTTGATAATTGCAAGTATAACTGAAATACTTTGGCTGCCACTACATGTGCACTTGATCATACTTGAAATACATCCACATTTGTTCTCCTTACTAAACTAAACTGCTGTGATGTAAATTTAAGGGTCAGCAAAATTAGACAAAACATTTTTTTCTTTTTTTTCCCCACAATAATGTTATATGGAGGAAAAATAAAAAGTATATACACCTCAACTGTCAGTGTCCACACATGATTTCAATGGAATCAGTACTGTCCCATGGCAATGGGTTTCAGGAAGTACTTCAGGGTTTTTTCAGAGATCCATTGCTTTATGCTTAGTTTTGCCCCTCAGTCAATATGTGAATTTAGATCAGTCATGCCACTTGTGTTTAGGTTTTTTATCTGTAAATCAGTTATCCTAACACTTCTGTGCTTCAGAGAGGTGTTCTGATAATTATTGAATAAATGTTTATATTGTATTTTCAGAGCATTGTACCAAGGTAACAATAATAGTATGAGATTGGTTTATTGAAAGAAATCACATCAAGCCATTTCAGGACTAGCTGTTAACAAACCATAATGTTTTCTTCAAATTCTTTTTCAGTGTATTTGTTGTTTACAAAATATTACAATTAAAGTTGATAAAGTGATAAGCAGTTGCTCATGACTGAAAGATGATCAAAGTTTATATGCCAAAAAGCATATTGTCTAACTTGTTATTTTATTCAAAACATGAAAGGCAATGCTTTCATCAGACACTAGTTTTGGTGCTTGGTAGGCAAATCAGTTCTAAATCCTTGACTATAGCTGTCATCTGGCTACAACACTAATTACAGTTTTGTGAAAATTACCCTCCTCCTCCCAACTTAAGGGCAGATCTTGCCACCCCCAGTTATGCTTAGGACATTAACTACAATTACACCCACTGATTTCAGCAGGGTTGGTAATTTTAGAGAATGCCAGTCCAGGAAGCTTATTTTATATGACTATTATCTAGTTCTGATTTTTCTTTTATGTGTACCTCAATCAAAGATCAGACCTCTATTGTGCTGGGCACTGTAAAGACAAGTAATCAAAAAGCAGGCTTCTGTTCTAAATAGTTCCCAATCTGGATCCCAGTAAAAATGCACCACAGAGGTGAAGCAGCAAATGGAGTAAAGGTAGGAAGATAATACTGAACAGTCATCTTTGCTCACACTTTTCTGAACTGATTTCTGCATAGTTACCTAGTGCCAAGAAGGGTGTATTTTCACCTGGAATATCTTACACAGTGGTATTTAAAATGTTCTCCTAGGAGCAGCAGAGGAACTCCAATTTGAATGCTGATAGAGGAAGAAATAACATATGGTTCTCCTACTTTCGTTGACGAGTCCTCTAATCAGTAGGATATTTTATCAGATGCTTTTTGCATTAGCCCTCTTGCCTAACATGTTGTAGTTTCCTGTATCTTCCTGTCCCTGTCCTCCCATCCCCCAACCCCCCCACC
>JAVJGJ010000014.1:41423807-41463242 GCA_035590215.1 Microhierax caerulescens
CCAGGCTTAGGAATGAAGTTAATCTAGTTTGTTCAAAATACGTATTATTTACTTAAAAGATTTGAGATAATTTTATGTTGTACTGTACAGTACATTGAAAATCTTTTGGAAAAACTTTGGAAAAACTCCAGTATGACCCAAGTTGGACCATCATATTTTTTTTAGATGCTTGAAGCAATTTACAGCACAGTTGAGTGTTGTAAAAGCAGTTCCAGTTTCAGAGGTCTCTACACCCAGAATAGTAGAATGCTTTGAAATTATCTTCATCATGTATCAGATTAAGGGGAAAAAAACCCACAAATAAAAGTATGCAAAAATTCAAATACAAGAAAAAATTAAAACCCAAGAAAAGATACATATATTTTTAAAGCAGATCAAAAGATAAAATCAAGTAAAAGAAACAAAATTTACATTTTACATCAGATACAGAATTCCTTTATTATCTATCTGATAATCTGCTTTAACATTCAGCTAGTCATGAGCCTGTCATTGTACAAATCTTGCCAGACTAACATCCTCAGGTTCTTTTTATGGAATAGAATTTCATTTAGACTATGTGTTCTTGTTTTTATGCCGCATCCTCTCTGTTGTAAGGTATGTTGATATGATTGGTTATATCATTGTAAGACATTATTAATAAGTAATTACTGTGATATTATATCTAGGTATATATCTCCTAATGTTCTGTTATTTTTGTCCAATGAGATATTCAATAACTCCAGAACAATGGCATATGCATGACTAAGTCATGGCTATAAAATATTTCTTATATTTGTCAAGCCATATCCTGAAGTATTTTAATGAAAAAAGGGGTTATAGCAGGAATCCCAGTAGTTTAAGAGAGTTTTAGCAGAGCACAGGCACAGTATGATGCCAGGTAGCCCCAAGGACATAGAGAAAGAAAGAAATAAACCACAAATAGAAATACTGCTCAGTAAATAAATAAATAAATTAAACGCTAAGATACAGTTTTGACCCATCAACCAGTTCTAAGTTAGAACCTGAATATATTTAGAATTTGCTTGTAACCAATTGCCATTGTATATTAGTGTAGTAATTACAGTACAAGACTAATGAATGCAGCTAATCCCAAAGACATCTTTCGGAACGAGATGTCCCAGACATTTAAACAAACTAGTAATGTTACTAAATGCAAGATCACCACATATGTGGACTTCTTAGGAGAGTTAGATGACCTCCAGTACTGACTGAAACTCAAAGGAGTCTCCCTTCCCAGTCAATATCAAGTAGAAATCAAGTCAGTATCAAGGAGAAACTGCTTCACTCTTCAGCATCTTGTTGCAAGTAGCCTTGCTAGGTAACAGCACAAAGAAAGGAAACACACCTGGTGGCACCCCACACCATCATCCTTCAAAAAAGAATCTGTAGCTCCACTGAAAAATGTTTGAAACGTGTTGTTGTTTTTCAAAGTTTACCTTTTCCACATCTTAGCTTATTTACTTGGGGAAGCATAAAACGTGTAGGTCTTCAGGACATTTCACAGGGAAAGAAAAAGAATTTAACCTCACAGTTAAGGTATGGACTCTCGTATAGCAAAAAAGTTGAATTTAAGCACCTTTGAATATCTTCCATTAATTGAACAAGTTATCACACAGTGCTTTGTCCCACGATCCTACCCTCAGAACTGTTCAGGTGGGACATGGCTTGGGGCTATCTGACAACGCACCTGGGGGTTTTATGCAACTGAGCCGGTGCAGTGTGGCCGGCGATACCTGGGTGTCTCCTTACCATGAACCTGGCAATGCCTGCGAGACACAGTCAACAGCAGGAACGACAGAACGGTTCCAGGTGCCCTCAGCTAGACCTTGCTAGTGAGAATCTTGATATTTCTTGATAAGCAACCTTTGAGACAATACTGGAAATTCATAGTTTTGCAGATTCATTTATACATGTATTAAGCCAAAAATATTTATGCATTGTTGTAGATTTCTATGTGTACACTGAGTCAAGATTATATCCATGTTATTATACATTACTGTGAATTATATATATAGGCACATTACCTTATATAAAATTAATTCAGCATCTGAACAGAGTATTTTTGTTTTTTATTTTAGAATCTTTATGTTCTATTTATGCTTTCCTTCCAGACCTTTTACATACCTGATTCTCTCAGTTTCTGTTGTACTTCTGTGTATACAAACTGTATGGCAATCCCTTGGTTTCCACCTAACTGTTTTACAGTAACCTCAATAAAGCATCAGTGGAGTTTTAAAACCAGTAACAAATATAGCTTCTGAATCAATAGATGGGTTTGTTGTTTTTTGGGGGGTTTTTTTGCTTTTTGTTTTTAGTATGCAACAGAATCTGCTCTCCGTATCAAAAAGTACAAAACTGAGCAGAACCTCACAGATAAGTGGTCTTGGTCCAACATTGGTCATTGGTGAGTACACAGCCTCATCTTCAGCTCTTACATTTAAAATCTTTTTTCACTATATTCCAACTTCTTCAGCCACGTGGTGATCCATGAGCCAGACCTAGGACACACCTAAATCACAAACAGATGAACTCTGCGTGCTGGGGAGAAACCTCCGCTCCACCATCAGCTTGGAGGATGACTGCAGACCAACTTTTCATTATCTAAGTACACAAAACTTTCCCCCACAAAACCCTACAGCCAGGAATAACGTGAGCACTGTGAAATGTTCTGAGAAGCATGGAGAGTAGGCCCAGAATGCCCAGAATGTCAGCTTAGTAGCAGCTGGGTGAGCTATTATTGTCACAGCAGGCTTAATCATTCCTAAGCGGTTTCTATAGCTTCCTCGACTCTGGATTTTAAGAGTGTTTATTGACCTTGGAACATCACTGTAGCTGATGTCTTTGTGTTTCTGGATCAATGTGACAATGCAAGAAATCCTCTGGGACCTGGAACATGGAGAAGCGTGGTGTAGAGTACAGTCAGAAGCTGCATATGGCTGACTTGGTTCGGGAAGAGTTTGTTGATGCAGGTCCTTTGCGATAGCACCTATACTGCTTCTGCATCTGAGCTTGGCCAAAAGATTGTATATCTCGATATTTTTTTCTTCCATGATATTTGAATTATTAAACCCCATAAAATCCAAGCTGACTCAAAACAAGAATCAGCCCATGGTAAGGATAATCCGAATCAGATAAAACAACTGAATAATGGAGGATTTTTGTAGCTGTTGCCATTCCTAATATCTCAGAGGATAGATCTGGTCCACAAGTTACCAACTGACCATTCTTCTGGAAATAAATAAGATTCGTTTTTCAGATAAATGACTGATTATGTTTAAGAACTATCTCTGCCACAGGATCTCCTTTCTCTGTCATTCCTTGACCTATTCTGTATGTATATATTATTATGTATATCTATTAATTCAAATTTATATTTCCTCTTTGCTGTTCTCTTTTCACTTTTTGAATGAATGAACAAATGAAATAAATGCTGCAGTATTTATTATTTATTTATAGAGTCACATAAGTTGTTTTGAAAAGAGGCCATGGGGGATTCTGCAGCTTAAATATTACTCCATCCAAATACTCCTTACAGCATTATATAGCAGGACCCAGCTGTTTTCCAAGTTGCAATGTCTCATATGTGGCTACTTTGCCACAACCATTTTTCCAGTTTGAAAGGTAATGGTATCAATAGTCAATGTTTGACATACAGATATAGAGAAAGAGCACTTAGTGACACAATTTTATACATGCGATCAGTTTTACAGGATTTAATTTTGGAGGAATATGTAACCCTGGATGCCATTTAATAGTTTGAATAGGTGAGAGTAAATGGTAGAACTCTGGCTAATTATTTCTTCTGTTTGCACAGTTTGTAATCAATGGGAAATATGGTCCACGTATATTTTTCAGATTTGTTTTTCCCGATTTCCCTAAGCCATTTTCAATTTAAGTGACTGCTGTGAAATAAGGACCATAGTTATCTAATAGTAACCTAAGATAATCAAACACTTCCTTGAGTATATTGGATACTTAACATGCAATAGGTAGCTTTGCAAAGCAAAAACAAACAAACAAACAAACTCATTCAATAATTTTAAGAATAAAAACTTTTAAAAAGCAAAAGAAAATTATTCAGTAACTTTTAAACATAAGTAGTCTTTAATTTATTCTAACTGAAATATCTATCTGCTTACCTACCTTTACAAATACAGTTTTAATGAGTCTGAACATGGCTTATATTAAAGAATTTAGTGTAAGTGAATGTTTACATTTTATTCCAATAGCAAAACCTTTAAAATATAGATGTATAGCAACAAAAATAAAACGTATCTTCCGTGTAAGTCCAAGTTCTTTTCAAGAATAACTCATTGGTTTATGATTTCCTGTTTGTTATTATGACATAAAAACTATTTAGATGAGAGACAGCAATGACATCTGTAAATGAAAGTACTTCTTTCTAATTGATTTTGAAAAATGAAATCCCAAACAACACTGCTGTCTCATTCAGAACATACAACTGTAAAAACACTTAGTGACTTTAAAGCAAATTTTAATTTGTAAGTCCTGGCATAAGCCTAATTTTGAAAATGCAAACCATGATTCATGGAATAAATCAGTTACTACAACTCATTGTTTCCATGAAAAATACTCTAACACCACATCAAGGTGGATACAGTTCTTACTTAAATGTTTGCTTTTCTGTCAATGTTCTTAAATTATTTTAAATGAAACATTGCCTCTTTAATACCTCTTTTTTATACTCTGATAGGACTTCTCAATGTTTTATTATCTGATAGTTCAGCAACTACATAAAAGGGAGTAAAATTCACTCTTCTGATGAAATGCAAACAGCTATGTAAACCATACAAGGATACAAGATCAATTTGTAGAGGAAATTACTGTACTAAACTATAATACACGCATATGTAAAAATGCCATTTTTGAACATGCTATATCTTTACTACAAGTTCCTAGTGTAAAAGCAGCTGATTTTATAGTAACTTGTTTAACAGGAGAAGGAAGGTGAAATTTATAGGGTTTATTTCTGAGAGAAAAAAAACAAAAAACCAAACAAAAGCTGTATCAAATAGGCTTCACAAAGGAATAAATCATTCACAACATGACCACAAAGGTAGGAGCATATGTAAGTGAGAGTTTCAAACTCTATCTGTTATTTCAAACGTTCAGCTTGCTCAAACTCTTCATAAATGCTCCCGAAGAAAATATCTATAAAGCAAGACAAAAATGTGTAAGTTTCCTGGTTTTCCTCTGCTCATAGCTCAATAAAGAAAAATAAATAGGTATCCCCGTGTTTCATAAAATGTCTGATGAAAATACAATAATAATAAAACCCCTCTTTCTCTTTTACTGAGTAACACATTGAGGCATTAATTATCTTCATGAAGGCTGAAAAAAATAATTTTTAAACTACAGTTAGTCTTCCCAAAATGATCAATTTGCAGAGGAACCATTTCATAAACCTTAGCAGAAATATGATTTTTTTCTTTCTTTTTTTTTTTTTTTCATGAGTCATATGACCTTATGGAGTAATCAAGTTATCCTCTGGCAGACACAAAGGAACTGATTTATCTGCTTAAAGATAAACACAAGACATTTCCCTGCTGTTGGTAGGTATGGTAAGGAGGCTACAGAAGATTCACACCATCTCTCCAGCATCAGTTAAAGGCAAAACTGGAGAGATATCTCTGTGATTACTTTCAAAAACTGTAAATTAATTTATCTTCCTAATGAGTTAACCAATTTCATTAACAAGATGAAAATAGTTTCTGAATGAAGAGCAGCTGACTCCAAGCAAAAGTGAAATTATTTCTGATAGAAGAAAAAAAAATAAAGAAAAAACCTCTATAGGGTACTGAAACAGTACTTTTTATTTACAGTGCAAGATTTATATTTTATAGATTTATATTTATATTTTATAGTGTGAATGGATAGTAGCAAAGAACCATGCTCTCTTATGGAAAGGCTAAATCCTGACCTTGAGATAAGGCATCTGTAACCTTCAGAGTAAGATTAATGTAGTCATCTGTCTGGAGACCAAATATTTTATTTATGTTCTGATCAAAATTCATCCGATGGACCCTTTCAGCTTCTGCGCTCTTTTAGGACAATACAAACCACAGGAAGATTAGCTGAGTCTTTGAGGTGAAGAAAAAAGAAAAAATTTGGTCTGTGGTGAGTTTTTTTGAGGGGTGGAGGGGTGGTAGATGCTAATTAAAACCATTTGGACTGTATTCTTTTTGCATGGCTTGGATATTCTGTTCTCTTTGGCAGATACTGCACATATAATAGCTTGACAGTAAATATCTTCCGTGCACAGATGCCAAAAGGAAAAACAATCATGAAAGACAGAGAATGATATTGTAGGACAGGTAGTTAAGTAAGCCAAGAAGGAGGAAGAAGTGCAGTAGTCCATTTAGTGGTGTTTCCTCTTCACAACAGCTGAACTTGTTTCTAGCATGACTAAATGTCATGCTAGTGTTTCTAGCAACACTAAATGTCTAGAAGTAAACGTTTTCCCCATAACAGTGAGAAATCCCTTCAGCAAGTAAAGGAATTCCACCACACATTGAAAATGTATGTGTGTGTATCTAGAGAATACCTCTATTATTTCCAAAATAAAGAGGGCCAGCAACTCTCTGGTGTGTGCTGGAGAATTCTCTGTAGCAATTTATTAGCAGTCATTATGTTCAAGTATTATGGCCATAATGAGTAAAACAAAACTAAACAGTTCAAATGCGACTGTACAGTCTGAATATAACCTCTTCCCTCTTTATCTTTTCAGTGATTTCCCAGGCAAAGTGCTGGCTCTGTTTGGTGAACTTCCCTGCCAGTTTTTGAATCTCACATAGCCTGCCAGGTCTCTCCTAACACACATGTGCTGCTGCACCGCGCTCCCTCAGTGACCTGCCGGGCTCTCAGATGCTGGCTCGGTACTGCTACTGCCAGCCAGGACCCGCTGAGCCCCTGCCCGGCTGCTGGGTACTCTGCCACCACTGCTCCTGCCTGCTCCCATTCAGCGGCCTGAACTTCCCGCTGCATCACTTCTTTTGTCTCAAAAAGGCCCGGAAAAGTTCTGAACGTACCTACACAAGGAGTCTATTTAAAGAATGAGGTACTTTTGTTCATCATGTTGGATTAATTCTAATCTACCTTTCTTTAAGTCTCCTCTGCCTTTTGTTCTTGGTGCTGACTACGTGCTGCACTACCTCCTGGTCTGAGTAGAAATAACAGCGTGTTTGGATTTTCACTAGAATTCAGTGCTGCTAGGCTAATGTAGCTGAAAAAGAATCGGCGGAACACTATTCTGGCATGTGCTTTAATCACAAAACTGCTACTTGCAATAAGTTCCTTGTTACAACTTTGAGTTGAAGAATCCCAAAACTACTGTTTCCTTTTTTGCTTGTTAAGACCAGAAATGTTTCCAGAGGCTGAAAGATCAAGCAGATACCTACCTTCAAAGTAACTCCCCTGTTCACCAACAGCCAGCTCAGTCCTCTGAACAGTTCAAATGTTGAACTGATGAAGCTGCAGCTTGGTACACATTGCAGCAATGTACTTTCCCACCAACTTCTATATTCATTAAAAAAAAAAAATAAATAACGTTGTCCTGGACCTGATGAAACACCATATCATTTTTTTTTAATGAGTCAGATGCTCAGTTAGTGGTTGTCCAAGTTGGATATGACAACATGAAAGGGCAGAATAAACAATTTTCTGAAAAAGACTCTCTAGCTTAAGCATCTATAAAACAGTATTTGTACAAATGATTCTATTAGGGAAATCAGCGATAAAGCAAAGAATATGGGATACCATTCATATATATCTATCTCTCTCTATATATAGATATATATTCACACTTTAATCCTGTGTGTATATATGCACATATTGATTGATTTATTTTAAGAAGTAATTTCCTCAGAGGTTAACCATATGTTTATACTGTAGAGGTTCATAGAGTCTGCAGCTTACACAGCAAAATACCCAGTAACAGATCACAACGTATATTACCTACCAAAACTGTTGGGCCAAGTTAAAAAATTTACCTTTTAATTAAAAATAGCTGCACGCTCATATTTTTCAGCATCAATTTTATTCAGTCTAAATAATACACATGTTGCTCTTACTGTGTGGTTGAGGTAGGTTTATTGCTTCTTGAATGTCAGAAATATATTTTATACCGTAAAAACAGAAAACAATATGCCCTCAGATTCTATTGTAAATTAGAGTTAGCATTGTCCTAAGGCCTAAAAAGTTCTTTTTTCTCTCAAGAAGGGAATCGTTTTAATGGTATTCTGTAAAAAAAGCCCTGCTGGACATGTGGGTCATATGACTACAGGAATCAAAATTGTCAACAATGTGCATTTTAAAAATACATTTTCAGTTCTCTGTGTAATGGCTTTGAGCCTTCAGGGTTTACATTTTCAAAGGTTTACTTCTTCTAGCCTAAACACTAGAAACCATACTCTTTTTTCATGACAGCAGAGATACTTCTATAACTAAATCATTCTAGAAGCTAGGAATTAAGGAAGATGATTGCATGTGTGTATGTACATTATATTTATATATGAATATTGATATAAATAATATGCCTATGTATGCATGCATATATCTATTCTAAGTATCATGAGACTATAGACTGACAGGCCATACCTATTGATACTAGTCTCTCCTCGTCAGTGATAAGTTGCTCATCACCTCCACTACCACCATCACCTTGGAAGTACCCATGGTTCATAATAAAAATATTGTCTTCAACATCAGTATAAGCAATTGTAAGGACAATCAGTAAACTTTAAAATTTAACAGAGAAGAATAATGATTTCTTTTTGAAATTTTCACTTTCCTTTCAAACAGTTTTTGCGGTGTTCTGGTGTTTATATTATTCCAAATCATAAAATAAATGTAAATGAGAGAAATTGACAAAAATAGTAGTATGCTGTTATCACAAATGATTGTGATCATGATACTAATTATTAACTGCTATTTGATTATGACCTCTATATGCTTTCTAAGCTCAGCCAGAATTTATCAGCTTGTTCTATGTTATGGCAGAAAGTTTTTAAGCAGAACTGTTTTTAAGGAAGAATATATTATCATTCAGCAATAAAAACAAAGGATTGGAGTTTCATTACCTCCTAAGTACACAAAGTGTCATACTTTTTTAAAATATATTTATTTATCTTCTGAGGAATAAGTATTTCAGTATTGGTCTTATTAGTTTTGAAGAGTAGAAAAGATTTCAGGAATGCAAGTTTTTTCTCACGCTATAATATTTAAACAAATTTAAATTATTACTCATACTTGCAAGCTTTGTTTCCCTGCATCCATTGATCATCACAGGTACATCCTGAAATCATTATATCATGAAAACTACAATAGTTCAAACTTCATATATTTAAATACTCACCTTTTTCACATTAGAATATACTTTTCCTAGTATGTAAATCAAAAGATTTTATTTTCCATTACTTACAATATTAATGATTAACAGAAAACAAATTATACGTATATATGTATATATATATATATATATATATAAATATAAACACAGGTGCATATTTTGTTATTTATTCTTATAGATTCTTACTTATAGTTCTTGTAGAACTTTGGAATATTTTGATCCAAACTTGTGGTTTCTGAGAAATAATTTAGTTCAGGCCCTGAAATCATAATATTTTTACTAATGTTGTATATAGTATGTAGACTGCCTAATGATGCTTAGAGGCATGGTTTAGTGATGGACTTGGCAATCCTAGATCAACAATTTGATTTGATGATCTTAAAGGTCTTTTCCAACCTGAATGATTCTATGATTCTGTGGTGTCTTCTGTAGTGGAATGAAGCTGGGTTAATTAGCATTGATAATATACAACTGTGGGCTGTCCGATGTAGATAAGGTGCAGGTGTGGCTGGTTAAGTTAAGATGTTGGGCAGCCAAGGAAGAGATAGCAGCTGAGGAAGAAGGGAGAGAGGAAGAAGCAGAGAGAACATGTGCCCTGGGTGAGGAGAGCCGAGGAGAAGACAGCAGAGGGACTGTCATGAAGAGTATGTTGGTATGAGGTGGTAAAGGACCTTGTTGCAGCTGGATAGCTTTAAAAGTGCTGTGACAGTCTTCCATAATTGACTGCCCTTCCAAAATTTTTTCCAAGGTAGGCTAAAATATCTAATAGACAATAATTTATAATGAAGTGAGTTTTGTTACTGAATTCATGAAGTGTCTGGTGCTTTGTTGTATAACTTTACAGCAAGATGTCAAAGGATCATTTACTTGGGGCCCAACATGACTGACAAAAATCTCTTTATCAGGTTTATTGTTTTGACTCGTTTTAAAATTGCACATCCTGTTGAAATTAAATTGAACTAAATAGTAATGCTTGATTGTTCTTTTATTTTATAGGTAATTATAAAATATTTTTTACTGAGTGACTAAACTAAGCTGTGATGTAAATGTTAAATTCGTTAAGAGGGAGAAAAAGACATTCCAAATTTAAACAGCAAGGTATTTATTTACTAATAATCATTTAGGATGGGCTTATAAAATATTTTGTGGGGAGGAGTAAAAACAAGAGCATAGCAATCATACACCAGTTATTGTTTTCTCAGTCAAATATGTTCTTTAGATTTTTGTTTGTACATACAACTCCCTTTTTTGCTTGAAACTCCCTTTATTTCATTTTTTGCTCCCTTTATTTCATGAAGCTCATCAAATAAAGTGAAATATTTCAGATTTGATATTACCTCTGTTAAACACGATCTACATTTAACCCTTTAGGGGAAAAATATTTGATTAGGTCTTTGCATATTTGCATAGTGTTTTCTCATTTTACCTTAGAACAACAATAAATCCATAGAAGGTGAGAAATACTTTTTTCGTCAGGAAAATCATCAAAAAAACCTTGTCATCAAGTTTTATATTTCTGAAGTCTAATTTTCTCTAAATTGTTCTTTTTGTATAACTCTTTCAGCCAATACTGCAGTATCACTCTAAAAGTATTAAGGCTCAAGACTCACCACCACCTTTTGCAGCGTTATGTCATTTGCCCGATGTGCTGCCTTTCTGACATGGACCTGTAAACAAAAAAGTATTGCAATGATGAAAATCAAGATGATAAAAGAAAAAGAGCTCATGTTATTCTCCCTTTTTAGTAAAAGATAGGATGCTCTGCCACGTGAAACTCCAAATGCTAGAGACACCACAAGCTTACCCAGTTATCATCTTGCAGCGATTCAAGATTGAAGGGCAGCCAGCGTCTGTAGTCTCTTTCCTTGGCATGGCCATCGGCCCACAGGGATGAGCATGTGAGCCTAGATGGAGGCAGTGCTGACAACTGGGGCTGAGCAACAGACATGTAAGAAAACACTTAATGAGGTCAAATGTACCAACCACAGCAAACAGCACAGCAGCTGCTGAAACTTTCACTGGGAAACGACAGGAACAGTAGTGTTTTATGTTAATTACAAAATGAACATGTGCTTATCTTACCCAACAGCACTTTAAATACACACATTTTAGTGTGAGCTAGTTTCAGTGCCCACATTTATAATGCCTATCAACCCCTCTTGTAAAATGCTGTGAAATTTTCTATAGTGACTTACTTTGCTGGTTTTTACAGATCCTGTGACATTCATTGAGGAAGATGTTTCAAAGTAAAAGAAATTAAGCCATTTGTATCAGAAAACTTCACTTAGGTTTGGCTGAGAGACAAGCTTTTACATGTGTATGCAGAGCGAAGCATGCAGGTGGGTGCGCACGCACACACTCCCACATCTTCCTTTTCCGACTGTTGAATTCATCAGGAAAGTGTTGGCAGCTTGCCTGAGTAAGGAAAATAAACAACGTACACCTGGGCCAATTTGTCTGTCATGTGGACAGCCCCTGAATCAGGCCTGGTTTTGCGTGCCTGAAGCACTGACAAAGACAGGGAGACAATGCTTCACCTTCCCGACATCCATAGCATGTGTAGCCCAAAAATATGTCTCTTCTGAACCGAATTCATTGGTGCAGAGCTGAGAGCTCGCGTGTTACTCATCTTGTAACTCAACCTGTGTGTAATAGCTTTGCATATTCAGATTTTCAATTCTACAGATCAAATATGTCACTTTTAAAATAGACCCTCATTTTGTATTTCTGCACACATTGCAGCATTTGAATGTATATAGTGCAGTGCATGCAGTACGAAATGCACTGGGTTTATTTGGAAGGGTAATTGGGAATCTAGGGGAGGAGTGCAACATTTTCCCTTTATTTGTCTGTTTAGGTTTCTTAAGCAGTGTTTGTCTGTTTGCTTGCTTTTAATTATTTTTGCTACTTAAACCTCCTTAATCTGACAGAAGAAAAGAAAATGATGACGAGGGCAATTTCATAGCTATGGCATAAGCTGAAAATCCATGTTTTCAAGGAGTCCAGTCATGCTACTTGTATGACAAATTTTGGATTCTAACAGAAAACTGTTTTAAAACAATACACCCTAATATTCATTATTACTTTATAAAAGACAAAAAGTAAACATTATATAACAGAATACAGGAAAATGGTTGAAACTGAATTGGATAACAAATTAAAAACGTAACTCCCACAGCTCTTCAAGTTTTATTATTTTAGTTTATTTTTTATTTTGGATTTTGGGATTCTTCAAGTTGGCTATAAATCATTTGCATTTGGCCTCACATTGTTCCAGTACAGGGATACACTGTTTCATTGTATTCAGGCAGTTCCCTGTTGGGAAAAAGTCTTATTTTCAGCAACCCCGAAAGCTCTTTATTTCACATACAATTTCTCAAGTGCATGTTATTGACAATAGCAAAATCTAGGTTTCATTGATTGCTGCATTTCTCCTAAAATCATGGCATGATATTTAACACTTCGTAAATGCAGAAATCTGGCAGGAAACTGGAAATAACTAGGATACTCCTCAGAAGAACCAGTTCACCATAGGGCACGCACCATTAACACGATTTTACTAACAGTAAACAGCAGTAACCCTGCGTTTCAAAACAATTTTAAAAAAGATACACTATGTTATCTTTGGTAGCTGCCCCTTAAATTAATTTACAAACTGGTAATGTCGTTCTCATACCCTCTATTAATACTTTCCCTACGCCTGTTTCACTGTTCAGTCTCAAAGCTGCGGAGTGTGGAAGAGCACTTGGGCAGCTTTGCCTCTAACATCTGAGGAAGAACTGCCTTTTCCATTCATAAGATGACAACATATGAGTCAGTTGAGGTTGAGTTTTATTAAGATTTGACATCCTTAATATTTCTATGAGTCCAGAAAGTGTTATTATTTCTGTTTTCAGAACAGCAAAATGGGGTACAGAGATTAAATAGCAATCTGTGAAACATTTGATATGTTTTGTAACACAAAAATGCCTCCATGCTATGCTATACTTGGACAAACTCAGGTTTCTTTTGAGACATTTAACTTGATCTTCATCTAAAAAGAAAATGGCCTTTTTTGATGTTTGATTTTTTTTTTTTTTTATATAAATAGAGAATACATCTCAATTACAATTGCATATCCATAATTATTTCAGACCACTGAAAGCACATATGGTTACAGAAACTGAAATCTGTGGTGTTTTTTGCAGAACTTCAGAACAGCATATCTGAAAAAAAGCTATCAAGGAGCACTAAGCATAGTGCTTCAGTGAGGAATATCCTCTAATTTTCCCAAATGGGGCAGCTCCATCTTTTCCTAGTTAGCTTCCAGTTTTTCAATGAGTTAAAGCAAATTAGTAGACTCTTCTGCTATTTGTTACTATTTTTATTTCATCTGTTTGTTGTAATAAGGATTCTGGCAATGTTACTTTCTGTCTTCATTCACTTCTATGCTTTTTCTTAATGTCTTTCATCATATTACAGAAAAAAAACGCCATCAAATAAACCTGATTATATTGATTTACGGACCCCTGTTGTTCTACTTCTAAATACTAAGGAGCATGAACTAGTTTGTGCTATGACCTTGGGGGTACAGTACTCATATACAAAGAATAAAGATGCTTTGGTCCTTGGTTTTAAAGGTGAAGGAATAGGAAACTGCATCACCTAAAAGATACTCCAAGAAGGTCTGAATTCCTTCCGTATAGAAAAAAAAATCAAGCTACAAACTATGTGTGAATACTTGTTAATCTGAGGTTGTCATTGGCAAAAAGGAAGCTGACTCGGTACTAAATATTATGTTAACTTTTCTGTATTATTTGAGCATAATCTCTGTAAATCAGTAGATCTCTCGTAATGTCTGATGATAAATATCTGATGAAAACTAGGTAAAGCTCTGATGATAGCTCTGACTGATAAAAGTATTTAAATTGTACTATCCTTTTCCCAGTTATCACTGACACTAATGAGGCTCATTCCAGAATAAGCCTTAGAGAAATTTTGCATATAGAAAATTTCTGCAATTGCTGGCACACTGCAATGCAGAGACATGCACACAAATACTGGATGCAACTAAATTTAACAACCTGTCATTAAAGCACTTAATCCAAGGTTTGTTGTTCATTTTAGCCAATGGACTGAAAACAAACTATCCTGAGATATATCTCATTTAGGAAGATGTCATTCCTCCGTTAACTACAGAACGATCTAAGAATGGAACAGATATTTAACTTTTAGCTGGATAAGCTAAAATGAAATAAACCAATTATTTTCTATTTAACAAAGTTATAAGGCAAAAAAGCTTCTTGCTGATTTTCTTCAGAGGACTGCATTAGTGCTCAGGCAGTAGGTATTTTCTTAGAAATGCCCCCGGGAAAATCCATTTGCTGCTTTGTGTCTCTTTATCTGTCTTCTACTTTCCATAAAATCTGGGGAGTTTCACTAGCCTGTTTTAATGTGGTTTAAGATATATTAAAAATGCTAGACATAAGCCAGGTATTCTTACACTGTATGGTTTGCCTAGTTTATCCATTGGGGTGCTAAATAATTCTGGTTATTGAATATCATTGTAACTTACATGCAGTCCTACTCAAGAATAACGTTGAGGTTTTTATTATTCCAGCGCATACAGCAGCCTTTCTTCTTTTAACAAAAAAGAATTTTCCAACTCTGTAATTCACACCCAGCTCAAATTGAATCCCCCTTTATAGTGCATACCATGAGAAAAAAATAATATATAAAGTGATTGGACTGCAAATGCTCTGAGGACATGAACAGGAGAAATTTGCAGTTAAAAATATATCCTTCAATGGTAATGTGAATAGGTAATAATAGGATTAAGTATTAATTTTTACAAGGTCAAATATTACAGTTATGTGATTTATTCTGAGTCTTTGGTTCTGCTTCAGACTACTATGTCATTGCAAACTGGGCCCTACATTGGGTTTATTGTTTCTTGTTGTCTTACTTTCTATCTTGGATTGGTAGCATTTGTTCACTGATTGCCTTGTATGTAATAATAAAGATATCTGTGTTCCAATAGTTTATTCCCCATTCTTGCATTTTTCTCCAGATGCAAATAATGTATATTATGCAGAAAAGATAAATATTGAAGAAGCTTCTAAATTTGAGCTGAGAAAAAAAAAGACCGTGAAGTCCAAGAAAATTTTAAAACTGACTGCAATTTTATAGGAATTACTTTTCATTCGAAAGTGAAACCTTTCAAAATATCATCAGGATATTTTTTTGTTTGGTTGGTTTGTGGTTTTGTTGTTTTAAACTGAAGTTGTGTATTTGGAGGAGGTGTTTTGGAAGTCCTTCTAAACATAAACCAAAGCAATAAACCTAAGAATACTACTGTACAGAACCATGGAATCAACACCGTTATGAAGATACTGTCCTGTGTAGATCTGGAAGTTACAGTGTTATAACAAAAGCAAAAGGTCTTTAGAACCCTGCAAATTATCAGGCAGACTGCCTCAGTGATTCATGAACTTTGACAGTCTCCCTACCTCAGGGAAAGCAGTGTTTGTATGCTTGTGAAGGGAATAACCTTTGGGAAAAAAAAACAACAAAACACCTAAATCAAACCAAACATGGAAAAGGGTAAAAGCAATTAGAAATCCAGCAGTGGAGTGGCAACTTTAGGCAGCAAGTGCATTTCCTAAGCAGCTATCAGTTATCCAGCATACCAGAGTATGAAACAAGAAGGAAAAGGAATATAGCCACTTGATTTTGCCATATACACACGCTGGAACGATATATCAGAGATTTATAGGAATTACACTTATTGTAAGTAATTTAAGACCCACTAATGAGATTTAAACTCTTTTGTCAGTTACAACAGAATAAAATACAGAGTAGAATAAAGCTTGTCAAATGAAAAAAGTGCTAGCAAAATTGCACTAATCTCTAGGCAATGTTAGTCAACCTGTCCGAAGGTGTTAAAAATAAGTATTGTATTAGTCTGATAACTATAGGATAAGTTATGAAGGCCTTCTTTAGGAGTATGGACCAACTAATTTCTAGGAGAATTAATCTTTTTTTCAGATGATCATGTCACATGGGGAATTACAAATGACAAGAATTTGCTACCTGTGTTTGCAGAGTACAAACTTCTTATGCAAGCTACAAAATACTGTTGGGAATATTTCAATACTTACGTATTAGCTCTTCAGGAAAAAGGTTTTATTTTCCCCTTCAAAATATATTATTGTTTGTTTTAAAGGCTAAACCTCAAGTGTTAACATTCAATTTTTCTGTTTGTGTCTTTTTTTGATTTAAAGACACAACATACGCATATCTCACCTAAACAGAATGTTATTCACTATGGATAAAATGTCAGGAAAAATATATGTAGTGTCAAGAACTATAACAAATTTGTCTTTTCTAATGCAGTGATATGAATGAAACAGTTACAACAGGGTCACATGTATCTTCTCCATGTTGACTTCTGAACCTTTAAGTATTTGCAACGTTTATAACCTATGGGAAGCTTGTTTAAACCCAAGTATAATAAGAGAGTGTATTGGAATTTTGATCCTGCAACACTGAATACAAACTCAAAATCACCCACCAAACTGAATACTAATACTAATTTATTATATTGTGGTAACTGGATTTTCTAGGAAATATTCTGGTTTTGGAATTGAGTTGCTCAGGTCAACATTTGGGGATGGAGGATGGAGGAGGTGTGGGGCATTGATTAATGTTTTCTGTTTGGCACAAAGGGCTACACTAAATTCAGTAGTTACATGGTTGTTTTCTTTTTTTCTTGAAACTAAACAAACTCAAGCCAAGCACAATTTGGATAAACAATTTAAAGTACAACAAAGGAAAGCACTTCAGCCCCAGACCACAGAACCAGAGTTTTATGTTTATTCTTAATTTGACAGAAAAGGGGACAGATCATGAACAAAAATTTACTTAGAAATTTTCATAACTTAGATAAGCAGAAATTTTCATGTTTCCATTCAGAAAAAAAAACTTACTTTGTATTATTTTTTACTTTAATTGTCTATGACCTACACATACCAATTGTACCGGTTATATATGACCAACACACATTAATATATGAACACATTGCAGACAGGATCCATATCCCTAATTTCCAAAACCATACAAAATCCAGATTATACTATTGAGATGATTGTATTATTATTGCTCCTCCAGTGGCCCTCTCTTGCTCATTTACTGAAAAAATGCTAAGACGTGCATGACATTTTAAAACACAGCAGGAACTTAAATTTGATTGACAAGACAGGGGGGACAGTTTTGAACTGAAAGAGGTTAGATTTAGATCTGATGTAAGAAATAAATTCCTTATGATGAGGGTGGTGAGACACTGCAAGAGGTTGCCCAGAGAAACTGGACCTCACCCCTGGAAGCGTTGAAGGTTGGACAGGTCTTTGAGCAACCTGATCTGTTGGGAGGTGTCTCTGCCCATGGCAGGGGGGTGGGCTAGATGATATTTATAGGTCTCTTCCAACCCAAAGCATTCTATGATTCTGTGAAATTTGTTTTCAAGAGGAGAAATTTGGTGAAAATAACCAAAAAAACCCCCAAGAAAACAGAAGGAAAATACCTTTCACTCGCAAAGATAGTCTCTTCATTATCTTATGATCTGTCATGGGTTTCCCTGTGCGTTGTATTCTCTGTTTCATCTCCAAGCAAAACAATAGCTGAAGGAAATATCGGAAGAGTATCAGACAGCTACTGTTAGATAAATGACAGTATTTTAATTAAATATGTAATTCAATATGATGTTCTATCCCCAAATTTTAAATGTACCTATATTTCTTTCCCAACCTTCTGGTCTTAGGCAAAGGTATGCAGGGACTATATATCACAACAACACAGGGCTATAATTCACAACATTAGATCAAGGTTTGTACCAAATTCTTAACACATGGACAGAATTGCTGTATGTATAAATCTAAGTTTTATTCACATTCAGATATCTTATTCACTTTACAACTCCTTAGTGTTCTGAACTGCTGGATGTATAAATATTTACAATCAAAAGCGTATCTACTAATAACAAAGAGAACAAAGGCATGATAAACTTTGAAACTTTGCTTCCCAGATTCCAAACCTTAGATAGTAGCCACAAGAGAGAGATTTATTGGGGTTTAGGTCTAACTTTACATATGCTTACTAGTCTTAAAGTTTTTTAGTTAACAAAAAAAAAAAAATAAAAAAAGCTAAACTTGCAATCTAGCAGATGCTCAGTATAGTTGTGAGATATTTCACTATGGATACAAGATGTTACCACCTGTTTCAACATTTATGTTTCCTCATAAGTAGACTGCCTTCTTCAGTAACAGTTGGCAATATCTTAGGAGCGAGACTGTGTGTCATTTTTTTTTTTTCCACAGATGGTTGCCAGCTAATAAGATTAAACTGGCGTGTGCTGCATGGGTCAAAAGCCATTCTGAACTCATGTTGTACTTGATAATGTATTCAGTCTTAATAAAGTAGACTGAAGTGTTCAATAAAATACAGATCTCTAAAATGATCTTAAAGTAATCTGTTGCTGTTTGAAGATACGATTTTCATCACTCAGCTAAAAACTTTGTAATCAACAGTTTTGTAATCAATAATTTGAAACCTAAAACCCAACAACCAAAACCTAGGATTATTCTTACCAGCCTCTGTGTTCAATTTATTAATGGTCTACTGGAACACTTGTTGCTGGCCTTGCTAATTCAGAATCTATGCAGAAAACTTCAAGAATTTGACTGTGAACTGTATCCTCTGATATGCACAGAATTTTCTATGAGCTAGATACATCAAAAAAGTAATACAAATAGGAAAAGTGAATTGCACAAGAAGAATATAATATTGGGTACCAAACCTTAAAAAAACACAGACGTAATATAAACATTGCTTAGCTTACTTTTATGTTCAGAACCATAAAATTTCTCAAGCTTGCAAAGGAGAAAAATAAATATGGACAAAGTAGCACGGATGCTAGTAATAATAATAAATTTGAATGATATTTTGTGCATTTTATAAAACATAAATTGTTTTGCAGTTTGGTTTTGGTTTTGTTTTTTTTATTTCTTAGTACATTACCTTTAACAAATGCAATCAATGTAAATGTTTTCAATATGTTATTTGGTTACTGTTTTCACCTAAATCAATTAAATAAGAGATTTAACTTCCCCAAATAAGCAAATTTTGCATGCAGAATTGTTATTGAAACTATAACTGAAATTGTTGAACTCTTCCTGTTAAAAAAGCTAGGTTCATATATAACTTTGTTAAGCATAAGCCTCTTTAGACTGAAAATTTCCAGTTTCCATTAAAGTCTCCAGCTTAAATTACTAGGAAGAGAAAAGAAGGGTGGGGGATGGGTGGACGTATCAATTATCAACATTTGTAATCAGAATTTCAGTAATTTTCTTTTAAGATCTTAATGCCTGATGTGACAGAGAAGGAAGGTGCACTCAGTTACAATTACCAGTGACATAATTTCTGTGGTCTACCCATTGATGTATGTAATTTTGGCCAAAATAAAAGCATTGCTATAAGCTTTTGAGTTTTGAGGAAGATTTCCTTCAGGATTTGTCAGAAAAACAGCCAAAAGATTCCATCTGCAATACTCATACTTTAACTCTTCACAATTCCTGTTTGTAAGCCTACTTGATCAGAAAGGACTAAGAAGGATTTTCCTTCCAAAACCTATCTGCTTTAAGAATTACATCAGGCAGAATCAGGTGAGATTTTCTTTCCTATACCTCCATGCATCCTTTTGCTGGTGCCAGTTATCTTAAGGATGAAAAATCCTGAATGAAATGTAAGTGGGGTAGTAAGCAAGGAATAGAGACAAAGGGAAGGAAGATAGTACCTTCTTAGAAAAAATTTCTAAGAAATACTTGCCAAACTTAATGGTTACTGTGAAGGCATGAGGGAAGAGTGAGAGTGGGGGTCACAACTGAAAGTGATGGACAGCCCACAACAGTTTAAAAAGACAATGCAGGCAGTGAAGAAGACAAAGTTTTGCAGTTTACCACAGGCAGAGTTTAACCTTAGGAAACAGATAATGGAAAAGGCTAGCTGGCAGCACAAGAACAAAAGTGTGTGTAATTATGACAGCTGTAAGTATTGGGTTTTCCCTCAAAATAAAAAAAAAAAAAGTTTGAGTTCGTTGTGGATGAAAAAATGAAAAGCAAGCCAGTCCTTTTTTACAGATGAGTGAAAAGATGTTGCTTTTACCTATAAACTAACCCATTGAAAATTAATACTACCATTTTCCAGGTTCTTAATGAGTGAATATCTTGTGATTTTTATTTTTCTCAGTTTTTTCCAGAACAATGGAAAATTTTTTCTCCTCTCATATGAGTTCCTTTGGCTTTTGTTTCATTTTTTCGTAAGCAACTAGGTTAAAAATCAGATTGTAAAGAAGATGAGAAATCTTGCATTACTACAGAACTTTTATTTAACTGTTCATGTTGAGTGAATACCATGGGATTTTGAGACCCATGCGCCAAAAGGAACTTGCTGGATAGGATTTAAGCTTAACTGGAATAGGGACATATGGTTAATAACAGAAAAAGGAATGGCCCAGCCCTAACAGCTGTGGATTGCATTCACTTCTCAAACATCCACTGCTTTCCTCATCCAGAGGTGACACTATTGTTGTGAAATGCAGGAAAACTGCAAGTTAGCTACTGTTTTTCAGGTAAACCATGGTGATTTGTAGACTAATTTATAAGACTTATTTTTTGCCCTCATCACACCATTTTGGAAAAAGGGACCAATTCACCTCTATGACCACAAACTGGCCAGAACTTCTGTTTTCACAGGTCTTACTCTTGATATATAAATCTAAGCCATGAGCAGCCCTATCTGAGGCACGTTTGAATCATTAGGGCAGAAGGAAGGAAAAAATACACTCATGAGAAAGAGCCTGCACACAAGTTGCCTTGCATTCCAGACTTCAGCAGCACTTTTAATATACCCTGCATATTTCTTTGTAGTTGAACAACGTTTTACCAATTGGTGTCTCAAGCTGATCGTCATCTAAGTATCCTTCAAAAATACATGTGTTTTCAATATGAAATTACCTTGTCTGGCTTTCATTGTATAGTGTGTTAAAATAAAAGAATAACTGTTAAAAAAAGTAACAGAATCCAGCTCTGGAATGGCTGGATTCCAAGTCTTATTTATTTTGCACCAACTTTAGATGATTTGCCTGTATACACTGTAAGCTGCATGAAATGTTGCACTTGTGGTGATCCGAGTTCTGCATAGCATTTATATGATGTATTCATTGTAATGTAGAGGCATATATGCCAATCTTTAGAATTTGTCTGGTTTTGTATGATTTTTAAAGGTTTGTATCAGAATTCCAGAAGGTAAGGGCTATCAATAAGCCTTTAGTGAGAGATTAAAAAAAAAAGTGTTTTGCACTGGTTTACAAACTGAATGCTATTAAGGTGATCACAGTAAGTTGTTATTCTGACAGTATTATATGCCACAAAACAACCAGCCAGCTAGTTCCCACGCAAGGAACTGAGGAAAATCTGACCTTGTAACAGAGTCATCTAACCATACTCAATTAAAGTATAAATGGGTCAGGGCAGTTTGAAAACTGCAATAAATTGATGGAAATGCAAACTGAGGATTTACTGTGTACGGTAGATCTGAAAACTGGTTGGACAGTAGAAAATAACTCTAAGTGGCTCCTAGACTAACAGGGATAGGGAAATGGAGGAAAACATAGAAGGTTCAGACCTAACAGCATTGATCAGCATCAAACAGCAAAGAACACCAGAACGAGTGGCAAAACAAGACAAGAACCTGTCTAAGAACAAGAGACTATTTAGAAATGTTTGACAGAATCATATGTCACTTAACCGTACTCTTATTTATTTGCTATATATATTATCTTAATGTATCCTGTACTTGTTGACAATAATGTCACAAAAAAGATAAGAGGTAAAATGTCTGTCTATTAGTGCTTTAAAATTTCACAATGAGACAGGACAGCTTTTTGTTTTCACATAAGAGAACCCCTTGCCACCAGCTGGTGAATGGCGTAAGTTTGGTGGTTTAGACCTGCAGTACTCATGAAATACACTTTCAAATACAGTCAATGGAGGAAAAGAGTCCCCACCATAATCTGTTATCTAGACATTTAGATGTCCACCTGAAATTTATATGAATCCCCTTCTGGAGGTGGATTTTTCTCTTTTATTTGTATAAACAGGAGATAAGACCTGGACAGGCTACAGAGTTGGGTGGAGAGGTGTTCGGTGAAGTTCAACAAAGGCCAAGTGTAAGGTCCTGCACCTAGGAAGGAATAACCCTATGCATCTGTACAGACCAGGGGCTGACCTACTGGAAGGCAGCTCTGAGGAAAAGGACCTGGGAGTGCTGGTGGACAGCAAGTTGCCCATGAGCCAGCAGTGTGCCCTGGTGGTCAAGAAGGCCAGTGGGGTCCTGGGGGCAAATAGGAGAAGTGTGGTCAACAGGTTGAGGGAGGTGATCCTCCCCCTCTATGCTGCCTGGGTGATGCCACATCTGGAATAGTGTCTAGTTATGGGCTCCCCAGTTCCAAAGAGACAGGGAGCTACTGTAGAGGATCGAGCAAAGGGCTACAAAGATGACGAGGGGACTGGAGTATCTTCCTTATGAAGAAAAGCTGAGAGAGCTGGGCTTCTTTATCCTAGAGAAGACTGAGAAGGGATCTTGCCAATGTCTACAAATATCTTAAGGGCGAATGTCAAGAGGATGGGGCCAGACTCTTTTCAGTGGTGCCCACCACCAACAGGATGAGAGGCAATGGGCACAAACTGAAGCACAAGAACTTCCACCTGAATATGAGGAAGAACTTCTTTACCTTAAGGGTGACTAAGTACTAGAACACGCTGCCCAGAGAAGTTGTGTCATTCTCTGGAGACATTCAAAACCCACCTGGACACAACACTGTGTAACCTCCTCTAGGGAAACCTGCTTTAGCAGGGAGTTGGATTAGATGACCTCCAGAGGTACCTTCCAACCTTGACCATTCTGTGATTCTGTAATAAGTTAACTGGCTTTAGGTTCTTACTTAGGGAACATGACCCTTATGTCTTGCTGACAAGAAAAAGTGCTAAAACTATGATGATGCACCAATCACATGAAAATAAAAAGATGGTAGAGGAGTATCAAAGGAATGAATCGTTGGAGAGCAAAGGAATACAGAGACTTCTGTTAAGTGCTAAAGCCAAACAGTAGCTCTGCTCAGAAAGGAGTTAACAGTAAGAGGAAAAATGTCTTTCTCCAAACATAAAAGAGAAAGAAGCAGACTAGAAGACAGCAATGAACAGGGATTTTTCCTTATCCAGAGGAGAGTCTATACTCGAGAGAATGTTGGGTATTAGAAGACCAAGTAAATTCCAGGGAGTGTTTAAAGAGGTGAGGAAAGTGAGACAGGAAGAAATAGAGAAGTTAGATGGTTTGTGTCTGACTCTGCTCCTTTTTTTATACTAGTGTAATAATGAAAGAAGCTTCTCCGAGGGCAATGAAATCAATGATTCACTTAACAGAACAGGTGGTGTGTAAGAACAGAGCATCTGGAAGTTTGTAGTACTAGAAAAAGTCAGAGTCAATACAGGCAAGGCCGTGTATCCATAGTCAAAAGCAGGAGAATCACAGACCAGCCTCTGACTGATGGTAGATGAGAAATAGATTGTGAACACTCTCAGATGGCAGATAATTGTGAGTTTGGATGATTGGTGGAAACTGAACTTTTGAACTCTCAAAATGGGTCTGTCACTTGCAGACAGGAAGGCCTGCCTGCAACATTTGATAACACCTAGACTATACAGAAATGGCACGAGAACTCCAATTAATAAAGAGACCACCAGTTAGGAGGCTGGTCATGCACTGTGTCTCTGAACACAGGCTGTTTAGATGGAGAAGAAAATGCCTAGAAAAAAATATCCTGGAAATGGAGGTAGATCCATGGAGACGAATGTCATGAAGCACCCAGGTACATCATGGGTGATGCCTGAGTCTGGTAACTTCAAGCAGCTGTGCAGCACAAGCCAACATGGCTTTCTGTCTGACGTTCTTAGACTAGTAATGATCTCCCTGATAGTTGAGACCAAGTGAATGTGACTTTGAGAGGGGAAGTGACTGAGAAATTGCATGTGATAATCAGGTAGCATAAAAGCTCTATTCTTGTTTTTTAAATTAACTTCAGTATCCAGTTCCCCTATTAGTTGTCATTTCCTCTATCTCATCCATGACACTCACATCCACACTGCTTAGGACCATCTGCTCCTGGGCAAAATTTATACAGAAGAGAAGTGGTTAGTGCTGTCCAAATCAGAGCCAAGGAGTAAATCAAGTTGTTAAGTTCAATTTCTGGTGGTTTTTTTTCTTTTTATTTAGCAGTAGAAACATGCCCATTGGAACTACTTCCATAAAGTTATAGGAGACTGATCTCTGACTGGAGTGCAGACCTAGAAAGCCTGCTTGAATTCAGCAAATTGTTCTTTTCTATCCGAGAACAATGAATGTCAATACAGCAGTCTAATGAGTTTCTAGTTAAGCATCTCCAAGAGGGCTGTGACAAATCACATTACATTTTGCAACCAGAATCTATACATTATTGTATTTGAAACATTTTGCTCAGATCTTGTGCAGATAATATAAATCGTAGTTCTGCACCTGCTGGTAGCATGCCTTCTTGTCCTACTTTGACAAGGTAGAGACAGGCAAAGTACGTGATTGGGAATGTGGTTATTTTATTTTACAGTGACATGTTTGTGATTTGACATTGTGTCATTTCAGGGCCAAATTAGAGTCATGCCTGAGAAGTCTGTAAATATGTCCTTTCTTCTTGCAGCAGAGTAAATCTGGAGTAAAGCAATTGCCTTCATTGGAGACACCCAGATTTAAAATAGAATTTCATTGACAGCTTTGAAGAATGTAGGCCTGGAGGGAGGACTGAATGAAAAAAATTAAAAAGGAATATTTTTTCTTTCCCATAATAGCATCTAATCAGCATTTATTATTATTTATGTAAGAATAGGATTTGTCCTTTAAAATATGTAATTTTATTTCCTCCTTCTCACTCATAATCTCAGAGACTAAACTGTCACAATGTATACTCTCCAAGCAGTTTGGGGTTGGGGTGGGAATTCCTCTTTAACATTTGAAAGGGGAAAAAAATAAAATATTTCCAGTTAGTATAGTACAAACCATGCTATTTTCTGACGACTTTGCTGCTTTTCTATGAAAGTATTTTCCAATAAATGTTACTGCATGTAAACAAATTAAAACAAACGTTATCTATTAATCAAGCTGAAATTCTACTACATAGGCAGACACCCGATTCATAATGCAGAAGACATTCTCTGTCCTCCCTTACCAGATATTACCAAATTTCCACTTACTAATAAAATACCACAGATGCAGTATCTCATACTGAATAGACTCAAAATTATTTAAATTCTAAATTTTAATTTGTCAGCAATATTCCACATAGAATTTACACTGATTTCGAAGAGCATTATGAAACTTGGATTAGATGAACCAACCTACACCATTTTTTCCCTTTGGAAACATGCTAGTAGGAAATTACATTCTTTGTGTATGACCCCAAGCATGGCAGGTTACATATTTCACCATACACCATGAAGTTCATTAATATGCAGAATGTGTGAGGATTAATTTATGTTCTTAAAGATTCTATTATTCCCATTGGTATAATGTCATTATTTAGATACCTTTGGTCATTCACGGCATTAAAAAACATTGTAACCATTCTGTGTATTTTATAACAGAACGTTGAATATACAGACAAGTCGCACAGAAAGCTTGAATTTCAAGTAAATACTGAGAGCAAGGGAAAGTCTTATATTTAATTTTTCATTTATCTAATTGAAATGACATCTCAAACTTTTATATATAGCTGATACTGCTGTAATAAAAAAAATAAAAATCTTGAAAATACGATTTTGAAGTCAGGGAATGCATTTCTTTGATTTTAGTCCTGTCACATCATTTAAAAAATAAAGATAACCTATTTCCATTTTCCCCTAAGATTGCATAAGGTTTAAATGAAGCTGTCATGACACAAATGTAAAATGTAAAGAATAGTCTAAAAGATTACAAAAAACTTTCACTTGTGCTATGGCTCTGCCATCAGAGGATATTTGTTCCAATTTTCATACTAGCAGATGATACAGTATATGTCACCATGAGCAGAAAAAGAACAAAATAGACAGGATAGTGTATGGAACAGAAAGAAGAAAAATATTGTAGGATTAATTAAAAAACCCAAACAAACAAACAAATAAACAAAAAAAGCAAATAACTCAAACCATCAAATTAGCCATTTGCATATAATACCCTTCCCCCAAATGTACACTGCTAGCTGTTCCCAAATTTGAACAAATAAAATCACAACAGAAGAGTGCGATTCTGTCACCATTAGGCAACTGTCAACAGCTCTTTAAATTTATTTCTCTGAAAACACAAGGTTACATGTCAGACCTGTGTTTGAATCTGGGATGTCGTGATGAAGCATAGATCACACTGCTGTGCTCATCTGGGTAGATTTGGTTTTTAGGATGAGCAGTCTTATTGAGTAGCATGATTTCTGATTTCACCAAAGTGACACAGCCACTCTTTTATTCCATACGTCAGGTGCAGCTGGTCCACCTCTCACAGCACTGCCCTAAATTTGTGAGAAAACTTCAAGCAGGCTGTAAAAAATGTGCTTCATTGTGTGCCTGTTACAGGCGCCCACCATATCATTCTCAAGCCTAAGCTATTCTCTCTCTTATGGAGCCAGTTTACAAGCAATGCAGAGTTTTTCAGGAAAATGCTGTGGATCATGTGGAATCAGAAGTCCAAAGACAGCAAAGGCTATCCCCTGCGGTCTTACGGGCATGATTCAGGTACACGGGCATTGCACATGGTCCTGTCTAAGGGTTCCTGGAGCGTCTTGGGTGTCAGCATGAAACTGGTAGGCATAGTATCTCAACTGAAGGAGATACATGTCCTCTTGGAGCAGTAGCTGTCCTGTCAAATGAACCCCATCCTTCATATTTGAAGGGTGATATGGCCAATATGTACCATTCTATATAAGCCAAACTTTTGTTTATTTGTTTCTCTAATATACACACACAGGAAATAGAAACTGGAGGCTTTAACAGTGGCTACTACCTAGGCAACAACATTAAGTGTTCACTTAGCCCACCTTTAGAGGGGACTGTGCCTTAAGACAGCTCCTTAAACCGTGCCTGTCTTGCCTGTGAATTCAACAGCTGTAAGTTACAGAAATACTTTACCTGAAATGTTGCATTATTAATTTCAGGTAGTGTATTATAACTCATGTTCCCATGGAGATAGGCTTTTGATATCCATTACAAATTATGCTGCTACTTTTCTATGAACTCTGAAAATAATTGGTATTAATTATATGGATTTTCTTTCCAAATTCCTTAATAAATATGTTATGATGGTGACACTATTCAATTTACAAGCAAGTATTAGCTACCTTCTTCCAGACTATATTGCAATGACTACTGCCAAACATTTATGTTGTTTCTTTTGCGTGCCAAAACAGCATAAGCAAAGCCAGCGTAGGAGGAAACTTTGAGGTTCAAAGAACAAGAATGATCTCTCTACAGGGTAGTAACTAAACCTACTTCTGCTACAATGTTACATTTCAGAGTTAAAATCTGCTATTAATTTATAATATGTGGAAGAGCAGCAAGTTATTTCGGCTTCATTGAGGCCATGAAATCTATGAACTAGAAGAATGTAAAATTCATCTCTTCTGAGGTGGAATTAGGCCATCAGGTTTAAAGGGGTGAAAATGGCAACACATAAGTCAGTGACAACTGTTTTTGAGATATTAAAAAAAAAAGTGATAGCACAGTATTTTCCATTCTTTTATGTATTTTCATTTAGTTTTGTTATACAGAAAAAATTCTTAATAAATTAGAAAGTCAAAGCTCCACAGGCCTCTAGTTGATATTTATAGTACAACACCAGAGCTAAACACACTGTTTGGTAAAACTAGGGACCCTCATTCTATGAAGGTATTTCTTTGCATATTTATACATTAAGTTCTCTATTCTTTCTTATTCTGTAGCAAACAACCCAGATGACTGACAGTGCCCAGGAACAGAAATCTTTAAAATGAAGAATTTATTCTAACTTGTTTGGGTATCACCTAACATGTTGCAGGCACTGCTGTGAAGGAAATACATCTAGAACTGTGGCATAATTGACACTTTTAGCAAAGGGCTCAGATGATAATGATCTCACCTCTTTTCTTAAATTTGTACAAAGGAAAATGGTAAAATACCCCCCCTAAAATTACAATGTAGTTGGCTTAAATGTAGTAATAATGATTAATACGTTCCTATTGCAATTAGCTCAGGAATTAAATGTTGCCATCACCAGGCATTACAAAGGGATAAGGTGTCTATTTCTTCTGTTGTATCATTCTTGTCTGGCCACACCACTTCCTGAACTGAGCATGAAAAAACTGAACACTGCTATCCATTGGTAGTTCCATTTTATAAACATTAGCAACCAGTAAAATCAGCTTAAAAATATGACTTATTCAACAGAGACACTACTAAAGAGATACAAACATTACTATGAGTGAGAGATTTTATAAAATGTTTTTTCATTGAACACCAATCTCATTATGACTTGAGAAATTCAGACAAAAATGACATATTCTTCAGCAGAAAGATAAGAATTTCCATCAGGACGCATCTTAAATTGAGTAAAATAAAATATATGTGTCTAGATTTCCCTTATGCTATAAAAAAAATACTCTCAATATTTTATTTACCTTTTGAAAGGGAACTGGGGAGGGGAATCTCTTTTCCAGCACAAGAGTATTGCAATGGATAAGTTTCATGGAAATTAACTTGTACCAAATCTAAAAATAATCATAATTGGTTTTTTTAGTATTAACAATGAGAAACACCTGATTTAAGTAGGCTGATATGCAGTTAAATAGATTTACATTTTGATATCTGAAACAATTTATTATCATAATTGTCCCCTATAAGAAAATCTTGCAAGAAATAATGAAAGAACCCTAAGAAACTTCTGCTGAAATTACAGCTGAAACACATCTGGAAGAAAAATGAATGCCCCATCTTCACAGCACACACAGTACCCAAACACCTACAATTTTCCTCATTTTCAGATAGACAGGTGTATTTTTTTCTCATTAAATATCTTAAAGGGGTTTTTTATATCCCTTTCCAGCCAAAAAAGTAGACATAAAGCAAAAGAGACAATAGACACCAGATCAGTGTCCTTTTACCCACAGTGTCTCTGTTTATTACTCTTATCAAAACTCCATGGTATTTGATGGTATTTTTGGTATCACCTTCTTCTAGATAGCATAGTACAAAGTGTGTAAGTGGATATTACTAAAAATACAACTTTTGTGGAAGTTAGTATCTATCCCAATCATTATACTGAATAATTACAATCCAAATTAGTCTTGATTATCCTTCAAGTTATAAATTAAAAACTGGGCCTGTCAAAACAGTATTTGTAAAATTTAATGTAACCCTTCAAATTACTGAGTTCTATATGACCTAGTAGGAAGTTAACTACTGAAAAATTTATAGTTGCAATATATGTGTGTGCGTCAGTGTCTGTGTGTGTTTACCTATGGAAAGTGTTCATATCACTGATAAAATGTTGTTTATGTATTTATTTAAGTGATAAAATACGGATGCACACATAGGGCTTCTAACAAAAATTCTATAATAGATACAGCCTGAGAGCCTAAGGAGTACAGTATTACCCATTCAGTACCCACAGTTGCTACATTTACAGCTTGAGTATAGGATTAACTACGGTGGCATTTATGGTTAATGGTAGTCATTAAATTTAAGTCTTCCAAATGCAGAAAATCAAAGAACCAGTATAAACTACAACTAACCAAGAGCTCTTTTTCATATGGTCTGCCTCCACAGATGGGGAGTTTGCTTCTACTTTTACATTTTTAGTACCATCAGGTGAGAATTATATATTAATCAGAAGCCAACTCAACTAAATTCTGAAATTTGAACACTAGGCATTTTAAGTGCATTTCAGCTCCAAATCATAAACACAGAAATTTAGTTGTCAGGTGTGGTATCTATGTGGTACTGTCCTGCTGTAATCAGTTGATGTCTAGCAAAGCATGCACAAATTTAGCCACTCTTCAGCAGTGGTTCCTTCCTCGTTTTCCTCAGGAACTGGTTCTTTCTCAGTAGTTAATATAGGTCAACTATATTAGTTTAGCAGCTAAACTTCTGGTGAGTTTAGTCATGAACATACAGAAAATAAACAGGGTCAACTAATGTCTGTGTTGCTTGTGTGTTCGCTTTGATATCTTCCTTTGCCACAAAGTTAAATAGAAGTGATATTTTCACAGTACAAAAATTCTCTTCACTTGAATTCTTGTTTTATTTTTCTTCAACTGAAAGTCCTTAAACCAAAATGAAACCTCAAGTCTCTTTAAAGTACATTTTGTTTCAGAAGATAAAATGTCCTAAATGTAAGAAAATAAACAAATTGTATATTTTCTTCTGAACAACTTGCTTTAGGAGACATTTTGGTTATTGAGATCTCTTTTAAAAACTGCAAATATTGCTGTCCATTGAAAAATCTGCATTTTTCATCATTAATTTCTATTTTTTTATGCATGAATTCTGCTAAAAAGAATGTAATGCATGCTTTAATTTCTTGGGTTTTTTCTGTACTTTCCTCCATGTAACACATTCACTAACACTTTTTCTATGATTCCTTATCACTGCTTTTTTTTCCATGAAAAGTACAGGACACGTTCTAATCAGATCTCAAAATTAGTGGAGCATATGAATATAAAATATTTGAATGAACTACCTGCGAGACATCTTGACTTCATTTATTCCAGGATAAATCTATTGACTTTTCAATCAAAATTCCACATCAGTAGTTTTCTAACATTCTAAATTTTTCTAATTGAAATGCAATTTTAAAAAAAAAGAAAAAAAAGAAAAAAAAAACAAACCCAACCCTCAGTGACTGTGCCAGACTGTGCTAGCTATTATGGTGTCTCAGCTTCTATAGCTTTATACATTTCTTCATATTTTCTTCTGAATTATCTTTACTTTTCATTAACAGAAGGCAAACTGACTGCTTTGTCCTCTTGACTGAGTACTATCTTGTGGCTATGGTATAGTCTGTTTAAAGCATGGATTTTAAGAGACACTAATGTGCAATCGCATATATGCAAACACATGGAAATACCATCTCAGGAGCAATTTCACCTATTAGTCCAAGTGAGGATTAAACACAGGGTATTTGGGTATGCAGTACTACAAGCCTAATTGAACAGACAATTGCCAATGAACCTTTAAAACTAATTCTACTGCACATACAAAATAATTGCATATACGATTTGGTCTTGCTTTATGCTTCACAGATTTATTTTTATCTAATAGCTCACTTCTTATGGCATTATTTTTCTTTGGAAAAATTATTGTTCCTTCAGGTTTTACTTGTCTCTGTGTATCTGGATTTATGATTTTTTTTTTCTTTTCAATTCTAATATGACAACAATTTTCTTCCTAGTTAAGGAAAAAAATACTACTGGGGAAGAATTTATTAAATATCTTTTATGTGTGTTTATTTTCATCAGTAATATTCTCAGAGTCTTCCAAAGTCTGTATATTTAGATAGACTTTCACAACTGGTCCATAGATGAATATGGGGGTGGTAGTGGGGAGGGGGGATCTGTATTTTTTGTCAGCATATATACTTTTCTCCTGTTGGAACATATATGCAAAGCCATAGAAGTAAGAGAAAGGAAATATTTCATATCAGGTCACTTAGAAAAAATATTAGTATCATCATTGGAGCAGTGTGGGCTCTTCTTGACAATAAGTAGTTTCAGTCCAAAAGCCCTGAGTGAGCTGGGGAAAGCAGTTTCAACAAAAGTCTTTTTGTGCCTGATACTGAGACAAACAAACAAACCAGCTTAGCAAGGGGAATGCACTAACCTGTACCCAACTTCCTATTTGGCCATGGCCGATGTCTAATCACAATGTGTGAGCATTTGCAGAGCTGGCAGATAAGACTTAGCTCTTCAGAGTTGGTCTTAAACAGAAAATGTCTGTTGACCAAGCTCACCTTATACCGATACCAGTGAGAGCTTCAAATTACATTACTTCAGTCTTTTAATTTGATTTTAACAGAGATACCTTGGATATTTCCAGATGTAGCTCACTTAATCTGCATTAAGGCAATTCAGGGAAAAACAATGACTGAGAGTTCTTCACTCTCTCTTCCCTGTGGCTCTTGCTACACATGCCAACGTCGTATGATACAGGTGACACTGCATGTCTATTCAGCCTTCTCAGTTAGATCGGGCCTGTGTCTGTTCCAGGCTGTACAATCTAAAAAACAAAGATGTATTTTGGTTCTGCCTCTTGAGTTCTTGTCTAAACATGAAGAAATTAATCAACTGCCTTTTTAGGTAGGAAATGATCTATTCAAAATTGCCACTGACAAATGTGTTTTAGGAAGCACATGCTAGTTTGGGTTGTTTTTCATTTCTGCTATTTACAGCAAAGGAAGACAGGGTGAATTAATTTGGGACAGAATAGATGGGAGAGATGAGATGGAGCTAATTTAAAAGCTCTGTAAAACTTTCTTTCTTTTCCTCATACCACTTATGACAAGAAAGCAAATGCACACTCATAATAATTCTGCTGGCCTCCATAGAGTTATTCTGTTGAATAATTTAACCTTCAAAATCCAGTTTTCCATTTCCTTACACCTTTTTCAAGTCACAGATACATGCTCTGAATAAACACAGTAATTCTGGTATTTCAGTGGTTTAAATCTACTTACCATGTATGTTAAATTAAGCTATTAAGTGATGAGGTTATTAGATTGTGGGGTAACTGGACCACCTCAAATCACGCTCCCAATGCTGCATTGCAATTCACACCATTTAAAATATTGTAACTCTTGTGATACTGATTAAATATTGGCAAGGCATTAGATGAGATTTAATAAATACACATTAAGTTTTCTATTGCCATGTGATTGATTCCATTTTTATTAAAAACACAAGTTTCAAATACACATACTGGTATTTCAATTTATCTTCGGTATAAATGCAACATTTTATTTAGATTATTGCTGGCCACAGGTTAAGGTAGAAAAGCTTCTGGGGGTCATGTAGGATACTGCTGTCTTTTCAGATACCACTAGATGTCTGTCCTCCTTCAGCTGAATGCCAGGGTGACACTATTGCTAATGTCTGCCGAGGAACCTAGCTAGCTTTTCAGCTGAACACCCAGTAGGATCTCAATGCAACTGCCCCCACACCAGCACCTAGTATTGTTTGAGGTTCTCCTATAGATGTCCCATGACTTAGCAGTTGCACCAACAAGGCAAATGTCTCTCCAGGACCCTGTGTTCTCTCCACCACTTCCATGCCAATATGTCTCGTTAGCTCTAGAGCACCTTGAACGGTACTGGACATCGATGATCAGGTGATCTGAAGACCTGTAACTGACTAAGGAAAGGCATGTGTGCAGGTGAAGCATCTAGTTCAAGGTTTGAAATCCAGTCATTTCTGAGTAGTCACCACTATTTGGTAACAACCTCTTCCCTGACTCAAAAGTTCTCTAGTTATGTAGGAAGCCTCTGCTCCTGTTTATTTAGACCATAGTCTAAATATGTTGCTCTAAATTTGATGTAGTTGCATTTTTCTTCTTTTGTAGCCCACCTAAGTGTGGGCTTGATCCCATCTCTACTTGATCCCTTGAAGGTGATTCCATTTAGTACCATGAGGGAACCCCTAACATGTACTGACAAGGAGAACAGAATTTCTGTGCCTATTTGTAGGTATTTAGTGCCATATAGGATATGTCTGAGGTATTCTGAGGTATACATGGCTGTCAGCTTCCACTTTTGTAGGTCTTCGTCTTTCATCCATCAGGTACTGTATTGGCCTCATTTTTGGTGACTTTCTTGTGTATAATAAGTCCCAGAAAAATACAGATTTCAGATCTACATATGTCCAGGAAATATTTTTCCTGTTGGCTAAGATTGCATCATTCTCTTCTAGCTTACTGATGTTTTGTACATAATTACAGACCTATCGTGCAAGGAGTCAGGTGTACAGTTTCCTATCAGAAGTTGGTAGCTAGAAAATAAATGGTATAATACATCAAATCTTATGTGATCTTTGCATTTTGCATTTCACATACAAATGTTTCTTGACTTAAGTCTATTATTTGCTGATATTTACCTTACATGGGGAACAAATGTTGCATTGATTGTTCATGTACAAACTGTTCTGATACCCAGAGATAAGATCTCTATGGCAATGTCAAATGATGAAAATCCAACCAGACACCTTAAAACATTACAGACTAGCATTTCAGAGACTGGAGAGCTATGTTAAAGTCTACCATTGTGATCCACTCACTTTTTAAATCAATTTTGCACAATAGTAGATAAATATCTGGGCTACAAGTTATGAAAACAAAATAAGAACTTAATTTTAGAAAAATCTAGTTATTAATTTTTCTCAGTCCTCCAAAACAGTATGTTAAAGTATTAAAATAAGAACAGCAGAAAAAAGAATATATGTCAAAATTCCTGGCTAAAGGTCATGTCTTATTCATTCACTCAGTAATAACAATAAATGCAATATGGAATTTGTAGATAATAGGCCTTTACATTTCTTGCATTACATGAAGGTTATATTACCAAGTATTCACACTTCTGTAAAAAGATTTCATGTCAGCTTTAAAGATCAGAGTTGGATACAAATGATTTCTCATAAGTTAGTGACTCCGCTACCACTGGTTCAATACACTGCCATTCAAAACTATTTTACATGGTTTGGAGGAATATAAAGATTTTTTGAAAACCTATGAAAAACACGCTGTTTATGTAATTTGCAGTTCCTGTCCTTTATAAAATGGGAAAAAAAAAAAAAGAATTGCAATTTTGTAAATATTTATCCCTTGAGCAAATTAATTTTATTGTGGAAGTGCTATTTATATAAGCAATGAATTCACTGCATTCACAGAGCTACACAACATTATACCTTTGCGCTACTATACAGCAATTGTGAGTGAGAAGGAAAGAATTTACAAAATATTATTTTTCTATAATACTGTCAGAAATCACATCTTTTATACCTTGGAAGTTTATTTATAACATGAGACATTCTGCAACATTTATATATTTCCTAATTCAATACCAAAATACAATAAAATCCCTTCTTAACTATCCCGGTTAACTTGTGTAATAATTGCATTTTTACAATATATGTAGCACACCCGTTGTTATTATGAAAAAAACTAATCCTAAACTCTTCATAAAAAGCCTGTTAAACATTTAGACTTGCATTAAGTATTCAGATGTTCGTAAGTTATCCAGATGTCTGTGTGTATTTCAGTCATAAATGCAGCCAGATGAGCTGTGTTTGCCCGTCGGTGCTCCAGCAGCCCAGAATCCATACCAACAGAGACTGCAAATGAAGTCGAGCCAGATCCTGACGACCTATCACATTTTATGTGGTTTCCTCTATATCTATTTCCTTTAAGAACATTGCCCAGAGACAAACTGACCCTTGTATTTTTTATGCTATAGGAGCATTTTAAAAGCATTAAACAGGAAAAAAAAAAAAAAAAAAAAAGCAAGCATTTTTTTACTGCACTTGCTTTGTTGTTTAATACATTTTCATTCTTAAAAAGGCTACAAACTGCTACGCTGCTGGAGGTAAGTATAATATAAGCTTGAAGAGGAAAGCAGATTCACATTGTTCTATGTTGCTTCATTTACAACTCTATAGATCCAGAGTACTGAGATCCACTAATATTTTGTACATATGTGCCTTTTCTATTGCAATACCAACTTAAACAGCAGCCCTTTTTTCAGGGTGATAATAGGAAAAATACACATTTTTATAGGTTCAAGGAGGAGATAACTGCCACAAAAAGGACACCATTACAAGATAAATTTTAGCTGTTAAAGTGAATGATAGCTGACAAGGGCTGCCACTGGAAGATCCAATGGGTCAAACAATTTTAAAATGAAATAAAATATAATAATACATAAAAGAAAAAATATAGAAGTCAAAGGAGAGAGAACATATTGTAAAGGAAATGGTTGATAAAAGACAGCTTCTGGCCTTTTGGGAAGACTGAAGGGGAACGGAGGAAGATAAAGGCATTTGCTGTTTCTGCTTCTGATAACAGCAGAAATGAAAGTGAGGAGCAGCACAGTGTTTTCAGTAAATAAATAAATAAATGCAACCATGCTGGCAGCAGTCAGGCTAAGTTAGATATGTTAAGCCATTGCAGAGATTTCCAGTCTGCTCTTCTGACTTACAGGACTGAGATAGCATTTGTTAACATATTTAAACTTTGGCAGGCTTTTCCAAACCAAAAGGATCTTGCAAAAATTCAGAATATTACCTGTCACAGCTCGAATGCTCTTCTTCCTATAGATTTTTAAATTTCTTTATTCTGATTACAGGTCTGCAACTCAAGGTTATTTCACATGGTGAATCAAGGGAATAAGTTGGGTGATGCCACGTAGTCACATAGCACCACTGAAATTACCAAAATGTACTCAACACACCCGTGGGGCTGGTAGGTATGACACAGGACCTGCAGGAGAACTGGGTCGTCTGTGAGTGCCAGTTGCCAGCCTCATGTGTTAACGTACAATATCAAAAATGTCACCATGTTCAGGCACCTGAATTGCACACCTTACTTCACTTTTAGTGAGAATCACATAGGTAACAGATGTTAACTGCAGTATCTCCCCAGAAGCTCCCTCAAGATTAGATTGCCCGTCCATGCAAATAGTGAGTATGCTAGGATGGGCCTATGTACTTTGTGTGCACAAACAGTGCCAGAAGATAAGCGTGCTGCAGTATGGTACTAAGTTATGCCCAGACAGGGTGTTTGCTGTCTGCCAGGACCTCATAGGAAGAAGACATGCCTTTAGAAATGGTTTGGACTCCAGCTCTCAAGCCTGTCAGGCAACCTTTACAACAGGCTCAGTGTACTAATGATGGGATGACTTACCACAGCGTACTGTAACTTAGGAGTGATATCACTGAAGCTAAGGTCACACAGAGCTGAGCCACTGGCACAGGAAAAAAGAAACAGGCCTTGTGTAAAAGCAGTAGTTCCATTGCAGTTGCTGTTCCTCTGTTTTCTAAGTTAAATATTGGTCAACAAATTGCACATGGTTCAAGATTTCAGCAAGACTCTACACACATTCCCATGTACTCTCCTTAGTAGAGAAGTTAATGAATTTATTACTAAATAAAACCTTTTCCATGTTCAGAACTATAAAGAGCAAGTTTATATAATAAGGAAAAATCTGATGCCAAAATAACTAATTAGGTATATATTGTGTCACTATGATGATGAATATTCTTCCAGAAACAAGTAATAACATATCAACAAAATGTATAACATTTTCAACTGGCAATAGATCTATTTTTTGATCTAAGCTTTTCATGTCATCTAGATAATGTTGTTATCATTCAATCTTGATAATCAGACACAGTCTGTTCTGTCCCAGCTACTAATGTCATCAATTTGATAACTCCTTTTTAAAACACTAGTTTTCCCAGGAGAGTTAATGTCTCTGAAATTTGATTTGACTGGAAAGTTTAGAATAACAAAAAGAACACAAAATCAGAGAACTTTGCCAAGATTTTTTCTAGCTATCCTAGATGAGTTAATGATATTGATGTCCTTCTGGAGTTGCTTTATTTGCTCTAACCTAAGACAGGACCAATCTCAGAATTGCCAGAGTCCCCATTTGGTAAATCATAAGGAAAACATCTGTAGCAGCAGGACTTCAGTCTGCAAGAGTAAAGGAAACAATTCTTCACTAGAATATTATACCAGTCCCTGTCATAGCTTAACTTTTGCTTAGTTGCCTATGACTCCTGTTCACAAAGAGACTTTGGCAAAGAGCTGAATTTACAGACCTGGGTCATTTACTTTGGATCCCTGTAAAATAAAAGGGAAAACTGTCATACCTGTTACTATGGTCCACAACTCTAACCTGATGAGTTTGAAACCAAAATAAAACACAGAGAGTGTTTTAAACAGCCATCCTCAAATGAATCTAAGCCAAAACCCTGGGAAACTGTGTGGGCTCCATCTGGGCTAGCAAACTAAGCTAGTACCAAAGCAAGCAGCATAGAACAGCCTATGCTGATAGTCGCTGAATGGCCCATGCCTACTTCTGAACTATACCCATGTCAAAGATCCTTACAAGCGTACAGCAGGACAGATGATCAGATTTCAGTGCTTAAGAAGATTCCCTGCCACTGTTTAATTCATGAGGACAGAAATATTTTAGTTACCAAAATACTAAATTTCAGTGCTTTTCATTTCAATACCAGGCAATTGCAAGCATAGTCTGAACTATAACGGTGAATCTTGTTCTGGAATTAGATATGATGACTGTTTTCAGTCCTTTCTCACATTGTAAAGATTGTCCTTACTTTATCTAGCATTCAATGTGTATGAGCACAGATACCAGGTATAGTGATCAAGTATTTTATCTCAGCCTTGGGATAGATAATATTAACTTGGCTGTGGGACTCAGCTGTGCCATGCAGTGGGTTGGTTGGAACCGGCTGGAACCGGGCAGCACTCTCACTACCAACACCTTGGAGCCTGCACCTGATACAGTTGTAAACACCAGTTTCCTCAGCTGCAGTACACACAGCGATGTGCTAGTGGATGTGGCACTTGGGATGACCATAGAATCAATCATAGAATGGTTTGGATTGGAAGGGACATTAGAGACCATCTAGTTCTAAAACCCTTGCCACAGGCAGGGACACTTTCACTAGACCAGTTTGCTCAAAGCTCCATCCAACACTTCCAGGGATGGGGCATCCACAGCATCTCTGGGCAACCTCTTCCCATGCCTTACCATGCTCACAGTAAACAATTTCTTCCCAATACCTAATCTAAATTTACCATCTTTCAGTTTAAAGCCATTCCAGCTTGCCCTGCCACTACAGGCCCGTGTAAAAAGTCCCTCTCCAGCTTCCTTGTAGGCCC